>VZTZ01004343.1:72536-104025 GCA_013400955.1 Drymodes brunneopygia
TTTTTAATTTTAATTTTTTGCTGTATGAACCATAAGCTAAAAGAGGACATTTTAATTCACCGGTAACATGCTGGTTTTTTTAATAGTTAATGAAATCTGTAGTGCTATTGTCTTCGAATAAAAGACTGAATAATCTGGATAATAAAAACTGTAAAAGGATTTGTCATTTGCTAGATTTTCTAATTAAAACAATTCTTGTGTGTCCCAGCTCTGCACGACTGCACATGTGTCTATGTCTTTTTTGATTTACCTGCTGCTTTAATAACTTATAAATCAATTTGCCAAATTGCAACCATATTTGACGAAAGAGTGGGTACCTTAGATAGAGAAATTTTAACAAGGTTCATCAAATTAAGTTGGCAGGGAGAAGAGAGAAAGCCTGCCAGTATTCTAGCTGAGCTTTAGCTACACTGTAAGCTCTGCTTTTCATGGACACCAGACACTGCATGCAAGGAACTGCCCAAAAAGATTCTCTGTATGCGATGAAATTTTTAATTAATTCATTCTTTTTTGCCTTGGAAGAAATTAAGAGATTAATTACCAATGTCAAATAATGACAGAAAGTAAATCAACAGGCTAGCAAGTCTCCTTGCTTCTGATCCTTCTTCAGACACAGACATTTTGTTTTGCTTTGTAAGTGGATGTGAAGAGCAGAAGTCAAGAAGGATCCAAGATTAAAAAAAAACATTCAGGTCAATTCCATACCATATATTGAGTGTGAAGGAGAATGTTCTAGGACATGGAGGTCAGCAGCAACCAAATTCCCCATCCCTATGCCAGGAGATTGATCAAACTTTAAAAACAAGGAGGCTGCATGTTAATTGTTTACAGGGAAAGGTCCTTCAACTGTTCTAATTACCAAATGGTGTCTGAGAATTACTTAGGAAAGTGTTTGGAAAAAAGGAAGTTGGTAAATATGTTATCAGATCAGTAACACATAAAATCACATTTCAGTGCCCATGAATATTTCCCATCGCATCTCAATTTCTCTTATAGACACAGGCAGTGCATATTAAAATATTTTTAACTTAATCTAACATTTACCTATCTTGATGGCATTTTGTTTGTTTATGATAGGTTTTTGTTTTCTGTAATGAAAAGGAGTAAAATAGCATGATAGGGGGAAAAAAAGCCCAAAAGTGTTGTTAGGAAAACAAGAAAGATTTGACATTCCTGCCACCACCAAGACATTCCTTCATGGGCAAGGAGATTACATTTCCTTCCCCTCCTTTGAAGCTTAGGTTTGCTGATGGGAAAAAAATAACTATAATGGATCGTGACCAGACATACTCAGAATACAAACTCTGTGTGAATGGAACTGAACTACACTCCAGAAAATAAAATGTAAATCAGGAACTTTTCCACATTCTCCACAATCCTAGGGATCCAGTTTTGGGAATATGCTGTGGGAGTGGTCTTAGCAATATTGTAGAAAACACTGAGCAGCAATAGTTTAAAGCATTCCCAAAGGTGGTGCAAAGTGAGCCAGGACTGTGCAGAACTAATATTTGACTCAGCTTTATTATGAGATCTCTCAGACTCAGATCCCTTGCTAGCATTTAATCAACGTTATTGAACATTTTGGACTCAACAAAATGAGGCTGGAATTTGGAAGTCCTAAAAGATCTGACTCTATATAATTATTTGTTTCAGCATTGAAGATAATAAAACATGTATTAGAGTGTTTTTGGATTATAGAACCATAGTAAGCTTGGCTAAGGTGATGAGAAAGCTGAATTTTCTCTGCATTTTTCGATTTATCGTTAATTACTATGAAGTTTTGCTCTATAAGTTGTACTGACACTCAGAATTTTGAAATAGATGCCAATTTTCTGTAATAATTTATTAAAAAATGTGCAAAAGTGCTTCATGGAGGAAAATAATAAAATTATTTAGAAAAGATTTATCGCACTTCACATTGTAGAGAATCTATGGCTTAAGATCATTATTATTTTGCCTTTCTGCTCCCACATCTGACAATGTATCAGGACAGATTTAGCAGTGGATATTCAACAGCTAAGGATTATAAAACACATAGATCACTTGTGAAAGATTGTTTAGAACAACAAAAAGTATGCTGAGACTCATCTCTTTTCCTCCCAAAACTCGTTTGTGTTCTCACATTTAAACACTCACCATAACAGAGGTGCAAAACTGAACTCCATCATTCAGAATCCCATAATGAAACAGTTCCTTAGTCATCAGGTAGAGCTGGAGGCAGGATTTGCAAATAATGTTTTATTACCATTATCAACCACCCTCTCAAAAAAAAAAAAAATAGAAATAATTACAAACTCATAAAGAATTTAAGGAAATAATGATAGTAAGGTCATTGATAACAATGAGGTACTGATGTTTTGTTCAGGGTTCATTTGTTTTACTCCAAAGAGGAAAATTAACAAGAAAGACTTGAGCACAGAACTAATAAAATTAGAAAAAAGGCCAAACTTGTGTTAAAGATTTTAGGCTGAAATAGACAAAAAATGGCTGGACTTTCTATAAAGAGCTCTTTGCACAGTTTTCTGACCTTTTCAGACACAAAGCTTCCCACATTGCAACAGGATGTGAAAATATGCCAATATCCTGGTGAATCTTCCTCACTTAATATATTCCACATGTCTAATTTCCTTAATATAGTCCTTATTTTCTGTGGTTCAGAAATAAAATCTAGGATTCTTTCAAGTAATTTTTTTTACCCTTTTTGAAGCTGTGTCACACCTGTCCAGTGTAAACTTTTGGCTGCTCTCTTCCCCTTCAAAAAGAGGCGATGAATAGAAAACAGCCTCAAAATACACCCAGTAAAAGGAAACTTTGTAACCTGCAGTTGAATCAAGCACCTGCCTTATTCCTTTCCTACTGATGTCAAGAGCAAATCACCTATTTCGTTTGGTGAAAACAGAGTTAAATCATTTATCAAACCCTTGTTGTAGGAGCACAAAATATTTAGACAACATCATCTACTACCAAGTGCCTGGTTTAGCATGTTGGATGAGCTGCAGGAAGTATACTAATGAAATTGTCATTTGGGAAACAGCCCACTCTCTGGAAGCTTGCCTGGATGATTTGATCTGAATCCAATATAACTTGGAATTTTTATCTTTTTCTTAACTGAAACATACAGTAATGCAAATATGTTAATGAACACTATCTTCATAAAAACCTGCTGCTGTACTAAGATATTCCAGGTTGCTGAAGAATTTTCATTTTTAAGTCTGTAGGAAAATCAACTATTTTTGGCCCTCTTACCTGGAATTAACATGGTAATGAAAGTCCCAGTTTCTCATCTGAGAGCTGAAATGAAGCCTTTGTGCCCAGCAAGATTTAAGCCTTTGTATTATAGAGTTTTTGTCTCACCATATGTTTAGAATATCACAAAAAACAGAATCACCTTGGCAACATTATTTCTACTGCTCCAGTGAGATAGCGGTTTTATGTAACTGCTAGTACTGGTCAGTCCCTTATTTACAGCAGAGACTTGATAAAAATGAAGCATGTTTTTATAACAGGTAGCAGCTTCCTTAAAAAATGCTTCTAATCTTCATTTTCAGATCTAACTGTTTATGGTTTTCTCTTTAGGAGGATGCTCAGCCAGGTAATGTCTTTTGAAACTTTGACAGAAACTTCAGGATGGAAGTACCAGGTATGTGAACTGGAGGGTAGCAAATATCCACTTCTGCCATGGAATTTAGAAATCTAAATTCACACACTAAAATGCTTGCCCAACTCCTTTGTTGTGTATTACATTTTAATAACTTTTATATTTGTCTTAGTTTGGTGTATGCCCAGACTTTGAATACAAGAGAGGTCTGGTACCATCTCAGATTAATGAATTTAGACCTGTGTTTGGGTGAATTCTCTGCCTTATAGCCCTTGAATCAAGAGTGATCTTCATTGTCTACCCCAGTCTGTCCTTCTTAGTCCATTTCAAGAAACAATGAACAGTTTTATGCGGCTAAATACAGAAGAAGGCACAAACCTAATACAGTTTTTTAACAGAGTTTTAAACAAGCCACTAAATGAGCAGGATCTCATACACTCTCCTTGAACACTGCTGTCTGCTGACTAGCTCAATTATTTTTCAGGGCTGGCCTTTAAATCTCATTGTTCATCTCCCAGAACTTTTTACTCTTTGACCAAAGTTTAGAAAACCACTTTGGATTCCAGATTTAGCAGACTGGGAGGAAAACTGGAACAGACTCAAACTGAGGGAGAATAGGTCTATGTTGAATATTAAGAAGAAATTCTTGTCTGTGAGGGTGGTGAGGCCCTGTCACAGACTGCCCAGAGAAGCTGTGGCTGCCCCATCCATCTGAGTGTTCCAGACCCCTGCTACCTTCAATTGAACACGAAAACTAAAATTCTTCAGTGTTTACTAGATAAAACTTGAACTGGATACAAGAAAAATTTCCAAAGCATTCCTTACAATAAAATAAAACAACCAAAAAACCCAAAAAACCAACAAACTTCAATTTTTTCAGTCAAAAAGTTACAGATTTCTAATTAATACATTGATTTCATGCATATATAACTTCACATTTGTAATTTTTATATCTTATCTACAAAAACTATATTCTTAAAATCATATATGTCAGATTGCAGAATTAATGCACTTTAAAACTATACTAAAACAAATGAAAATTCTCACTGAACGGATCATAGTCACAGAAAGCCTTCAAGAAACCAATTTACAAATCTTAAAATTAATTTTAGTATCCTTCCTCATTTTTCACAAAGGGTTTTCTATTGAAATGGTTCCAAAATCTTGAACTGATTAAACCTTAGCTTCATTCTCATTTTGTCACAAAAAAAATCTTGTTTTATGACACTTTTGCACATTCATGTTGTTTACATGGTAGGGGGATTTTGAGGTACTTTTTGGGTAAATAGCAGAGAAGATTCTTATTTTTATTGGACGGTGACCTTATTAGACACTTGGCCTGACCTCTGAGAAAAGGACACCATCCACTTGCAATGGGTCTTGTGGAAGATGTCCCTGCTCATGGCAGGGGGTTGGAACTCGAAGATCTTTAAGGTTCCTTCCAACCCAAACAATTGTGTGATTCTGTAATTCAATAAAAAGTGATCATGACAATGAATTTCCTGATAATTTTATAACTGACTTTGAAAAAGTCCTGGAAAAAAGAGTTTGGAGAGGATTTCTGAAATACTAATGGATAATACAACGCACAAAAGTAATCCTATATTTCTAATTTCAATGATCAGATGAGACAATTATGATTAAGGTAAAATAAACATAGCTGGAGAAAAGCATGCAGAGAGCCATTGTGAAAGAGGACCTCAAGATTCATGCAAGTAAATGAGTAGCTGCTTTAAATATTTTTGTCCATTGGAGAAGGCCATTTTTTTTAAAAAAATGAGCTCCTTCAATGCAGTGCTTCTTCTAGACTCTGTAGTACTCATTTTCAAACTGCAAACTCAAAGACTGCTCATATTTCTTCCTGATGTGCCATAGAGGCTGAAATTCTATCACATCTCAGAGCAGCTGCCACAATTCTCTCAAACTTATTTTGTATTTACAAGGCAACAAAAGACACACAAACATTTTTGGCACAGTATAGTCACTTGGAAATATGTCAGTAGTGATTTTGTGGCTGCACTGATCCTGCACGCCTGTCTCAGAACCACTCAAAGTTTATCCAGGGGGCTGCTGTGAGAAACGTGAGATAATTTATTCTCTTTACAATGGGAAAAAACAACAGTTTGGGCTTTTTTAATAGTGATTACTTTAAAGGACAATCTGGTAATTTTGTGTTAGAGTATATGGCCCCATGGCACAGTGTGGGTGAAGATGTCTGTGAAGATGGTGAGTGGGTGAGGATGGTGAGATCCTGGCCCAGAGAAGCTGTGGCTGCCCCATCCCTGGAGGAATTCCAGGCCAGGTTAGGTGTCTCTGAGCAACCTGGTCTAGAGGAGGGTGTCCCTGCCCATGGCAGGGGGCTTAGAAAGAGGTGATTGTTAAGGTCTCTTCCAATCCAAGCCATTCCAGGATTCTATGATCTAACTCCTCTCAGAGTTTTGAGGGCAGCACCTTCTCAGCTGGGTTTGGCACCCTTTGGACATTGGCATGGGTCATGAATCATCCCATGCAAGCAGGACACAATGAAACACCTCCATACGTTGGAGTTGTGTTTGTCTCCTGTGTTCTCACACATACCTACCTGCCCAAGAATCCTGGTGGGATAACCCAGGATGTTGGGCAGGGCTTCAACAGAAAGACAAATGCCTTGGATCCCTCAAGAAGCAAGAAATGCACACATTTAGCTATTGAAATCAAACTCTAGGAGTCCAAATGCTGTTTTCTGCAGAGAAGTTTGTGAACTTGTACGACGCTTACGCCTATTCTACAACTGGATAAAAAGAGGAAAATAATTTGTGTTTCTCAAGGTTTCTCAGGAGGATCTAGTGCAACTTAACCTAGATATAAGCCTTTTGCTTGGATGCCAAAGTTTAGAGTTTCAAAAACAGGTTCCAGAACAATCTCATGTAAGAGGTTCAGCTGAGGATCCCTGATGTTGCAGATATCACTTCTGACTCAGGTGGTTTCTACTGAACAGTGTTTGAAGAAGGAGAGGCCACATATCTGAACGTGTTTTAATCTGCCTTCTGGGAATTCTGCTCTGGCCTCAGCCGCAAAGGATCATTGAGTTGGAAGCAGTATGAAACATACATTCTGTAGTATTGTAAACCTTTAATTAAGGTAAGGGATTGGGAAATATACCAAAACAAGGATCTACAGAAAATCTCATCCTTTAAGAGGGAAACCCATGAAAAATGATACTCATTATTACCTAAGTCACTGCAAGTGCTTAAACCCAGAAACTGAACTCAAAGATATACCACAAAATATACTATGAATTGGTGGAAGTGAAGTAGACCCTTATCCTTTTCAACTTCTCACTTGCTAAAGATAAACACAATTTATTTTTGATTAAATCATGCTTGAAATTATTTCAAATCCAGGCATTGTTTTGTAGGCAGCAGCACAGCAGTCCTCTGCAGAAATGTGAGAGCTGGGGAGAGGAATGATCTATTAATCTGGGCCAGTTCTTAGTAGGACAAGACATAGTGCTTTATCTTGTCTAAATATAGGTGACCTAAATGCAAAGGCCTTTACCAGTTCCCTTGCAAGCCTTGCCTACCAGCTAATGTGTCTCAACAGTTGGAAGTTAGCCAAATATTAAACCTCTATTTACTTTTTTCTGCTAGTGCTGATTAATGTACATACCCAAAGTCATCCCAGCAGATTCTTCTCACTGGCATACTTTTTTTACACAGATTAAAAATACCTAAGATAAGTCACATGCAAGGACTCCACCAAGTGCCAATAGCTTGCTTGTCTTCACCATGAATTATTACAACCCAAATTTGATGCAGTTCAACAAATTTAGTACTTATTTTAGGCAAATATGGTCACAATAAAGTCATATGTTTAATTTAAGCTACTTTTTCTGGATTTCTTTGCAGTGAAAAGAAGAGTTTCATGGTTTCTATGTTTAGAAAAATAATGACTGAAAGATAGCCAATGGGGCAGATACAAAATAGATGGAGTGGGTGTTATCAGTAAAATTATGAAGCATATGATCCCTTTTTTTTTCCTCTGATAGTATAAAGATACTGAAAAAAGAAACCATCCTAATTTCACTATTTTGTTTCAGATGCAGGCTGCAAGATAGATGTGCACAGATTAAATTCTGCGATTGGAATACACGGTGTGTTTGTATATGTGTGTGTCTCTGAGAATATTTAGGGTGCATAGAGTACATATTTTCCAGTGAGAAAGCAGTCACATAATGGCTGCCCTGCTCAGCAAGATAAAAAGAATACACATAGTACCAAAATGGTAAAAAAGGGTAAATTTTATTTAACACTATCATACTAACAGTTTTTGAAGAAGAAAAAAATTATTTCGAGAAGAGTTTTTGTTCCCTGTTTTATCAGCACTGCTCAAGGATGGTTGGAAAGGACATCTGCCTTCAGACACCCTCCCAGTGGTGATCATTCTACAGTTCCTGTTCAGTCCCACCCCAGGGGAAAGGATGTGCTGCAGCCCAGAGGGTTGTGATGGATGAAATTGCTCCTCCAGGCTCTGACTAGGTGAGACCCACAGGTGACCAACAACAGGTTTGTAAGGCAGAGCCTGAGGTTCAGCACTCACTCAATGCTGGTGAGCCATTTGGCAACAGTCAAATACATGGGGCTGTAGGTTCTGTGTGGTGTCTGGAAGATGCTGGCCAAGGAAAACAGGCTGCTTCAGTGCCAGGCTGACAATCAGCACAGTCACTTGTATATCAGTGAAATTATTGACACTGATTTATGTCCAAGGTGCACCAAAGACTTTTAACAGTGGTCTTCAAATTTGCTCTTAATTTACAAAATCTAACTCATGGTGGGCAATCTTCAAACTAGTCAGACCTCCTTATCTATTAAAATTTAAGATATTTTTGTGCCACAATATAGCTTTCCCTCTCCCTTCTATTTGAACCACTGTGATTCCCTGTAAGGATTTTTATCACTCAGTGACAAGTGGATTGAAAAATCTCTGTCAGGTGAAAGAACAGAGATGGTACTGAGTGTTCTCAAATTTCTCAGCAGTCCCTGAAGGTCTATCTTGGCTCAGAACTTTTATCACAGCAGTATTTTACAGCTTCTATAACTTAAGTCTTTCTGAAGTTTTTTGTTGGCAGGTATAGCATATTCTCTTAGGCTTTGTGGTTTCATCTATTTTTCTTCTCATCTTTCATCCACATCATGGTAATCAACTCCTCACAGGTCAAAAAACTCTTCAAAGTACTCCTTTGAACATCTGCCTCCTTAAAGACATCCCTGCTGTATTCTCTGATAACTTGGATCTCATCCAGTTTTGCTAAAGACTTGGGAGTATTGGGTGAACACCCTATTAACTAAACAGGAGAGCAGAAGTAGGCTCCTGCATTTTTCACTAACATCTGGTCTGAGCACAGTGGGAGGGAAAAAGCCAGCAGTGCAAGATCTGCATTCACTGGTTGCAAACTGGTAGGTGCTCTCCCAGATGAAACCATATATTTGAAGTATCATTTAAAATCTTCAGCAGGGAGCTATCATACCATCTTTTATACTAGTTATGAGGCATACAAATGAGGGTTTCGCTACTACCTTTCCAAAAGTACAAAGCTGAGCATCCTACTTTTTCCCCAACTGCTCTGTTGAAAAGAGTTTTTTCAGTTCCTGAAGCATACACAGTACAAGGAGACAGCAAAGAACACAGAGAGATATGTTCTCTTAAGCGACTAAAGAAGTTTCAGTGAGGGACCAATTTATTCTGTAGCCAGCTACAAGCAGATTCTCATTAGAAACCTGATGCATACAGCAGAGAGGAAATAAAAACTTCCCATGTACTTTACTGAGTTTTGATATTGTTTCCTCTTGCTCAATTTTCCATTCTGCGCTGTGTTCTTTGCATTTTATTTTCATTAAAATGTTTCCAAACCATCTTCCATATTCACAGCACTAGTAACTTCTCTGATCTTTCCCCTTCATTTTCTAAGCCAACCAAATTTCATCATCCACATGAAGGATGAAGCAAATCATCATCAATTTCTGTTTCTCTTAGTATCACTCATCTCAACATCCTCCACCAAACCCCTATGGTAGATGCACTTTAACCAAATCTCTGGAGCTTGCCTTATATCCTTTTGTCATTTTATCTGTTCTTGGTCCCCTTCTGAAAGGGATTAAGACTCATTTAGAGTGGAGAATGGTGCAAGGCTTTCCAAGCTCCGTTGAGGCACACTGCTCACCGAGGTGATTGATGCCACATCCCTGGAAAAACTCAAGGTCAGATTGGACAGAGCACTGAGAAAAGTGATTCAGTTGAAATTGTCCCTTTTCACAGCGGGGAGGAGAGGACTAGATGACCTTTAATGATCCCTTCCAACCCAAACCACTGTATGATTTTATGATTTTCATACATTTGCTTATACTGTATTCTCCTCTACTGTTTCTTCCTATCCTTGTCATTCCTAATAGTCTGTTTATTCTGTCTTCCTTAAATTGTCTTTTGCATTGGGTTATGGGTTTTGTAAGTTTTCAGTGACAGAAACCTCTTCTTCCTCTGTGTGACTGAAGTATATTCATTATCATGCCGTAATGTGCAATTTTGTTCTGGAGACGGATGTGAATCAACCATAAGATTTTCCACTGCCTACAGAGGAGCTGCCCACTTATGCTGGCTGAATGCTTCATGTGTTCAAGCTTATTCAGTCAATGTCCTACATAAAGAGGCTTCTGTGATTAGTCAGCAGTGTCTAGCAGTGGAGGCAAATCCAGTTTTTATTCAGAAAGCTGAGTGACTTTGCAAAACTTTATCAGGGAAAACATTACTCTTCCTCTTCAGTGTGAACATTAATGAGAAATTTATGAAGAAGGCGGAAGGCTCTGTGTCTTTGGTTTGTCAAAAGCATTTGAGGCTGCCTTTTAAATAGCTGGGGCTGATGCAAGAGAACAATTTAAATAAAATAATAGGATTATAAAATGGTTTGAGTTGGAAAGGAGCTCATCTCATTGAAGCTCATCTCATTCCAGCACCCTGACATGGGCAGGGACACCTTCCACTAGACCAGGTTGCTCCCATCTAACCTGGCCTTGGACATTTCCAGGGTTGGGGCAGCCACAGCTTCTCTTGGGACCCTATGCCAGAGCCTCATTACCCTCAGAATAAAAAGAAAAATAAAAAAAATTCCTGTACCTACATCTAATATAAACCTACTTTCTTCAATTTAAATCCATCTCCCTCCATCTCTCCTGTCACTTACATGCCCTTGTAAAATGAAATAGAGTGAGTTTATCTGGATAGAGTTCAAGACAGGTAGGTTACCCTTGGTGTTTTGGGATTGTAGACAGACCAATGGAAGGAGCTGCATAAGAAACCTTTTGAATGGGCTAAATGAAGTCACAACCATGGTTCACAGTACAGTTCCTTAATCTACTAGTTCTATCCTTATTTCCTCTTTCTAGGACCAGTAATTTAAAAATATCTTGTTTGCAGAATGCAGGAAGAGCATAAATATATAAGCTTTTTCTCTGGTGAATTTCACAGATGTGAAATTCTCAAACTGCCTTTCTCTTTTATTGATTACACCTAATCTATAGGGGTAGAATGATATTGGGTTTTTTTTATACAACTAAGACAATATAATATTATTATAAGACTTCCTTCACTTTACCCCCTAAGATTATTCTTTAACTGGAATTCTATTCCAAGAGCACCATGAAAAATGATGGCTTTCTAGCTTGATCACGCAGTTTTTGAAATAGTTGTAAGTCTAAAAGCACTGTAAAAAATGATGCATGATAAAGTGCCAGAATGGGAAAATCTAATTGTCACATTAATTATCTATTGACAGAAGATATACAGCAGGTGATGCAATGGCTTTGGGTGTTCTTGTCTTTATTACCTCTTGGGGAAAGAGTTCAGATCATGAAATGACTTTGGTACTCTTGAGTGGACATTTGTCCTCATCACAAAACATCCCCATAATTCAGCGCAATGTAACAAAATTGGAGAGCTCAAATTGAGGAGGTTTAGAACCAAGAGCATCAGGGAGTGATAAATCAGGCTAGAGGTGCAGGGCAATGCCTCTTGGGGTGACTTTCACAGCGTCTGTGAGACAATGCCATCCCCATTACAAATCATTTTGCCAGGCAGACATCTTAACTCCACATGCCTGAAGGGACAGATCAAGCTAGAAATTGTACTAAGAGGGAGGTTGATCTGGTCTAAGACACTATTCCATTCAACTGCCATTAAAAGTTACGAGAACAGTGATTTTCATATTGCATTAAAGTCACATTCCGTAATTTTGCCGTTCCTCTCCTAATTTTCAGGGAGTTTTTTCGGAGTCATAAGCAATGAGCAGTGTGTGATGCACACTTGCATAAATAAGAGTCCCTAAAGGGAATGTCTAAATATGGCTAACTGCTGTAAGTATACTTAATTGAATTATATTAGCATAATTGTCTACATTAGACATCCCTCTTTCAATTGCTAGTACAAATTCAGGCCACCATTAGAGCATATAGGAATTAACTATAAACTTTTTGCAATTTATTTGAATTGCATGGACAGTTTTCAGTTTAATTTTTAACAGTTGGCATCATTATCTCCATGTCACCTTCTGAAGTGGCTGCAGTAGGTACCTTTGTTTATTGTTTCTACAAGAAGACTCACTTGGATCTATTTTGTTTGTCACAAATATCACATCCAGGCCAGATGGGCAAGAGGAAATAATTTCAAAACTCAGTAAAGTACATGGGAAGTTTTTATTTCCTCCAGAGAAATGTTCAACTTGTGAGAAGAATGTGACACAGCTGTAGAGTCTAAATCTTCACTGTGAGACAGTGAAGCTGAGCCCCATCTTTTTCTTTCTGCATATTTTTTTTTCTTTCCTTATCTGTCATGGTGCAGAGAGGGCTCAAATACCTAACTTTACAAATAAGAGACATCAAGAAACTATATATATTATAGTATAGTATGCAATGGTATGTATATTGCTTAGATATTTTTAATAAAAATTATATATTTAGTGGACAAAATGGAAATTATTATTTCTTTTTGTTCTAGCTATGCATTTTTACGTCTCAGTCTCAAAACAGACAATTTTGGGTGTGTAAAGAAACTATTTTCAGTCATTTGTAAAAATTGCTAACATAGTTATGAACTGCCAGTCTGAGGGAACACAGAAGGATTCTGCACAAAAGTTTTAAGGCTGATGTGCAAAAACCATGTAAAAAGGAAAACTTAAGTTCTGCAGTATTCCACCTTGACTTACAGCCTTCCCCAGATCACTTCTCAACCAGAGGCAACATGTGATCTGCCACAGCTGTGAAGAAGGGTAATTAACTCCCATATATTATGTATTTGTGAGAGACACCAAGGATACTTTTGCAAATTGTTATTACTTTATTTTATTTACTGGCTGGCTTTAATTATATTCCTACAGGAATCTGAATTATGGTCCAACCGCGACACAGTCTGACAGTGGAATAAGTTATAGCTGACACCTTCATGGGACTGTAGGCAACACAGCAAAATAAAGTGATCTGTTTCCTTCTTCAAATCTTCTTGACACAATTAGATGAGAGACTAGTCAGAGACAGAAAAATCTCC
Source organism: Drymodes brunneopygia (assembly GCA_013400955.1). Classification (NCBI taxonomy): domain Eukaryota; kingdom Metazoa; phylum Chordata; class Aves; order Passeriformes; family Petroicidae; genus Drymodes; species Drymodes brunneopygia. The sequence continues at coordinate 85,702 of VZTZ01004343.1, forward strand.
AGAAACAGAGCTGCTGTTTTTTAATTCTATCAGCTAGGTCTGACAGCTAAATACAATCTTCTGTGATGGAATCAAAATGATTAATTAGGTAAAGGAGCTGCACCCAGCCTCTTGTGCAGTTATGACTTAAGTTATCATCACTGACTCTCACCTCCATCAGCTCTGCTCAATTAACTGAGGTTAAGCATTATAGATTATTGAGGAATTGGGTCATGGTAAACCAGAATTACTTTCCCCATTTTAAAGTAAAGGATGGTGAGGTGTTTCAGAGACAAGACTCAATGCCTAGCATTTGCAGAACTATTCTCTGCTTTTGATATTGAGTGGAAAAGTCTTTACAGATGGGCTTTATCCCACCTGAATTTGGACATCAAAATGTTAGCTGGGAGACTGGGATGATTTTTGTGGAGTGAAATATAGTCACTAGAAAGAGACAGCCAGTTCAGGGGGGATTCACCATATGCTAACCACCCGTGTCATGGGAAAAATCGCCAACATCTCTCTCTGTGTTAACCAAAAAGGAGCTCTGAATGACTAGATGTCATCCTCAAGTTCTACATGATCAAAGTGGAATGAGATAAATACAGACTTTTCTGCCTAAGACATGTTCAAAGGCCTGAAATCGCTCATAGAAAATGTAGCAGAATATCCTCAGAGGGTATGAGACCTCATTCTTCCTGAAGAGACTAACATGGTACCAAAAACCTTTCAAAATGAGCATTTGGGGGCTGGTTGTGAAGACACACAGTTCTCATGGGCTTACTGCCTCTGAAAATATGATGATGCAACCTGTGTCTGTGTCACTAATTTGCACATATCCCAAGAGACACCTGAGCACATCTACACTGCCAAAGTGTTAGAATGATTCATATCTTGGTTTCAGACCACAGAAGAGCAGCACCTATTTTGACCCATTGACCAGCTTGGTGCAGAACCTGGCACAGTCCAGGAATCACTTCCAAGAGCAGCTCACCCTTCTGTGAAGGCTAAGAGAGTCTGACAATATGGAAAGATGCTACTCCATGCCAGATGACCTTAACGCCAGTGAATGGGTATATTGAAACAAACTAATCCATTTAAGACTTAATAGTAGGTTGTATCAACGCTGTCTTCTGCAACCTCTTTTTTGTCTTGCAAACAAAAGTATCCCTAAAAATACAGAACCAAGTCCATGTTGATATTGTACGTCCCTAAGTAGGGGAGTGGGGGGAAATGACATAACCAGCACTAAATGTTTTTCAATTGACTCAAAACTCAGGCATCTGCCTGAAAAAAACAACATCCCTCAGGGTTTCTCAGGGTGGTGATTTCTATGCTCTCTTACACAGGGAATGACTGCTTCATTCCCCTCTATGCAGTGTGCAGGATTGGAACAGACACAGATGTTTCCCTTTGCTATTTATTGTCTCATAGCTGCCATCTGTTCAGTGCAGCCTCTTGTTGTCTCTCCACCAACACTTAGCTCATAAACTCTTTGGACAAGTGCATCTTTTCTTCTCTAGGATGCTTGACCTAAAATCTCTGTGGCAATACAGATAAAATAATAATAGTAATTACAATGGTGTAAATGCAGACTTCAGTTTTCAGAGGCAAGAAACAGAAAATTCACCTTGAATGTGTGCATGTATTTGTATTCCTCTGAAATAATGTTTCTCAAATGGAAATATAACCACACAGTATCTAAAACCATACAGCAAAGCATTACTTTTGATGGAGGACTTTTGACAAGTCCCAAAATATCACTGAACTCCCTTGAAAGGAAGGGAGAGGGGAGGGAAAAGCATAAGATTTTAATGAACTGAAGTTATTCACAATACCATAACCTTTCCAAGTTTTACAGAGGAAAACAAATCTACTCCCACCCAGACTATGCAAAATATAATTGGTTGTAACTCTGCAAAATAGTCACAGAAGAAAAGTGAAAACGGAACATTCAGTAAAAAAGATAGATAATTTTATTATATCAATTATCACTCCAGGACAGGCACAAATGACACTAAAAGCTAGCATGGCTCCATGGAAATCACAATCTTTATTTTTGACAAAACTTATGCATATTCTATCTGTAAAATTTATTAATAGCAACAACCGTAAAAGAACTTTGGGGTGGGGGGGAATGTCTAGAAGGATATACTCTACTTCATGCCAACTTTAAAAAGGAATATTTAAAAGACTTATCCAACTGCTCAGTCAAGTGTTTCAGTTGGATGGTCAAGGACTGTGAACAATGGTGATTGAGCTGATGCAATTTTCTAGTAAGTCAATGGCTGGATGTTGCATCACAGGTGCTATTACATGCTGGGACAGAGCTGCACTGCTCCAGGGAGGGCTCTGGAACTCACAGGACAGACAGAGCACTGGTGAGCTCCTTGGGGGGACAGGGGAGTGCGGCTGATGGTGAAGCACTGGCACAGGATGCCCCTATTGGTGGTGGATGCCCCATCCCTGGAAACTGAACAGGACTCTGAGCAACCTGATCGAGCCAAAGATATCCCCATTCATTGCAGGGGTTGGGACCAAGTGACCTTTAAAAGTTCCTTTCCAGCTCAAGCTCTTGTACGATTTTAATGCTCTGCATGTCTGTAGGACATGGCACCTCTGCCAGCCAGCCCTGGCCAGCACAGACCAGAGGAGACAGACCAGTGTCCCTGTGGCCTGTGCAGGGCTGGTGCATGACTTGTACTCTGTTTGCAAAACCTGCCTGCTAAGTGGACAGGACACAATGGGGACAGGGCACCACGGGGTCAGGACTGTGAGTCCCCAGCATTGCCTTTGGGCCTGGCTCACAGACATGTTCACACACAGACATGGGCGTGCAGGCTGAGCACACTCTAACCCTAGACCTACATGCAAATGCAAAGCTGAAGGTCGTATCCTAAAGTCCTCAAACAGTCAAAATGTCCATTGAATCAATGTAATTCGTTTCTGGGGTGGTGAAATGACCCGTGCATGCAGAGGAGGCGGCGGTAAGTGTAACCATTGTCCTAGAGCTGGTGGAAGCTGGTTCTGCCTTGGATGCTGGCGTAACTCATAGCATTTGAATACCAGCCATGGAGCACACATTAGAAAACACAGTATTTTCTCCACTCAGAGTTGCAGAAAAGGTATGAGAGGGTATGTTAAATGACACTATAGAATAGATGAGTCACAGGGAAACCATGAATTGAGCCCTCAAGGAGCAACTTCTGCTCGAGAGCTGAAGGGAAGGAGCTCCAGGACCTGGCCTGGAAGATGCTGTGTTAATGCTGCCTTTTTGAACTATTACAGGTTACTGTGGTCTGCTCCTGATGAGTGGCTCATGGAGAATTGCCATCAGGTTGTACTTTCCTTTTTTTTCTTCAGGGATCCCTTCAGTTTCCGCCACAGACTATCCTTCCTCTTCATCTTCTTCTCTGTCGTGGACAGTGAGGACTCTTTCCTTCGAATTTCCCTCACTAGTCCATGAAAGACATCATCAATGTAGAAGCGGAGGGCAGCTGAAGTCTCAAAAAAGGAGCAGGAGTATTCTCTGGCTAAGCTCATTCCTTCTTCAGTTGAGACCTACAAAGAAAAGAGAATTCTATAAATATTTCCTAATATACAAGACATTAATCAACACAAGAACATTACAATAGATATAGTCTGACTTCTTTGATCCTGGAAATCACTGACCAGGAAAATAATTTGTCAGCATTCAAGAGAGAAGATTAGAGTGAAAGGATCAGCCTGAATTCATGAGGCATTTGAACAGTGCAGAGTGGCAACATTCATTTGCTCAATTATGTCATGCCTTAATTCTGATGCATCAATTTTTCCATGTATTTCCTCTCTTTAGTACAGTAATCCTTCTGTATGATAGTGCTGGTACTTTTATTCTATAGGCTGGAATGGATGACTAGAAAGACTTACACAGAATTAAGGTCCTAGAAAATCCTTGTTGAGCATTAACCTAATCCTGGAGACAACTTGACTCTTTAAGCACACCGGCTTTCATACCCTAATATGTTTCAGTCACATAAATTTCTGAGCATGCCTTGGAGTGTTTTGGTCTTTGCAGGCCTGTAATCCTATCACTGAGCTCATACCTGAGCTGTATGAAGATCCAAAACATATTTGTTTTTCATCTCATCTTCCCTAAGTAGCCTTGTGTACCTACTGCTCTTGTAGAACACGTAGGAAATGTGCCTGTATTTTGAGGAAGTGTATGAGCCTAGAAGGGAACAAGACAGCTCTTTTCACTGGCCTGACTTCTGAAGCAGGGATCATTTTTCTGAAATTTCCATATTGGCTATCTCTTGGCATTTGACCTGCCATTCTGCTAAATGGAAGGGTGCTCAACATGCTGATTAATTTCTGCTTCAAATAGAGCTCAAATGCTTAAGGGCTGACACTGCCTGCCACTTGAAGTAGTTTTTTCACTTTGAGAGCTCATCCAATAACATGCAGGAAGTCCACAGCAAAACACAGAGCAAAACCAGTGAGCTTCTAAATGTTAACCCATCTTCCCTGGCAATAGACTGTCCTTCCGTTTCAGTATTTGAACATAAATCTGAATAAATGAATTGCATGAATTACATGTATGGTGTATATTCAAATTCTACGCTTTGTTTTTATTTGCATTTGAATATCATGATTTATTCAAGTCACTTTCCAAATATCTTTATGGAAAGGCAAAGAGGTTCTTTGAGACAGCCTTGTGAAAGGCTACTTCACAGGCTATGGGAAGTCTCAATTGCTACTGTCTACCACAAGACTCATCTTGGTGCTTTGCTTTTGTTGCTTTTTTTTTCTGATTTCTAGTTTCATGCACCCAAGGTGCCATTTATATTTATTAGGGAAATAAAAGCCTATGACTCAAGATACAAACATGCTCTCTCATACCTACCATAAGGAAAATCCCCTTTATGATTAAATTATTACACCACCTTATTGCATTTATTCTACCTATCTCTAAGGCTGGATACAGTGAGAAACAGGATTTGGGATGAAACAGCAGTTCATTCCAGCCTGGAGGTAAATCTGCTCTGAGCATGTACCTGCATAACACAGACCTCAGAATTCCTTACCATCACCTTTGCATCTGGTCATAAACTTTGTAACATTTGTAAGGATCAGGCCTCTATGCTCCAAACACAATCTTAATTTAATTAAGAATATTGTGAGGGCAAGCAGGGAGGTTATATGCCAGCCTGAATAATACTTAGTGACACAATGAAAGATGGTTACCACTTTCCAAGTGCTATAATTGCCAACCTTTTGCAAAAAGATATGCGTAGCAATATGGTCTTTGTTTTTCTCTGGGCAGCTGTGTAAGCAAAATTCATGATTCCATAAGTCTATTGGGCACCATTGAGAAATTGATTGTCTGGATAGAAGACTATTTTGGTTTATTTTGGACTTTATAATGATTTTTTTTTTCCTTGCTATGCCTTGTTTGAGCTGAAGGAGAATTTTTTTTTATTTTGTTAAAGATGCTGCAGTTCTGAGCAAATGAGATGCAGTTTCAATGAAGATTTCTTACATTCAATATCCAAAAGGAAGGAAAAGAATCCAGATGAACTGAAGCATTCTTATGTTAAAGAATGGTAAGGTCATAAATGTAATTAGGGTGCCAGCACAATAATGCTCAAATACAGAAAATTGCCCTTTCTTTTTCCCTGTGAATTTCTGGCCTTTACGTCATTTTGCTCCTCTTTTCTTCCACTTTTGTTTTTTGGTTTTTTTTTCCTTTCTAGGACTAAAAATATGTTTTCTCCACCCTGCAAGGAAGAATAACCCCAGGGAAGACATGCTATGCTCTGAAATAAAACAAGACTTCTAAGAGCTGTAAGAAGTGGAGAATACTCAGGAGGCTTCCTCCCAATATCTTTGTGGCTGGAGGTTAGCAGCTTGGCCAAATTTGGCTGGGTTTCTGCAAAAAACAACAAAGGTTAGGTTTTAGACTCCAGTTTCCTGTGAAATTACAGAGAGAACATTAAAGTTATTAATGGTGATAGTTCATTTCAAAGCATGGTATTTTTCTTAAATCTTGCCCTCAGGAACTGATTAACTGCTTTGGTGAAATTTTATGAGCTAATTCAGCATGAGGAGGACACCTGGCACAAACAATTTCAGGACGATTAGCTGATGTTTTTCAGCTTTAAGGCTGAAAACATAATTTTTTAAAATATAACATAGTAATAATTATCATTACTGCTTCCAGCACCAATGAATATAACTATAGTAATTTAACTAATCTGTTTGCTGAAGAATCTGTAAATATAAAGAGGTGTCTAGAGAAAAAATACATTTTTTTTCTCTTGGTTCATCATTCGGTCAAGAGGCTAGACACCTATGGAATGAGAAACAAGGGATAAAGCTTGATGAGGTGACTGAGGCCCACATAATTCCAGGGATTTGCCCTGTTCCCATCTTGTTGCGAGAAGAGAAACTATATCATAGAAATCCATTCCAGATCTGCACAGCCCAGGGACTTGTTGACAAATTACAGCTTCCATGGGTCTGTATCAGTGGAGGATATGATCTGTCAGCATGACACAGACAGACAGGTCAGGGAGAGAGGTCATTCTATTGAATATATATCTGGGAAGCAGAGCTTTATATCTCATCCTTAGAGTAACCCTCCCTGATTGAATCTGGCATTGTTTCCAAGAGTATAATTCTGGTCATATTGATTCCAACTCAGCTCATCTCTGTGCTGGTAAACCTTAAGAAGGGAATGAAGATGGAAGATGGGTGAAGTGAACATAATGAAAAATGAAAATTTCAGAGCTGACAGAAGTTTCCTGAGTTTGGTTCAAACTTTTAAAAACTGTGATTTTCTGGTGTGGGGTTTTGGTCAGGATTTATAGAAGAAGGACTTGGAGCTTACAGTACAGCCAATGAGCAACATCCCCCAAATTCATAAAATGGGAAAGAAGCTACATGGATATGATGTGTCAGTGGCTGTACAAGTCTTCTTTTCTAAAGTGCAGGGTTCTGAGTGCCCATTTCTGAAGGCACATGTGAGTTGAGAGGGAAGATATACCTGTGGCACTGAATAACTGAATCTTGTCTAGTGAAGGCATATCTGTTCCAGCAGCACGTGAACAGCACAGTAGGCTGAACTGGGTATTTCCCATCTCTGCATAGCTGAGGGCAGCTAGAACACAGCACAGCTTTCTCCTTAGGGGAAGCATTCACCAGCTACAAACCTCATTACATAGCATTAGGATTCTGTTTGTGGCTTTTGCAAACCTCCCCTGGAAAATTACAAGTGAGATTAAATGCAACGCTGACAGCCTGCAAAAGCTGTGATGGATGAGCTGCCGTCTTTAAGACAGCCAGCTCCCCACGAAGGTCAGATCCTGCACTGAACCACCTGGGCTGGATGGTGGGTGGGGAGGCCCTGGCAATCATCATCCCCCATGGGCAGAACACAAAAATACCTGAATACCTGTATCTGAGATAGAAAATGCACAGAAACTAAACAGATCAATAGTCTGCCTCTGCCCTTGGACTGTCATTAGCTGGAAAATCTCCATCAGGATCAGATTATTTTGTGTTCAGCTTTGTTACCTCCATTGCTCATGACAGCATCAGGAGGATCCCAAAGTAGATTTTACTGATGGAGATCGTACTGTCAGAGTCAACAGCTTCCTCCTGGGTGAGTTAGTGGGGGTCTTCAGGCAGGGAAGCAATTCATTTCCAATTGTGCATCTCATCCGTGCAGCACCATAGTCTACTTCAGATGGCTTTTGCAGTTTTCCCCTGAATCTGGGACCTCCAGATTGCCATGGAGAAATCTGGAGGCTGCAGGTGGAGTGCTAAACTTTGCAAGGACTTGCCTAAATTTTTGTTACAGGCTTCTACCCTGTTAGTCATCATATAATTCAGTTATATTATTCTGGATAATTATCTATCTAAAACCCTTGTTTTGTGAGTATTTTTTTTCTGGAGGTACACAGTCTAGATCAGAGACAGAAGGGTACATATGTTGCTCAACAGAGTGCTAGTCTAAATCCCACTGAGGCAAATAGGAGGAATTTCTGTTGGTTTTGATCATGATTTGCATTTTTAACAGGCAATAATTCATGGGAGTTGTAAGGAAAAGATACTGAATAAGGAGGGAAGCGGAATATTGAGCAGCCTTGTTTGAAGCATAGTAAATAATAAAAGGAATAAGAAAAGCCATGAATAGGAGTAGGAAAAGTTCTGAGGAATGTCCCAGAAAGATACACATCCTTCCTCTTCATCTCTGGTGGATTTTTTCTCAGTAAGTCCCGTTCCAGAAAGGAAGAACCAGATGCCAAGGTGTTTATTAGCACCTGGTTATCAGTGTACAGACAGACAGGCTGACCGGAAGAGTCCACACACATGTTCGGGTCCCTCCCCATTGCAACCCATTCCATCAGCATATCAGGACAAATATAATAAGCTTTTGGTACAGGCATAAACCCATAAACTATTAGAGGAAAGAGCTATGAAGATCAAAAGTATTCACAATTTCCTCAGTCTCTAGTAAGTAAATTTGCCAAAAGAAAAAGAGCAAAGTCATCTCATGGGTCTAGAAAGAGAGTGTTATCCTGGACAACAGAATGGAAGATAATCAGTGTAGACAGACATAGAAGTGATTTTTTTAATCCCACCAATGGCCACCAAGTTTATGTTTAAGACACGCCCACAGAACCACTGTGAGTTTTCTCATTAATCATATAATCACAGAACCATTTTGGTTGGAAAAGACCTCTAATATCAAACCCACCTATTGAGGTAACAGCGCCAAACCCACCACTAAACCAGGTTCTGACGTGTCACATCTACATGTCTTTTGAACATTTATAGGAGCAGAAACTCCACCACTATACTGGGCAACTTGCTCCACTGCCTGTCCTACCTTTCAGTGGAGACATTTTTACTAATATCCAATCCAAGCCTTCCCTGGTCACCTTGAGGCCTTTTTCTCCCGTTCTATTGCTTGCTGTGTGGAACAGGGAAGAACTCTTCACTTCGATGGATAGGACTGAGTCCAGCAAAGGCTGAGCTGGCTGCTCCTGTATTGCCACCTGCCTTTCTTACAGTCAGTCACTGTAAAAATTTGAATTGTGTTTTGAGAAACACGTGCACTAACCCAAGAGCAGATCCATTATATCTATGTCAGTTTTGACAGTTATTTATTTTTTTCCTCAGACAAGTGTTGCATCAAAAGGCATGGTGGCAGAGGCTTCCTACAGGCTGGTATAAGGATCTTTCCAAGTGTGAAGTGCTATTGTTCAGGTCAAAGCTCAAACACTTGGCTATTACAGCAGTGTCTGGGGTTGAGAACATGAGTAGAAACACAAAAAACAAGAAAAATCAATTTTTCTGTCTTCTTAAGACAAGCAGCACTGTTGTTATTTGTTCATATAATGCATGTCATGGAATATCTTTTTATAAGAAAATAAAAAACTGTTCCTAGGCATTTTACCCTTCTTCTCTTTCTTCAGATCTTTGCACTTACAAAATGCCTATCATATTCTTGCCACTGAGCTATGGCGTTTCTGAAAGAAGGGGAAAAACCAAGATCAATTCAAAATCAATTTAGTCTGAAAAAATTGTTGAAGACTAGGGTTTGTGAGGAACCAAAGTGACCTTTTGTGGCCAGACATTCAATATGACTGTGTTTCAGGTCTAAACAAGCGCACAACAAATGCAAAAGTTAAACTGAAATCCTTGTCATTAAAACCTCCTGCTTCTACTGCCCTCAATGTCAAACATTCTGCATTCTTGCAGAATTTTAACTCAATTTTAAAGTGAATTACTGCTTAAAAATATAATGTTGAAACTTTTATTTCTGAAAACACAAACATTTTAACCTTCATGTGTGGTCGCATTACCAAATGTAAACACTTCAGTTACCCATTTGGTTTAGCCAGGATTCCGCTGGAATTCACAGCTAATTTCCACTGCCACAAGTTGGCATTTTTCATTCAACCAAATAAGTACACCTTATTTTTTCTCTCAGTCCCTAGGTAAGTAATCCTCTTTTCAGCAGCCTGCAAAGCTATTGAGTAACCTGGTGCAGAAACGTGAAATGACAATTTCATATCCATGCCATTAGTCTTAAATCAATTTGGAAGCCTTCAGAAGTAATAAGTTGGACAAACTTCACTCCGACTTCATGGCAGGCAATTCTGCAGGCTCAGCTTTGCTAGTTTTCTAGACTATGAGACCACAGAATTAATTATTATCATGAAGGTGTCGCAACTAGTTCTGTTCCTCCAGTTTTTCCATGTTTTCCTTTTGGCCTTGCCATTCTGTGATATTTTTTTGCTGGGTTCACACTAAAGCATTTCTGGTGACCAGAAGGGTGTCTAGCTTGAATGGCCATGGGTGCAGGCAAGAGTAGCAGACTGGGCCAAGGAGAAGATAAAGTTTTGCTGTGTGAACTTGTGCCCTGAAGAGCCTGGATGTCATGGAAATAGCACATGTCCCAGCAATGCATATCTCATCCTCAGGTGCTCCAGCCTCTGAAGAAATTCACATTACAGAGGGTCAGATATTCCTTCCCTTCCCTTCATAACCTGGGCTTTGCTTTAGGAAGGAAAGAATGAAGAGGAAGGAAAATGAAGTTTTAGCAATGCAGAAAATAGAACCATTGTCTAGCACTTCTGTAATGAGCTTTGTGTCTTTTTTTTATTGGATGGAGAGTGGAGAGTGTGGGATTGTAAAATTAATTTTCTCATTTTTAAAAGAAAGACATTTAATAGTCTTGACAAAAAATAAATTTTTAGACAAAAAACCAGAGAGACTGATCTGTTCTAAATAATGTACTTCTCACCTGGTTAGACACAGAGGTGTGACATGAAACACAGCTTAAAGACTGTTCTGAGCACAGAAGAAACATGCTCTTATTTGATCCAAGGGAACTGCAAATTGTTGGCGTTTTGAAAGAAATCTGATGAAGCATCACTGAACACTTGTTCTTATGCAATTCGCTATTGACCCCTGTTAGATTAGACTGACACTTACTCTGCTGTAGTAATTTCTACACTCTTACAAGAAAACTCTAAGCTAACACTAACTAATTTGTTTAAATATATCCCTCATGCATTTTCATATGTCAAATATTCTAGATTCAATTTACACTTGAATAATTTCTGCAGATTTTTAGCATCTTCTGTGATGAAGATTACAGATATCTGTCTAGTCTTTCTCTTATTTCTGGAATTTTATAATTTTTCCACATTTTGGATGCAGAATATTCTTCTGACCTAGGAGCTATTCTCCAGGTAATTTCATTCCTGCTTTGGGCAAATATTTGAAATAAAGATAAGCATCCTCCATGCAGTGGCTTAGCTGCAAAGCTAGCAAAGCACACGTTTTGGTCTATTGTTTCCAACTTGTGACAATGTTATTTCTTTATCTCACAGATATAATTTTAAATAACTGAATCCACATCTCATTTCATGTAAGAATCACTACAAATTCAGGATGCTGTCTGCAGGTTAGACTTTGAAGTTGTTCTACTCTACTACAGACTTTACTCTTTTGACTTTATCTTGTCAAAAGCATGACTGATGAGTGGGTTAAAGCATCTTTACATCAGGAACTGTTTCTAAAGAGATGGCCTCAGGATCTGACTGAATTGGATACTCAAAGCCACATGATCCTGCATCAGTCAGGGATAGCTCTGGGTCTAATTTGAAGAGAATGTGGAAGTGTTAAATCCGTAGCATCGGTCTTCAAGATGAATAAGTTCAGGTCAATTGCTCAAAGCATTTTTCAGAGATCTGACAATTTTCTAAATTGTCCATCATCTTTAAAGGTTCTTTGATTGCAACACTCAGCTGAAGACATAGATGGCCATAAGATGGTTGCAGAAAGCAGACATTTCTACATCAGTTTGACATGAACATCTGGGCTTTTTGTAAGGGAAAAAAATGTAGGAATTACAATGCTATTTTCACAAGAAATCAATTTTTTTTCAATTTTTTTTTAAGCAACAACAAATAAATCAGTTATCATCTTTTAACAGCAGATAGTTGTTTTAAGAAATTACATGTAAAATGAGCTGCAAATGTACATTTTGGACTTCTTTTTAAGCAAATATAAAATTAGTGGCATTCAACTCTTATTTTAACACTGTTAGTGGTTTCTATTGCTTTGTGAGCACAAGTTGGCTATCAACCCAGTAGAGACAGCCTCCATATCTTTCATCTATCTCTATTCCTGTGTAAGGTATTTTTAGTTATGCGTTAGGCATTAAATTTCCACTCAACACTTGAATTCAGTTCTTCATCAGGACATAGGCACTAAGCACATTGGAGACTGAGTAAATAAACTTAATTCCTGGTAACCTCTGCAAATCTCCCTGATATTATATTACTTTTTCTCTAACAGCAATATTTTGTCCTGAAAACACTCAATTGACATGAAAAGATAAGACAATAAAGAAGGAGTCAGTAAGAAGGGAAGATCAGGAGTCTACTTTCAGTGTTCTATTTTTCTCAATTGTCTGCTGAACACTGGGAAATGTGATTCAATAAATTCAAAGGGAACCAGAAAGAAATATGGAGACCTAAATGCAAATCAAGGAAGAGAAACAGAAACAGGTGTATATTTGTTTTTGCATATTTATACATATGATTCAAACAAGAACAGTAAATTAAGAAAAAAACCACCCCACCACCAAACAAAAATATTACTGATTCACTGAAGTGGAATAATATTTTGAGACAAAGTATCCAAAGCTTGTTTAGCTAAATGTTTCATTTTCAGACACATGGACAGACTACTAGAATTAAGTTCTGAAAATCCCCTTTTGCCTAAACTGAATATGAGTTTCCAACACTGGAATAAAAGGGCCAAAAAATATGCAGTAAAGAGTATTGTTTGTCCTAACAGCACACATTGCTTTACACCACTTTTGAGTGCAGCACACATATATCCTGGTGTACAGTTTTCACATCTAAACATACTCCCAGATCCAGACTGCAGGCAGACAGAGAACACCATCCTAAGTTTCTGGCACTGAAAAGAAAATTGCAAGAAACCCTCCTTCCTCCTTTCATCTCCACACAGTTGTAGTCTGCTGGGATTCAGGGATTCTGTCCAGGCTGCTGAAATAAGTGTTTGACAGAAGGGAGGCAGAGGAAGAATTGATGAGAGATTTATAAAGAGTCGGACTCGATTTTTTTTTTTTTTTTCTTTTAAGAAATCATTTCCTGAAGCAAGCATGTGCTGAAATATATGAGGTAACAAAATGTCTTATGCAGTCTACAGAATAATGTTTCACCCTTCCATCGTTTACTTGAGTTGCTTTTTAAGAAAAAAGTTAATCAATGCAATGAGTTGAGGATTTACTTGAGCTGCTTTTAAAGGAAAAAGTTACTGGATGCCATGAGAGGGGGTTGATATTTCAGAAAATGGGAGTGGTGAATCGTTGTGGTTGTTTGTCCTGGAACATGTAATTAATTTTGAAGGTTTAGTAATTTTGAAGCTTATTAGGAAGATTTGTCAAACAATCTCATTACAGGAAATATAGCAGAGTATCTTTATTAAACTAATGGCATTGATCTTCCCCATGTCAATATTAATTCAGGGATAATTTTACACTTTTGCAGAATATGAATTGATTGAAAAAAATTATGGGAGCTCTATGGAGTCTTTCTTTTTCAGCTCCTTTCTAGTGTGCTGAAAGGAGAGCTTCATGGATGAATAGAGTGGTTTTTTGTGGTCAGAAGAACATTCAAAAGGAGAGACCTATGACACAGGAACCTCAAACCAGGAATGACAGCTTAATAAGGAACATTAAGTTCCATCATGTGATGTGACCTGCCATGTGTACAATGCATAAAAAAACTTGAGCCTGGAAAACTTCATATGAAGGGGATAACAATGAGAAATAAATGTGCAGCGGGAGAAAAATTAAAAATCTTGAATGGCCACCGGGTAGGAAGAGCTGTAAGAACACATTTAGCTAATTAGACATAGCAAGCTCTCTTATTGCTTGCTATCCTCGCTCAAATTACCTCATTTTTGCTGCAGGATAAGATCATGGGCTTGGATGGTTTCCGTGGTAACTTGTTCATGTATCAGTGGTTAACTTGTCCTGTTGGCAAGCTCCCTGTCAAGGGGGCACTTTCTTTAGATGACCCTTCTGAGGCTCCTGCCCATGGGTTTTGTTTGGTAATAACACTGAGCACCCTAAAGTAACCAACGTAGCATCTAACAGCTGGCAGAATCTTAACTTTGTGCAATATAGCACCAAACTTTCTTGCTTACATCCCCAAGAAATGTTGGACTCTTTACTAACACACACTCAAGCAATGGTGACACTTGCGGGTTAATGAGTAGAGTTTTTTCCTGGAATTTTTTTCTCCTGAAGCCAAACCAAGAATTCTTCTTATTTATTGCCTCAAAGAAAGGATGTAATAAGCAGAGAAGCGAGAAGCAGAAGAGTGAAGGTGGAAGGTTGGTGGTGGGGAGGAAGACAGATTACATCTTTATTATGCTAGCTTGAGGGTAGAATAAGAAAATAGAGTCTTAACAAACAAAATGGAAGAAATTCCTTGCTAGAAGCATCTATTTAACCTCTTCTATCCGTGATGTATCCTTCCAATTATGCAGATACCCTTGATGTATAAAAGCTACTGTGTTAATACAGCCTGTGAGCCCAAATCATGATTGTAAGTGATAAACTCATATTCTTACCCAGAGCAATAGACCTTTCAGCCCACCACTGATAAAGCTATAGCTCAGCTTTCCCAGCAGCACATGTGAATATGCATCTACACACACAAACACACACAGACCAAAAATGCTGCTGAGATCAGGTACAACCTTTCCATTACACTTGGCAGAAAATGCTGGCCTTACAGCAAAACTTGGATGTGGATGCTGACAAAACATGGTTCTAGAGTCCCTTCAGTACTGGGAGGCATTCAGCATCAGATTCTCTGCAGATTAGAAATGGTTTCTGACATTTTTTTTATTTCCCATGCTTCATGCAGATGATTCATTCCAAACCAACAGTCTGGCCAGACTCTGGAAATGGCAGTGAAAAGGTGAAAACACAGAATGTGTAGATGCTGCAAGCCAGGATGCCCTTTTCTCAAGGTTTTCCAGAATTTTTTTGAATGGAAAAATGGTGGACTGCAACCAGCCAAGTGAACCACTGCTTCTGCATCCCTCCATAGAGAAAAGAGTGAAAGTGACAAAAAAGGTTGAAAATGAAAGACAGGAAAAGCATGCCATAAGAAGATATATGATTAATACATACATAACACTATGATATTAATACATTAAGCTGTATATTCAAATGGTACATTAAAACCTGAATAGTATTAATGGTGTGGGGAAGAAAGATATGGTTTCTATGGAGTAACTTGATCTGGCTGATTGAATATTATCAGTATTTAATCACTGATAATCATGGTGGCTCTTACATAAATCTGGAACCGGTGTCATTTTCAGGTTGTATTCCATGCCTGAAAGAGCAACACTACAGCTCAAAGTATGAAGTGGAAATCACAGAATCATCATAGAATGATCTGGGTTGGGAGGGACTGAAAAAATCATCTTTTTCCAATCCCTGTTCAAGAAGGGCAAGATCCTTCACTAGACCAGGTTGCTCAAAGCCTGTCACATTTTCTTTTTGTGCAGGCCAGGACAGAGTTGGGGCTTTCTGGGCTGCCAGTGTACATGGCTGGGTCATGTTGAGCTTCTGATCAAGCAATAGCTCCGAGTCCTTCTCACAGGGCTGCTCTCAAACCATTCTCTCTTTTGTCTGTACTTCTGTGTTGGATTACCCTTGGAACTTGGCCTTGTTGGAATTCATAAGGTTCATATGATTCCACCTCTCCAGTCTGTCCAGTGTATGACCTCATCACACAGCTCAATGTCGTCAGCAAACCTGTGACTGGATCCAGGTTTGATAATGACAAAGACAGACAACAATACGTTTGGGTGGTTGCTTTTTTTTCCAGGAAGTTTGTTTACTTTTCCCTAATGGCTGCTTTTTCTCTAATTTTCTTAAACACATAAATAAGACCAGATTTGGGGGAACAAAATTGCTGGTGCTAAAAGGAGCAGCTGGCGAAAAACACTAAGTGCTTGAAGCCTTAACAGTTACTGTCACTAGCAATTCAGGACATGTTATCACCCCATTATTTTTTTTACCTGTAGAAATAAAATGAGTGTTATTAAATGGTTTGGAAAATGACAACTGCCTGTGGTAAAGTTTTGTTGTGTGTGGTGAAAGGAATATTAATAAGAGGATAGGTATAACATCTTTGAGAAAAACATTGTGGAAAAGTAAATGTAGATGCTGTTTCAGAAAGAAGAGGCAGTTGCTATGGTTGACACAAATTTTTCAAGGTGCAATTAAATATTTTCTGCTAAAAGATGTATGGAAATGAGAGAATCATACAATATTTTCATATGGAAGAGAATTCTGTAGGTCACCTAATGCAAACTCCTGCTGATAGTGGATCCACTAAGGACAGACCACTCATGTAATATTCAGCCTCGTTTTGAACTTTCTTTTTCTAAGGAAGGAAACCTCATAGCCTTTCTGGGGGCTTGTGTCACTGGCTGATCACTCTCATTGTGAAAAAAAAACCCAAACAAAACTCAAAAATCAACTCCCATAATTAATCATATATTCTTGTTCTGCAATTTTTTTTTCTTTTTTCTCATCATTTCATTGTCCATCTCCAATGATTTTGTCTTCATTCTAAGAGTGAGATTCCCTTCAATCCATCAAGCTAAACAAATCCACAAGCTCAGATGTCTCATCCTTTTCTGTTCCTCTTTTGTGCTCTACACCGAGACCATCTTGGGGATTTCTGCAGAACTCACTTCACTATGTTAAATAATTTCGTGTACTGCAAATCCCTAAATAGGCACAGTACTTCAGATACACCTGTTTGGCTGCAGTACCACTGTGTGAGACTGATTCGAAAGCCTTCTTAGAGTGAAGCATAACCCACTTCTTTCATCCACAGAATCACTCGTCTGGTCATGAAGACCATCACAGAACTCAGATTCTCAGACAAGATTTTCCTTTTGTAAAACCATTTCAGATGTTCCCAGGTACTTTTTTATCCTTTACGTGCCTGAACGTGGTGTTTTGGAAGGGTTTGCTTTATAAACAGACCATCTATTTCTTCTGAAGGCAGCAGATACTGAAAACATTTACTGGAATAATTGATTTACCTTTAAACTACTAAACACAGGTCAACGGAATGTACAATCCCCAGCTGAGACCCTTCACTTCAACCTCACTGAAAGAAGCTTCTTTCAAAGCTTCTCAAAGAATGTACATTAAAATTTAACTGATGAGTCAAGATGAGTATAACAAAAGATACCTCTGTCAAATGGAAGTAAATACAAGTGAAAGTTTGTACAAATTAAAGATTTGTCACAACCTGAGTTTTATACCTCCTGGATTTCTGCTTTACCCCTTTCTGGGTTTGTTTTTGTTTTTTTAACCACTTTTCATGCTTTAAGGTCTTCATTAGGTGCTTCAAACCCATTTTCTTAGTAGATTTTTTTAAAATCAAACAGAGTACTGAACCAAAGTATATAACATATTATCAAGGGGGGCAGGCCTTGATAACATGAGAAAGAAAACCTCACAACCTGAGACACAGAAAGAGAGTAGAAGTATTTAACTCTCTTGCCAAATGGGATGAAAAAATAAAGCAAAATCATTGAAGTAAATGGGAAAAAATTGCTGTTGCATCTTAGTTCAGACCCTAAAGAAACAGTCTGGTAACAAACAGTGACCCATCTCTGAGCAGATGTTGTACCTGTGCATAACAAATAAAAACCAGCAGAAACAGGGGGACAGTGAAAGAAGGGAACAGCTTTGACCACAGACAGCTTAAGATGATCCAAGAGAATATTTGTTTTTTATCCAAAATGACTGCACCTTTTCATCATATGCAGCTCTGGACACTGAGCTCTATCTACATTAAAAAAGAGTTGTTTTGCCCTTGTTTTCCTATGTAGATCTGACATTTATAGCAGTGGTTATTTTTCTCTGATGTGTCTGGTGAAAGATGAATGATTTTGATCTATATCCACTGTTCAATACTACTTTCATTCTGGAACATACACTGAACTTTGTGCTCCATAACGTGATGGTGGGACACACTGCAGAGTGCAGAAAAGCTGTACCTGTGGGATGAGTAAGTATCTTAAATGAAAATTGCACTATAGCTCAGCCGCAATAAGATTTAACAGTTTTCAATTTCTTTGGTCTTCTAGGGATTAGGTGGCTGATGTTGACTCACTTCCATTTCAGTTACTGATGTTCTCTGCATTTCTAAGCTATGCAGTGCTGTGAAATCAATAAGGCTACTCAAATAAAATACAAAT
>VZTZ01004343.1:104462-144868 GCA_013400955.1 Drymodes brunneopygia
GAAGAGAAGAGAAGAGAAGAGAAGAGAAGAGAAGAGAAGAGAAGAGAAGAGAAGAGAAGAGAAGAGAAGAGAAGAGAAGAGGAGAGGAGAGGAGAGGAGAGGAGAGGAGAGGAGAGGAGAGGAGCGGTTTGTGTTCCTTTTATTTCTCAGTGAATAACTGTCCCGGAACTTCTGTACTTTCATGACTCGGTAGTAACTATCACCTAACTTCTAGGCAGAATGAGTTCCTTTCCAGGAAACTGCCATTAGATATTTTTCCATCCTTGTCCTTTATTTTAAATGGTTCTTCCTCACCATTCTTTATGTTCCTTTGCTTCTTATCAGCATACATTTGTATATTTTTATCACACCTCCACTTTCATTTACCTAGGCTAAAGAAATTAAACTGTCTCTAATTTTCTCTGAAAGGACCAGCCTGATACACATGCTCTGCATCTGTTTCAATTTGAACTTGCCATCATCATCCATAAGCAACTATAATTAATTTTAACTGAGTTTACACTTGTGTCTTTTATACCTTCAGTGCTTCCATGTCCCTGATAAACAAATCACCCCAAACACCTCTTGAAGTGACATTTATTTTATGCACAATTTCATGATGTTTGTAGTTTATAATCACCCTGCAAGTGGCTGATATATCCAAGATTTCTCCCCTGCCTCCAAACTGATGTGTTATAGCAAACAGCCTTGCTATTAGACCTTAAGGACATGGCCTTGCACTTTTTACAATTGCATTTAATTCCACTTCTATCACTCCTCTGGGTCACACAGCTTTTCCTCTACAATAATCCTGTCTCTTCTAGATAGAAAATGTTCCCACTTTGTGTTATCAGCAAATTGTGTCAGAATGCTCCTGTATTTTTATGCCTAGGTCATTAATGAGAAAGTTAAAGATCAGCAAATTGAAGGGTAATGCCTAATATTCTTAGTGCTAGATCCAATTCCAACTAGTGGGATCAGAACCAAATTCTCCCTTTCTAAAATCTTACTTAAATTTAAGAGCATGTGTGGTTTTATATGAGCGCAATCCAGCTGTCATAATTTTTTTTTGCCAGTAAATCACCCGTTTCTGTTGGCCCATCTCAACCAACCCATCTGTTACGGTTGTACAGAACATAGAGGAGAAAGGGCTGATTTATGAAATGCTGGATGGCTGTCCCTATTTTTATTAATGTGTGATTATAACTTCCCAGTACATTGAACAAAAATAGTCTAATGGCATCGCTTTCCATGTGAAAATACCGAGCTGACAGAGACTAAATGCTCGATGGCAAGGAGCCATAAAGCTGTGCTGCTCCAGACACCCCACTCTGAGAACAGCCCTCCATTTGGCTCCCAGCACTGTGGGGGGCCCTGGTTCATGACCCTCTCTGGTCCACAGCACAGCTTTAATTCCAATAATCCGACGCCTTCGGGCTTCTCTATGAATTAACTGCACAGGCTTGCCATTTTTTGGAGATGGGGATGGAGCAGATGGGGACTTGGAGAGGCCAAACTGTTGAAAGTCAGTGATAAGGCAGGGGGAGGGGGGAGAAAAAAAAAATAAAAAAGGAAAGGGGAAAAAAAAATAAAGCTGTGAAAGACAACCCTGTGGTTTGTGTGCTTTGCATTGCCACCTGCCAACCCCAGGCCTTCTGATCTCCCCTCAGTGAACCGTGGAGGCAGCAGTTGGAAAGATCAGATATACGCTCAGGGCAATCTGTCAGAAACAACTCTGTCACATTCCCCAGCACTAAAACCCTCAGAAATAAAATCTATGTGTTCCGAAATGCAACTGCCCCACATATGTGAGAAACACTCTTTAAACACAGAAAAAAAAAATCTCTGAACACTGTTCCTGTCCTGACATTTTTTTAATTATCTTTTTTTTTAACATCAGTAAAATATTAGCATTTATTTTTTTTATCTCCCTTAAGCATCTGTACCATGTTTGCTTGCCTCTGGCAACACAGTTGTAATGTTATTCTCATGAGACTACACTGAATTCCATCGTACAATAAATGAATCAAAAATGGCAGACTAAACCAATAGATAAATACAGCCATTATTATTTAAGTTATTTAAATATATTATTTTTCCACGTTTTGACAAGTTATCAGCCATATTTGAACCACTATTTGACTATACTTTATTTTTGCTAAGACATAAGACAAATAAATAATGTGTGGGTTTATTTTCTTAAACTAAGTGCTGGAGGTTTTTTTAAAGGTATATTTAAGAATGTGCAGACTGTGCTTAAAGAGGTAAAGATTTGTGAGTAAATTTTTAGCATTTTTTTTTATTCTAGAACACTTCCATACACAGCATAGAACATGCTGGATAGCACACCTCCTTTCAAGTTCAGAGCACTCTGTAGATACCAAATTAAGTTTTATATCAACCTCTTAGATGATATAATACCTGTCAAATCTAATGATACATAACCAAAGCATATTTGGATAGTGAGGATTAGACAGAAGGAAACAAAATATTTTTTGATCCATACTGTCATCCTTAAAAATAAAATTAATAAGCTGTATTAATTGAGTATTCCAGCTGCAGTGGTGATCACCACAGTGAAGCAAATTAAAACGTCATAACTATTTACCTTTAGAAGTAATGGAATCCCCATCTTTATATTTCACCCTTGGGGTGGATGTCCCATCTACTCTTCCATGTACTAAGTGGGGTATTGAAGCATTTTCTTCTCATTCAAACCTCGTTTTGCCTGGGTCACCCACAGGAGTAATTTTGGCATTTCATCTAAATCTCTGCAATGAAGCCATCTTGTGCTGGCAGAATTTGGCAAAGCTGGGCAGTTTTTGTTGGAGGGAATATAGGAATTATAATGAGGTCAGGGCTGAAATGTTCAAGGCTCTGTGTCAGGATGTTTTCACAGCATTTCTACAAACTGTGCTGGATTATGCTTGGGATGGTTCAGTGAGTTTCAGTGCTCCTATGATGCCTAAATATAGTCACATCTTTTGAAAGGTGAATTTAAAAGCCATCACCCAAGCAGTGCAACCTCTCTGGAAGTCCTTGCTACACAGTGATGTTCCATGGTACCCAGAGATCCATAAATCTACTGATTGACCACACTATCTAATATAGTCTCAGTAATATAATTTCTTTCATTTTGTGCTAGAAAGTAGCAAATTGTTAAAATAATTACCAAGTCTAGCCATTCTTCAGAATAGCATGGGTACTGAATAATGTAGTTTCCCTCCAATTTATGCAAGGTGAGTTCAGGTCTGTGAGAATATAATTTCAACTCCTTCTCATTACTGAAGCAAAATTTAACATAAGTTTTTAGAGTATTATATTCCTTTTTTTTATTTTTTATTTCCATATCTTGGCCAATACTTTCAAAGCTGCCCATTTTGACTATCTCAGATTGTTAGACTGGTGAACCTCTGACTGGTCCTAATATTCAAAGATCAGGTTCAGCTGGCTTTTCTAGACAAAAGATGGTTTTTAAGTATTCCCTGAAAAAAAAAAAATCTCAAAATCTATTGTGCATGGATTTTTTTTTTTCTCATTTACTTATCGGTGACTTTACTCTCACTACAATTGTGTTATTAAGCTGTAATACTTAGAGCAAGGCCAACAAGAGGTGTTTTTGAAAATCAAGCCACATCTCACACATACATCATCATCAGAGTCACTTTGAAATCAATGACAGTCATCAGTCACCCACAGAAAACCTAATCAAGCAGCCAAAGGTCAAAAAGATGTCAAAATTATTTGGCTGTGTTGTGTCATGCATATTGTTGAAAAAAGTAATAAAATTAAGTGATTAGGAAGTGATATTAGGCTTTTTATCAGAAAAGGTTTAATCTTTACCATATTTTCTTTTTATTTTGTGCAGTCTATGTGATGCATCAAGCTAAAGAGTGTTTACACAAGCTGGTTCTCCCCCCCCCACCCCCTTTTCAGATGTTTAGAGTCATGAAGTACTAGAAAAAAAAAACAAAAGTAGAGTATTTTAGAGATAATGTAGATCATATCTGGCTCTGGTTAGTTCTCCTTACATATAAACATGTCACACTCCATTTCCTATTGCCAGTAATTGTGGTTA
Source organism: Drymodes brunneopygia (assembly GCA_013400955.1). Lineage (NCBI taxonomy): Eukaryota > Metazoa > Chordata > Aves > Passeriformes > Petroicidae > Drymodes > Drymodes brunneopygia. The sequence continues at coordinate 108,520 of VZTZ01004343.1, forward strand.
TCAGATGAAGCAGTAATCAAAAGGTGTTTTATGAACCATTGTGCTTACAAAAAGCAAGTTGCTGCTTTGTTGCTGAAAAAAACCACCAGAATTATCCATTTTATATAGCCTGTCAGAGTAAGTTTCCTAACATTCTGTATATCTGCTTTCTAAGAGTTGCAGATATCCCCCTCAAAGCAAAAGCCTCTCTCCCACAAAGAAAAAATGTGGTAGATTTTGACCTCTATGACTGCGCTTGCAGCAATAACAATAATGATCCCAGTAAGTAGCTCTTTCCACTGAGACACTTTGCTCTTTTGGACTCATTAAGCCTCAGATTGAACCTATTTATTTACTGGGTTCCTCTACTCAAATATTAAGAAATAGAGGTGCCAACAAATTTATAATCTGCTTCAGTGTTTTTCTCATTAAAAGAGTCTCAAATGCACATTGTATGTAGACATAATGATATATAATATTTCCCGGCTTCAAAGTACAATTAGCTAATCAGACCTCCTTCAGAGCAACACAAAGGCTCTACACTTTCATTTCTGCAGTTTCATCTCAGCACCTTGCAAAGAAGAGAGAAGATTTGAAGTTTCTGGAGTGGCACACCGCAGTGGTCAAGCACTGCAGAAAAGGCTGAGCTTCTTCTCAAGTACAAATGGACTTCAACTGCAATTTAATTCAGCTTCCAGGCATTGCTGCTTGTTTCAGTGCTGGCTGTACCAAAGATTTTGCCCTTGTCTCTCTTTCCCCTGGGGTACTTAAGCTCAGAAAGCAAGCCACCCTCCAACCTTCTGTTTAATAAGGCAAACAGACTGAGCACTTTTAAGTCTCTCATGGTAATGTGTGTCCTGCAGGCCTCATCCCTGGGATGATGATATATATTTTATGAAATCACAAAAAAATAACTTTTTTTTACTCATTCTGGTTCAACACAGTGTTCTATAGATGCTGTTCTAGCAGTCAAAAAATCCACAGGGACAGAGTAGAACTGGAAAACTGAAGGACAACTCAATTCCAAACCAAAGCACAATGTGAAAAAGGGTGTATCTCTTATTGCTGCAATGTCTGGAGATTGTACCAGTGTTAGACTGGATTTCATACTCCATAACCAGACATATCCTAGAGACTGGACAACTTGGTCTGCAGAGGCCAAAGAAAAGAAAGATAAGCAAGAACAAGACACAAAAAAAGAATGTCCAGCTTAATTCCCAGAAAAAAGTCTATATGAAGGCAGGCAGGCAGTTCTCCTGACTCCATGTGGAGAGCCTCACCTGTTTCCATGTTGCTTTAAATTAATTTATAACTGTGTTCTATAAAAAGTGATGCCTGAGATCAAGATCTCTAGCTCAGTGGCTGTGCTGGCATATGGCCCTTTGGTTTTTCTAGTGCATGTGTCTGATTTTGCTCTCAGAGCTGCTGCCTTTGGTCTTGGCTCTTTTCCCTGCGTTTCTCTGGAGCACAAATGAGGAGGGCACAGAGAGAGCAGTGGTGATTGACTCTCCTTTTTCACCAAGGCCACCATTTCCTCTACAGTAGTAGCCATCTGATATCAGAATAGGACAATAAATACACTGGCTGCATTACAGCACATTTTGTAAGCTGAGGTTTTTGTTCATTTTTCTACATAATGTGCTATATACATGTTGCTCCTGGTGTGTATACTGGAGATTTTCTGCCTCTAGGCTCCTGCCCAAATTCTTCCCTACCATTGGGGTGTGGGAAAACAGCTTTCAGGTAAAAAATGAATTCATTTTTCCAAGCAAGCATACTTAAAATATACATGTTTTGCAAAATGCCTGTCAACACACTCACTCTGGCTGCTTGGTGAGTTGGTGCAGAGGACTTAATGAAATTGCTTATACTGGGCAGCATCCCCATTATCAAAAACCTTTCAAATGACAAGAATGGCAACATTTTATTTCTAATGTATGGCTCCAAAGATATATCCCCTGACTACGCCAGATAGCCCCTGAGGCAGGGAACAAACTGTGTAGACCATTTATTGTCTTATGCAGACCATCTTTCAGGTCCAGTTTTTTGTTTGAGAAATTACTTACCCCATCTAAATCTATCTCAACAAATAAAATAGATCAGAGACTATTCTCTAACCCTGAAGTTATAGAGCCAAACTCACCCTGTACCTCAAAGAAAGTCCTTTTGTCTGTAATACCTCGCTGAAGTAGCCTTGCATTCCTTCAAATCTCCCATGGATATCATACTGGGAGAGGTTATTCCCATGCACCATTGTTTCTGTGTGCCGGGGAATGCCTTGAACTGTTGTGGCAGGTGTTTGGGTGGATTTCTGTAATTTCTTACTATATTTGATGCTCAGGACTGCTCTCCAGGAGCGGGGATAGAGGAGAGCTGCAGACACTGCAATGGTTTGTGGCGATGTGCAGACTCACTCATCAATCCAGGCAGAGGTCTCTGAGCAGTTCTCTAGAGTGTCTTCCACTCAGGAGGCCTTGTACTTGTATGATTGTTTTAATTTATTATTATTACTGTTGTTAATATTATTGCTCATTTATTTAGTTAAAAGCAGAGGCAGTCACTTTTGTAGAATCAGCTGTGGACACTATCACAGGCTTTGTTTCTGCCAAGGAAGTTTTTGTACCTGGTATCTGCATTTATGGAGCACATCCTTGCTTTAAATCTCTGACATTTTTCCTCACTCCTGGTAGGCAGTATCAGCTGTTTCCCCTGCTCAGTACAGCCTTCTTACAAAGTACTTTTTGTCTTATCCCTACCTTTACTATAAAAACAGGTGCTGAATGCTTAGGGATGTGCATTTTACAGCTATACTAGATTTGATAGTTACTGCACCAGATCCATTTAACATATGAGACTGAACAACCAATATCCAATAAAGCTGATAGAATTATTATTTGTTGCACTTTTACTACAGCAAAATGTTTCACAATGTGCAATATACCCTGATTCATATCCTGTCATTTATCAAGAGATATCTTCTTTTTAGACCTTGTTAACCAGAAAATAAACCTTTTTTTTTCCACTTTATGAGGAGTGAAACATGATAAATAATAATGGGAGAAATAACTGTCAAGCAATTTACAAATGATATGTTGTGAAAATATGGCACCTTGATGATTTCTCCCAGGAAGACATATGCTGCAGCAATATCATGATTCAGGAGGCCCTCTGCTTATTGGGAATGATAGGATGTGGATGAACAAATATCAGCCTAAAGCTCAAGTTCAAGCTCAAAGAAGCACAGTATGATTTGGGTTGGAAGGAACCACAGAGGGGTCATCTGGTCCCACCTCCCTGCTCCAGCAGGGCCATCCCAGAGCACAGGGAACAGGATTGTGTCCAGAGGGCTCTGGAATATCCCCAGTGAGGGACACTCCACACCCTCTCTGGACAATCTGTCCCAGTGCTCGGTCACTGCCCAGGACTGAAGTTCTCCCTCATGTCCAGGTGGAACTCCCTGGGCTCAGTCCCTGCCCGTGGCTCTGGTGCCATTGCTGGGCCCTGGAGCACAGCCTGGGCCCTGCTCTGAGCCCTCCCTGCACACAGGGACACCCAGGGATGGGGTCCCCTCTCAGCTGGGGCTCCTCTTGAGGCTGAACAGCCCCAGTTCCCTCAGCCTTTCCTCATCAGGAGATGCTTCAGGCCCTTCACCATCTTTGTAGCCCTCTGGACCCACTCCAGGAGCTGCCTGTCCCTCCTGTCCTGAGGAGCCCAGACCTGGACACAGCACTGCACTAAGGCTTAGGAGTCTAATGCCAAACACGATGTCAAAATCATAGTGTTTACCATACCTGCTTGTGTGAGGTAGCCAAGAAAAGTTATGCAGGGATGACTTAGGAGGTGGCTCTTGGCAACATTGAGCTGGATAAGGAAGGAACCTGTGTAGTCTGAAGATTTTTGAAGGCTTCCATAGGCAGAAGCCACACCAGGTCCTGCTGTGTGCCATGAAACTGCTTCCCTTCCCAGTGCATTTGCACTTACAAGTCCCTTTGAGTTTCCACAGTGCTTGGGAAGGGCTTTTCCTCTACATCAGGAAAAAAAAAATGTTGCTTCACACAAGACCACAGGGATTTGAATGTGTCCACCCCTATTTTTATCTTGAAGAAATATAGGAAGTCAAAGTGAGAACTTTATTCTGGATACCTACTCAAATTATCAAGATTTTTATTGCCTAAATAATGATTTTTTTTTTCACTTATTCACATTCACATTCAAATGAGTAAAGTTATTAAAATAAATGAAACATGAAGAATGTCAATAAAAATGTACATTTAGGCTCTGATTTGGATTATCTGGACAACGTTCAGGTATGGGTAGCCTTAAAGAGGTCATTTGACTATTACCTAATACTAAATTGGCTCTAAGAACTCTTGTAACATCTTTATTACAAATTTTCAATCTTCTGTAATTTTTCAAATGTGCTTACCTCCACACGCACACTTTGAGGAGGAGGGAGAAAGGGAGAGAAAAGGAAGTTGAAAATCAAGACAATGAAAAAATAACTAGAGAGAAAGCAATGTGGCACTCGCTGAAATGTTGGAGGTGGTGATTTGCATCTGCTGATTGCTTCCACAGTATCCAAGCAGAGCATGAGAATCAGCTTCTTCTACCTTGCTTAGTGATAATTTTCAAACCATACTGAAGATAACTTGAATTCCCCAAAGCACAAGATGATCCTGACAATTTACCCCTACAAAAAAGCTCTATGACCTGAAAGCACAGTAACAGCATTAGAATCTTATTACAGACTTGGGACCACTTTGGGATGTAATGTTATTATACCGATTCTTTTCTCTGCAGGATAACAGAGAACTAAAAAAATATTATCTATTGTCTTCAAGATTGCAGTACAGCAGAAAGGAGGAAAAAAAACCTCAGCAAAAATGTAACTATAGCTTTGTATGAAAGTAAGAGTTCATGAAGGTATCATTACCTATAATTTAATATATTGAATAAAAAAGAATTAGACGATGAAGCAAAAAACAATTACAATTTCTGGATCCTCACCCTGGTATTTAAGTATTTAAATTTTAATATGTTCCATTATTTCATTCTCCTCTGTCTTTCAAAAGATGTCATTTAATATTTTCACTTAAACGTCCACATTTCTGCCATATGCATGCAAGGTTATTTCTGTGCCTTAGAGCAGACCACGAATTGAGCCAGAGAGAACTTCTGAGATATAGAATATTCAGATTAAATTTCATCTAGGGTCCCTATATTGAGAATACCCTTGATCAAGAATACATATGGAATGCAAATATCTGTTTTGATCCCATGAACTTTCAGGACTTAAGTAATTTAATGATGTAATTATTCCAGCTGCCTGTATAGTTAAGAACAGAACATTCTATTCACCTTATGCCTGAATTGCTCTTTTAAGGACCCGGGTTACTCTCGTACAGATGTGAAAGCTACCATGACTTCATTCTTAATTGCATTTAATATTTTAATTATCTGAAAAATGATCTAATCTGGGCTGAAGTTCATCTCTATTTATATCTTTATGAATGTTCATGAAAACAGCAACTATCATAATGTTGTGCCATGAAATATCAAATCAAATTTCTTCATTGAGATGTTAAATAAGTGGCTTTGTATTTCTCAGATTATGGTATCTGAAAAGGGGTGTTCCACTCACTTTGCTGAAATGTATCTAATTAGGTAAATGAGGATAACAGGAGGGAAGGGAAGAGAAAAAGGGAAACAGAGAAAAAATGAAAGAAAGAAAAAAGGAAAAAAAACCAGAAATAATAGTATTTTTTAAAAAAAGGATATTTTCCAGTTTTATTTTCCACATATTTTTATATCCTTATGTCTACTCAGAAATTCATACTGAAAACCAAGCATATAACTTTCTTTGTTTTTATAGTTCCAATCTTCCCTTTTCTTTTATAATTAGCACTTAATATGCTTCATCCAACATCCAGCCCCAGGAAAAAAAGAATAGATCTGACAATATTTGTGAAAAACAAACAGAAATACACTTCTGGGGCTATTTAAATAATAGAAAAAGTTAAAATAATATATGCAAGAATCTTGACCTGTATCAGAATATATTATACTAGAAGTTTACTAGAAATGTGCTTTGCAGATTCTTTTTCGAAATGAAACTGGTTTTAAATTTAGTCTACTGATCTTCTGGGATGAACTTTTATGGTGATGCTGTTCTACATCCATAAAATAACACAAATGTATCTTTCTTGCCCCTTTGAAGTTAGATTCCTATTGATCTACTCATATATATGCTTCTATCACACACATTCATAGTTTTCACATATATTGGAACTGTTGCTAACTTTCAAGTTTTTTCTGAAATGGTTGTTAACAAAAGCAAATATAGAACCTAAACTTGATTGGATTTCCTCTTGGTTTTTACAGCAAGGATTTTACATAAAGAATTAATATGGTTTCTTTTCCCATCACCTTTGCAATATCATTCTAAAAAAAGTTGAAATTACAGTATTACCTGGAGTGATGGAAGGAAAAAGTTATCAAAGTTACTACCTCAAAAAACATAGCCTTTGAAAAGCTAGGTTTCTTATACTTTTGTCTGCACCTGAACACATTATTTATTTATCTGAATCTGAAGAAATTCTAGTTTGGGGCAGGATCAAATGGACTTGATGTTGCAGGTCTTTTTCAACCCTAGTGATTCTGTGATTCTACGATTCTTTACTGTGAGGGTGGTCAGTGGAAAAAATTGCCCAGAAAAGTTGTGTGTTCTCTGTCCTTGGAGGTATTCAAAACTGACACAACCCTGAGCAACCTCCTGCAGTTGATTCTGCTTTGAACATGGATGTTGGTCTTGATGATCTTCAGAGGTTCCTTCAAGCCCTAAGTAGTGATCCTGTGACTCTATGAATAAAATATAAATTCTTTTAATTAAATTTGTCACGTGTTCAGAAAGAAACATTCTATAAAGCCACTTCTTTCTGTTTGGAACAGTAAATTCCATATACCTGAAACAGTAGGTCATTGTAAGGATGATTTGCCAAAGAAAAAACTTCATATTTTACTTTTTGTTCTGGATGAAAACAGTGGGCTCCAGTTGTACCCAGACATATAAAAGCCAAATGATTTTTTCACAGTGGCAACAAGATTCAAGCCTCCTGTGTTATGATGATTCCCATGTTCTGAGTTTTATTTATGTGGAGATATTTTTGCAAAGTAAATATGCCATGAATCTGAAGACACAGGATAAATATGTGCAGAACCAGAGACCAGTATATATTTGATGAAAATAACTTCTCAAGTCTCAAGGTAGATGTGAAATCAAAATCCCAGAGAGCATTCTGCTGAAGTGCTGTACTGGAAATTTACTGTCTGGTATTATTCATAATCTTCGAAGAATGTAAAATTAGGAATGGGCCACTTGCAAAGAGTAAAACTAATCTAGTGTGAACAAAGAGATGGATTTTTGGGTTCACAAGGTAAGAGGAAACTTCCCATTAATCTTGTTAATTTACTGTACTAGCAAGTGTTATGCATCTTGGTTCATTTCTACAGGGATTACAGGGATATATGGCTATGGCAGATCCAGTTTAATTTGCTTGTATAAAACAAAACTGTGGCTCAGATACAAACAGTGAGTTAAACATGGCAGTCACACAAACACGCAAGTTAGAGAAGATAATATGGTTTTCTGCAACATATGTGCAACATCCCAGGGAAAATCCTAGGGACCTCAATCCGAACAATAGGATAAGAACAAACCGAAAGACATTGTCTGTGAAATTAAAATGTGTTTGTTTTAAAGCTTTCTTGTGGCTATGATTACTGAGGAAGAGTTAACAGCAATGTTCAGCTGGACAATTTACCTGAGTTTTCCACCCAGTGTAAACGTAAACCAGTGGTCCTTCCTCTTGAGAATTCACACAAAGCGATGTCCCGAGGAGTCAAACAGAAAGTGAGGTGAAGAAAACGCTGAACTAACTGTACACAAGACACCGACATTTCCAAAGGTCTATTGCACAGACTTTCCTGTTATTTTCATTGTTATCACTGATAGAGAAAATACTGAGATGAACAGAAAAAGTTTATTCAATAAGAAGATATTTGTTATTGCTTTTCTCTTAGGTAATCCGCTTCCCTCGGTGCATTCTGTGGGTAACGACACTCTTTATCTCAATCAATTCTGAAGCCTTTCTTCTCTTATGTGTGACTTTTGAGTTCACTCTAAAACCACCTTCACCCTTTTTTTTTTCATAAATGAGTGGTATACATTAGCCCTATTCTCTAGCAATGACACTTTTCTTGTCATTTGTTTTCCATGAAGCAATGTAAAACTGTCAGGATATAATAAGAATGGATTAAAGTATCATTTTGTAAAATATCCATTGTTTAATGTTTTTTTAAGTACTTATGAAGTACCTGCTACTATATGAGCTAGATATAAAAACAAAATTTTAAAAATCCCAAAAAGTTATAAACCATTTTTAGAACTCTTTGTAAAGTGTACTGAATTCTCAAGCAAAAGAATAGCTTGTTCCTCTCCTAAAAAAAAAAAAAGAAAAAAGGGTCAAAACGTGTTTTGGTAAGTATCCAAATGCATGAATGTTTACCTGCTTAAACTATAGTTTTTTCTTATTATTTCCCTCCTCCTATAGTTTCTGTCCGCCTAAGAGTTTTAATTTTCTGTTGCCAGTGCTCAGTCTGGCACTCAGTCTGGTGCTTGAGGTTGTACATGCATGGTGATGGAATGTACTGACATAAGTTATGTGATTCCAAGAGTAAATTTCAAATCCAAATCCGTGATTTTATTGAAGGAACTAATTTGCTGGCACCAGGTCTCTTCTAAGATCCATTTACTGAACTTAAGTACCCGGGTTTATGCTATTCCAATGATCTTTCATGAAGACACAGACCGAGTAACTTCTCATTAAAATCAGTAGTTGTGACTCTCCTCCCACATCTGTTGGAGTTGCTCTTTCTGTAAAGAAGCCCCTTGCAACTCTGAACTCCTCCCCTTGGTGGGCAAATCCATCCTCAAGGAAGCTCACCCCTGATCCTGTCACTATGGTTTGAGCCTGTTCTATATTTCNCCTGTGTTCTATCCCTCCTGATGTTCTTTTTGTTCCTCTGTGAATGCTCCAAACTTTCATCTCTGCAGATACCTCCCAAACCTTACAGCCCTTCTGTCTCTTGTACTGTGCCAGTCTTTCCACCCTGTGAAACCACAGGCTCTTTTTTCTTCTGTTTTCCACTTACTATTGATTACAACCAGTCACATTATTCAGTGTAATTTAAGTGTTTGATGCACATAGCCCGTCCTCTATTTCTCTGCTTGCAAACACATCCCAAGCAGAGTCATCATTTGTCATTGTACACCAGCAATCTGCAGGCATCAATTTGCAAGGCAAGGTTTGTTCCTGAATTGTTTATCTCAGCAATTACACACTTTGAATTCAAGGAGTGTAATGTCTGACCTGCAGGAAAGAAATTGAGTTCCAGGAGGTAAAGTTTTGAGGTCCTTGGGCTAGGAATCTGCATTCCAGGTCTCTCTCTGGGATAAAAAAGTTTTTTGCTGTTACAATTAATATTTTTTCTTAGACAAAACAGCAGAACTGAATTAATATCTTTTTCACTGAATCTTGCTTCACAGAAGTAGTGTGAAGAAAACTACCAAAAAATTAACAGTATCTGTTTCTTTGCATTTCTATTGACTAAATATAGGAAAATTAAAAAATTCCTATGCTTTGAACATTTGCTTTTCCTCTTTGGTCTTCAAAGAATACCCATTTAAAATCAACACCTTAAAAGCTCTTAATGCCTAAAACTGGAATTTGTGTTCCTGAACCAGAAAAGCATTCACCTGGAGTTTACTACATTGCTGTGAAGTAATTTCCTATAAAGAAAATCTGTCTGTGAAACATTTAGACATGATAAAGAAATAAATTTTTCCAAGTAGTGATATCAACACTCTCTGATGTGCTTTCTCCTCCTTCTTTAAGGATACACTGTGAGACGCAAATATCTAACAAAACAAACAAACTAATCAGTAAATAAAATCACCTTGAGAAAACAATGCAAACAAGCCAAAACTCAACACCTTATCAAAATGACTGAAAATTGAAATAGTTTTTAAATCTATTTCAGTAAAACAATTCACAGTATTAATGTGTTGCAGAACTCAAGGTCAACCTTGAGAATCTGAAGTCATGAGGTTGCTGCCTACATTAATTACCCTTTAAAACAAACTCGTCTCCCAGCTTCTATTAAGACTTACTGGCATGAAAATTTTTGAGTCACATCATTCAGGAACTATTGTTCATGGTGGGATTCTTCTGATCAAATGTTTATTTAAGTAGAGTTAGTCTTATAAGGCTCTATATGTAACAAGAGAGGGGAAATCAGCCCTTCTAGGATGGGTTTGATCCCATCACAAAATAATTGTCTAAATCAGTTAAAGAAGTGAATTTGTCATAGTATCCTTTTCTTACCAGTCAGATGCTTTAAAAATTCCCCCTTAACCTTTTGTGTCTCCAAGTTATAAGGTAGATGATTTGCAAGACTTGGTTGTACAGAAATGTTAATTATTTAACTCAGTGAAACAGGATTATTGCTCATGCCTCTGGAAGCAGATTTAAATCATCACCCCACTTTTCCTTTCTTCATTGTACAGTGCCATCCTTTATGGCACTGCTTTGAACTGCAGTTCATAGCCTTGTTCAGGTCCTCTAATTTTTTAATTTTTTAATTTTTTTTTCTTAGAAATACTAAATAACGAAAATTTCCAAAATATTAGAAATCTCCCTTCTGTACACACGGGAGGTACACTTTGACATGAAACCTGCAGTGAAAACAAATACCTTGATGTACACATGTAGAACAGAGCATACAGAAATATTTTTTTTTGTTCTATATAATATTGTAGATAAAAATAACGTGTTTGATGGTCACACACATGTACACACACCTATATGTATTTATTTTTCTCTCCATTGTTTTTGTAGAAGGCACTTAGCAGAATAGTCAGACGTGTTTTGACAGGGGGAAAAAAAGGAGATTTTAGTTTTATAGTGCTATTAGCTTCTCTGATGAACTTCTAAAGTAATCTAGGAAAGACATGTTCATTAGACTCTCATTACTTGGCTGGGTAATTGCTGTTCGTATCAGAAACACAAATCACAAGAAAGGCTTATTAAAACAACCTATTAAAAATCTCAGACAGACAGACTGCTCTGCAGTATCTGCCACTAAGTCAGGTAAGTAGTCCCAAGAAAATTGCAAAATTGGAAAGCCTTGTTAAGGTTATTTTGTTGCCTTTCTGCTTTTAAGAATAGAGCTTTTTCTTCCCCTACTATTGTCTGTTTACGAATACCTTATCCCATCTAGTGTGCAGTGAGTCAAAAAATAGGATATCTATCATTTCCTACAGCAGATAATTTCATACACTAATAGACTTCAGTGCTAGGAACTTTATTCGTGCTGTTTAATCTTTATTTTTTTTGGTTTCATCCTCTCACTTTTTAACTCTTTTTGCTCTTATTTATCTGTCTGCTTTAAGCTGATCATCCATTGTCGCAGCTTGTCACCGCACATCTCCTGTCCTCCTGCTGACCTAACTCTCTCTCTGTCCTCATCCTCTTAACAGGTTCATATTTAACAGTTTTGATCCAACAAAGCAGAAAAATGCTAATAAATATTAAGGCACACTCCTTAAATTCCTTAATAGTAAGGTGATGCTAGTATTTTGATTTTTTTTCTGTATATTTATAAATGAATTGTATTTATTTAAATAATATAACAGACAGCCTCTCAACATTGGTGTCAGTAATCATACAATGCCAACAACCCTCCTATCCAGTATTCCCTAGCACCACCCCAAAACATTAATGGGTGAACAAGACACCTGGCACGTATGAAATCAAACTTTTCACTCAAAAATCCACAACACCTGCCCAGAAAATACATTCTCTCTTTTTTTTCCTTCACAGGTTTAGAGTATGATGCCAATGTTTATAAGCAATGTAATGATTTTGCAGTCAATTTATAAATATACCACTGTTGACAGCTTTTAAATGTTTCATCAGTTACATACTAAGATGATGTGGAAGGACACATTTGGTAAATATTTGATGAATGCCATCAAGGGCAGAGTTATATTTCTACGAGCTTTAAAATTAGTAAAAGAAAGTAGTAGGTTTTTTTTTCAAGCCACAAATCTTCTACTGTATAAAAAGTACTAAGGGGTACCCTAGGAAATGTTTACAAAGACACTTGTACGTAACTAAATTGATGTTACATCAGGAAGGAAAATACTGTTATTTTAATCTCACTGGGCACTTTAATAACATTTAAAAAGACTGAGATAATAAATATTCATCATAATCTCAAGATAAGAGTTTTGTGTGACATTAGTTTATCATAAGACTATGGGCAGAATTTTACTAATAAACTGCCTCTGTCGTCATAAAAAAGTAGAAAAAGCAAGAAAAATTTGAATTTAATTTAAAATGAACTTTTTTGCGCTGTAGCAAAGAAGACATGACTCTGTTACTTAAATAACAGACCTTTTTACTAGTTAGGAGTCATTATTTGTAGGTAAAAATAATTTAAAAAATAACTATCACAGATTATAATCCCATCAGTAAAAATAGAAATGAAGTGGATGCAGTTAATGCAGAACTAGCTTAAAAATCTCAACATGAGATCAATAAAATTAATTTAAAAATACAAATTTTTATCCTTAAGGTATAGCTGACATTCAGGTATTCCACTAAGGCTATGTCATTTTTCCATGGTCTCTGACCATCAATTATGTTCGACTTTAGGAATGTAATAAGAAGAATTTTACAATGCACATTCTTACATTAAAAAATTTACCATTATTAAAATGCTTATTTCTCATATGTCCACTTTTTGTACTAATTATATATCATATTTTCCTTGGAGTCTAAATTCTGCCCATTTATCTGCCCTTTCAGCCTCAGTAGTCAAATCAGTAACATTTTTTTCACTGAAATACAAATACTTTGTTAGCTTCTAAATTTTTGCTAACCATACTTGACAAGGTTGTTGGATGAAGACTTCTAATTTTTGGAGAACTCTTTCTACTCATGAGAAGATGTAACACCAGCTCCAAACTGTTCTGTGTCAGTACCAGGTTCTTCTGAAGATCTAAGGTTCTTTGTACTGACAGCTGGGCCCATAACTAATATGAAAAGACACTTGAAAAGTAACACAGCAAAAGAGACCCAAAATGTTAAAAAGGAAGAATTCTCTGTGATACTCCAAGACATATGCATGGATCTGTCTACAGTGACTTATGAAAAAAGGTCATTTGGACTCTTTCTAAATCTGTCTGCCAAGAAATAAAAAAATGTTATCTGCAAGTTCTTGTTCAGTAGGTAGACATTAAATTTTGCCACAAATGGTGTTTTGCAATAATTACTTGACTAACTCGAGCAGCTACTGTATATAGTGCCCATGGTTGAAATTAAAAAGAGACAAATTGAAATGAAAAGCTGAGTCTTAGCCAAAGCTGAAGGAATGCTGCTGATACCATCTGCTAGTACAGCCCACAGGAACCAGGAAACCACAGAATTAGCTTTATGTGAGGAATTATGTTTCATCTGCTTTTTAGAGAAGATTAACAGGAGCCTGTTGTCCAATTGCAATATCAGTACCCATTTAATATCACTTCAGATTTTCCTAGGAGTGATTTTTAAATCCCAGTTTAGAAGTATAAATGCTTTATCCAAATGACACAACTCTTTTAGCATTGAAAACCTAGGTGAAACCAGTTGTCTTGTAAATTTTCCAGACGTGCCACTAATGATCCAGTCCTAGGAAACTAAAAATTATTAGAACCTTGAAAACTGTTGTATGTGAGAAAGAAGGAGCTATGGTTTTAGAGATTGTTTTGTTTTTTTCTTTTTTTCAAGTCCAAATAATTTTTTCAGATATGAGATTTCTTGTTAACACTAAACATTTGAAAGATGACTAAAATATTTTTGGTAGACTATAGTGGAGTAAGAAAAAAAAACAACCCACAGACATTTAGCCTTTTAGTTCTATATGAAAATCATAGAACAGTTGATTCCTTTTGATTGAAAAAGATCTCCAAGATCATTGAGTCCACCATGACTATGAACACTACCTAAGCCAGTTCCTAAGTGTGACATCTACACGTTGCAAACCTCCCCAGAGATGATGACTCCGCAACTGCTCTGGACAGCCTATTTCAATGATTGTCAGTCCCTCAGTGAAGAAATCTTCCCTATGATCCATTCTAAACCTCCCTCGACATAACTTTACACCATCCCCCCTCATCCTTCTGCCCTCTCCTCCTGTCCCTGTTCNTCACACTCAATTCCTTGTCCAGATCATAAACAAAGATATTAAACAGGCCCATCCCCAATGCCAAGCCTTGGGTGACACCACAGTATTCAGCCACCAATTGAATTTAACTCCATTCATCACCACTCTTTGGCTTTGACCATCCAGACAATTTTTTTATGGCACAGCTCTGAGACTTGTGGGTTCAGAGCTGTCAGCCCAGGCTTGCTGCAGAGAGAGTAATGGTGCTCTGTGAGAGATTATAAAAATTCCTCCAGTGATTTTGGAGACCAGCAGAACACTAATATGAAATGGATGTGATATAAAAAGAATGGGAAAAGCTCTAGCCATACCTATGAAACGAGTGGAGGAGGTGGCTGGAAGAGATTTTTTTTACTGGTTTTATTATGGAAGATGTAAAATGAACTCTACATGGGCTGAACATTTCCAACTAAATGTCTGATGTTGAACCTGAACCCTAAACTTGTGGATTCTGTCTCCAATGGCTCAGTGATTTGAAGTGGGGCCTGAATTATGAGCAAAGTTGGATATTGTCAACAGCTACAGAAAATCTTCTACATAGCTCGACTCCAGATATTCACAGGGAGTAAGGAAGGTTTATAACATTCAACACTGAGATTTATGTTTCCCTAACTGTGCTAATAACATGTGCTTACCCAAAAAAGCAACTGACACAAGGTAAAGTGTGAGCTAGGCTTTTTATATCAGTCATTGCCAGATGCTGGTTTCTCAGCTAAATGAGAGTCCCTGCTAGCTCCACAGTCGATTTTGCTAACTGCAGTAGCTGTATGGGTGCACTTTTCTTTCAGAGAAAGACCCCAAGGCTTATTTTGGTGTTCCCCTGTGTTGTGCTTTTTGTTTTCCATTTTCTTCAAGATTACAATCTTTACTTAAAGGTAACTGTATTTCTATGTGTGTGTGTGAAGTGGGAAGACTTTTAAAAATCGTATTTTGGGGTGTCTCCCTTCAGGGAATGTCCCAAGCCATTAAGGACTGTAGAATAAAGGGGTCTCTGTGTTATTCATCTAGAATTGGATGTGGAAACCCCAGTGGTGTTGGTATGGGATGAAATAAGTTTTCAGCAAAGAACAGTCATGGTTTGCAGAATCACATTCTGCTTTTCCGATAAATTTGCACATAGAAACCCACCAGGAATTAATCCATTTTCTGCACAAGGTCTGCATTCCCATTGCACTATATTTTAGAGAAATACAGGACAGGTACTAAATGAGAAAACTTTAACCAAAGGAAATGAGGTCTAAAATAAGACATCATGTCAAGAATAGGATAAATTCAGGGCTCCAATAAAGTCAGTTGCCAAATTTTGTAAATTATGAATTAACTAGCACAGCAGAGCTTTTTTTCTGCTTATTCTCAGTGTGAAAAAATCTCTAGGAATAAGAGACAGGTTCCTGACTTTCATGCTCTATAAAAAGATCTACAATTTCAGTAATTACTAACCCTGCAATCCATCACTTACAAAAAAGTTGCCAGTCATTTTTTTTCTCACTGCTCAGAGTCTGGTCAAGATACTGTTCTTACCCACAAAGGATTTTTACCTAATGAACAACCTGTAAGATTAATATCTTTATGCTCTTTTATGGATGTTACACAGTTTTCAGTTTATTTATTAGCAGAGTATGCAACAAAATGACCCAGAATATTGCTGAAACAAAGTTGTGGTACTGTAAATTATTTCTGAAGTACCTGGTTCCTGGATTTCCATTAAACAATGGAACTATTTACAATGCTGATTGCTAACGCTATGGTATCTTATTTCAGATTATGTTAATCACAGAAAATTTAACTCTGAATGTTACTCCCTTGTCTGGCAACCTAATTGAAATAGTAGCTAGAAAATTTTTATTTCTCTTCCTTTTGAACCTATTCTAGAAACTGCATGAAATTATACAACAATCAGAGTATTAAACAGGGAGATAATAATTGACATTTCAGATCTACTAATGCATAGTTATAAATCAGATAATTTTATATCTCAGCAGGTTTCTTAATCTTAAAAAAATTTTTTGAAGCAGTGGGATTTTAATAATGATACTCAAATTGCTTTCTGAGCTTGACCTCATCCTAACACTGATCTAAATATTTTTTAATTTTTTGATAAGCAAGAAAACTACGCAAGAAAAAGAAAAAATAAAATCCCTGAGAGCAACACATGACCACAATATTGTAATTTTTATGAATAAGGTACACCTGTGTTTCACCAGGCCGTCTGTGCTATTTTAAGCCTATTCAATATTTGGAACAGGAACTTCCCATCACACTGTGTAAATGCCAGGTGTGAAAGATGGGTTCAGTTTAAGACAGTGGAACTCTTTTCACTGACTTCAATGGGGTGAGGATTTCTCCCCATGAATTCAGCTTTTAGAATCTTCTTGTTTTGACTTCACATATAGCCAAGAGCAAGGGTTGATGTATGAGTAGCATTTAGACAGCAGTAGCCTTTGGAAGTATCATTACACATCTAAATCATAACACCTTTCCCGTTTCTTCCTTGCTTTCAGGGGTTGTAATTTGCTGGTCATCTACAACAATATTGAATTGCTTTACCCTTCCTACATACACACTGAACTTACTCAAGTTATCTACATTAAGTAGTGGAGATATAGGTTAGTCTGAAACTTATTTCCAGCCTATTCCTCATATGAGTCGATTTGGTCTCTGGGAAAGGAATAAGAAAGGGCTACTTGCTTTATGTTATAGAGACTGAAAAGGAATTTCTATTGTTTCTTAGTGAACGTCATGATGGGAGATGAAGCCTGATCAGTCTCCTCCAACAAAGCTAGAAGTCCGTGCTTCCTTTACCATCAACTGTTATGCACAACTTAAAACTAAANCTCCTAAAGATTTCAGTGTTTCTCACAGGCTCTTTTTACCCTGTTTTTCCTGAGCACTTTTCCCAGGAACAGGGAAGGGATGGGAGATAATTTTATTTAAAATCAAACTTTGGGCTGAAGTGATCATAACAAATTTCTTAGTTTACATTTTCTTCGCATGTTCTTGCTGAAAGAGCTAGATTGAAATCCCTAAACTGAAACTATAGGACCTACAAAATACTATATTTGGGGTTTGAGTTTTGCTGTATTTTATCTCAATATGTTTTTTGGCGGAATATTCTGTCTATAGATACTAGTTTTAAATATCTCTTTACTTCACTTGAATTTACAAAATAATAGACAGAATGAATAGAATATCTTCATAGCCAAATGAAGAATTGGGACAAAATATTTCAGGACCAGTCTCCCTTTCTAAAAAACTTACCAGAATTTTAAAAAACAATGTTTTCTCAACAGTTTGACTACAGTGATATAATTTCAGGAAAAAAAAAAAAAGAAAAGTAAGAAAGTAAACAGGACTGACCTCTCATTAGATTTAGAAATACTGTCCAAGGGTGAAAGAAAAATACGTGGAAATTTTAAAATTACTTATATTTTTGTGGATCTGGTAGTAACTCTGGTTTCTATTGCAAATTAATGGAGAAGCTTTATATCATTTGAAAACTGCTTCAAAGGGAATAAATTCTCCCCCAAAAGATTTCCTTTTCCTTTATAGTCTCTTTAAGAAGAAAAATTGCTTGTTTCAGAATGCTGGGTTCCTAATTTAGAGACTGAATCTAAGATAGGAAAATATGACCAATAACACCTATGATGACTTGCAAACACATGATATCTGTCCCATTTTAATCCTTTTGCATCTGAAACATTTCCAGTCTCAGTTATGGCAGCTGTTAATACATAATCTACATTCATGTCTTCTCTTCAATACTGTAACAGCCAAAGCCACAATGAAGAGAAATATTTTATTCAATTTTGAAGTGAGGTATCTTCCTTTAATGTTATATTTATTGAATACAGTGACTTAAAGGGAGAAGTATGAAAGGAGTGATTTGAAGCTAGTGCTGGAGCTACCTGAGCTGTGTTCAATAGAGAAGCAGAGAAAAGATGCTCTTGGAGGATGATGTGGTACTTCAAACACCAGGGATGTCTCTGAGGTGTTGCACTACAAACTGACCTGACAAAAAGCCTGATATTCCACAGGCTTTGTTTCAACAACGTAATTTTATTACATGTTTTGGTATTTAGGATTACACTGACAATCAGGTCCTTCAGTGTTCTATGAAGGCACCAGAAGAACTAAAAAGAAATAAATTTCCTTCTCTTCATCTCCTGTGCACATTTTGTGGGTGTTATAGAGATGATCCTTTCACAGTGGATGAGAGCTGTCTCAGAACGGATTAAGCACCTAACATGAACATTTATTTAAAAAAAAAATCTTTATGCTTACAAATAAATTTCTAGGCAATTTTAAATACCTACTATTTTTTTAAAAAACTCTTTAAGTTGGGAGGGAGTCTGGACCTTGCTTGATGACAATTTTTTAAAAGTGGTGCTGAACCATTTTGATCACAAAATTCTTACAAATATTAACCATGGCCAAAAAATATGGCCACAGCCCAAGTGAAATAAGAAACATATCAGTCATAACTTCTTATCTGGATACAAAACGGGACTCCATGGCAGTGACAAAAATATTGTCAATGCCATATGACAGCTATTTTATAAGCCAGCACATGTTCTCTTCCTGATACATTAAAAATTCTCACTGGATTTTTTCTTCTTCCTATCTGACTAGGACAAAAAAAATTAAGTTATGTGTTATTGCACTATAAAAGAAAATTCAAAAAAAGGGTGCTCAAAGACAGGAAATTACCGTAAGTTCTCAAGAAAATCTACTTTGCATGTTGAAATCTGCCATATCTTCTCACATATTTTCTAAGTAGAAAAGATATACGTTTTTCTTGTTTAGGTATGCAGCTGTGTATTGAATGGCTGCTAACTGATGCCATACTGGATGCAGTACTTCTGAAAAAGCAATCTTGACATGTTTGACATAAATTAGTCATATAAAAGGCATCATTGCTAAACTGTCTGAACATAAAGTTCACTTAATATTGCTGAATGAGCTGATGAGGTGGAAGTCCTCTAGGTGACCTTATCCCATCAGTAAATGCAACTAGGCAGAGACCAGGCAAGATGCAATATACTTTTCAGCTCAACAAAATTTAGCGGACCCAAAATAGGGTCTGATGCTTCATTTTGGACAAGCTGTAGTGGCTTTAAATCCAGAGGGAATAGGTTTAAATGATAAGGAAGACTTTCTCCCCTGTGAGGGTGGGGAAGCCCTGGCACAGGTTGCCTGGAGAAGCTGTGGCTTCCCTATCCCTGGAAGTGTCCAAAGCCAGGTTGGACAGCGGGTGGTCTTTAATGTGGTCTTTAAGGTCCTTCCAACCCAAACCATTCCATGACTCGATTCATTTTTTGGAAAGTGATTGTAAATCAACGGCAGTTCTGGAGTTCTGATCATGTGGGATTTTTCACACTCTTTAGTACTTAACAATGTGAAACTTATAGCTAAGTCTATACTGATATATTTACTAAAAAAAATCTATACCTTTGGATATGTGACCATGATAATCTGCTAGAAAGTCCTAAAAGGAGCAAAGCTCCATTTCATACCTGCAGTAAGAGACTGTGTGAAAGGGTGGCTGAATAAGTTCAGGGTAATAGGTGTGAATATTTTAAGAATACCTTTGAAATTGAAAGATATGTCTTAATTCTGTCCATCTGAAAATTCAGAACGAATTCTTGACTCCTTCTCCAGATTCTTTTTTCACTCAGGAGAAGAGGGAGATACACCAGGGCCATGTGCACCACCTGTCTTTACTCTTGGAATGGTTGGGTTGCTCTCTGAAAGTGTTTATCTTTATTGATTACAGAAAGGACCTTCAAACAAAAAATTGTTTAGAAACTTATTTTTAAACTTCTTAAGTGTAGTGGCATGACTTCCAGCTTGGAGGTTTTCATATTGCTTTCCTGATATGACAACATTATAAGATAATTTAAGATACTGTAAGATAATGCAGTGAAAATGCATTTTTCAAGGGCCCAAAGAATGGGCCATCTGACTTTTTTCAAAACCACCCAGAGAGATGAGACACATTCTACTTTGTAGGTCTGCCCTAATCCTAAGAGAAGTTTCTGTCTGCTGACCTTAGCCAAATTGGCTTATACTCAGCTCCTTTCAAAAATTTCTCCAGCCAGGAGATCAGCTGGCATAGTGTATAAGCAAAATAACTCAAAATAGTTGGAGGGCATTTTCAGTGTATTAAACTCTTTTATTTTCTAAAAGATATTTTCTTTTCTTAAATAACTTTCTTAATGTGTTTATGAATTTATTAGCCTACATTTCCAAAATTTGTGCTTCCCATTTTTTTTTATTTTGAGGATTAAGCACTTTAATTAGAGCTCATCAAGTCCTGAAACAAAATGTAAGTAGCAGCAACTGACTGTTGGGCAGAATGAAAAAGCCTGATTCTACCACGCCCCACTGAACAACGTGTTACCTCTGGCCCATGTATTTAGCAACAGAAATCATTTCATTTTCAGCAAAATATCCCACAGGCAAATTTAGTATTCAGAGGATGCTGTTACATAACAGCAGACAAGGCATATTCAGATAGCTAATGAAAATAGTCATGCACTAATTCTGTTCTTTCTTTGCCATAGCAAGACTAACATCAGTTCTGGTCCAGGAAACATGTAGCTGTGGGCAAAATTTCAAGTTAATGTGCTCTTCAAAGAGGACTTGAGTTGTTTTTTACCAGCTAAAATTGTCTGTCCATGTCTGACTCTGTAGCTACCCTCCCAAGGGATCAGGCAAATGGCTCCTCATGTATAGCTATTTCATGGAAAAATTTTCTTAAGACAGACAACTCAAAAGGCAGAGTTTAATCTTAGGACTAGGCTAACTGACCTATGTAAATCTTTACAGCATCTTGATTTTTTTTTTTTCTTTTTATTTTGTACACAGTAACAGGAATAAACTTGAAAGGATTTTCATAGTTTTTATAAAAAAAAAGTACAACACTTTGGCCTTCCTCAAGAAACACATTCTCATATGATTTGTCATGTCCAAAATATTCACAAAAGGCATGACATGGCCTTAAAGGACAAATCAGAAAGGACTCAGTTTGACTGACAAGAGGAAAGCAGCTTTTGTCCTCCTGACCGATGTCAAGTATGGACAATGAGCCAATGTAAAGGTCAGTGTGAACAACAGCCACAGGGAATTTCAGCCTTCCAAAGACAAAGCACTATGGCCAGCAGTTCTGAAGTCTGGACAGCCTGAAATGAGTGAAACACTTTATGAAACCTGTTTTATACTTAACAAAGACTCAGGAGACTAAAATGTTGCAAAATGTTTTCTGCAATTTTATTTTTGGTTTTGGAGTTTGCATCACCTGTGGCACTTTAGGTCAAAATATTCTTACTGACAAAATTATGAGCCTAATTTTTTTCTATGTGGCAGTCAGATATCTTCTACAATGATCCTGCAAACATCCCAACTGCTTAGTCACTTTTTAAACCCCCAGTAATACTCTTCTGAGCTATCTGGAGAAGGAGTCAAATAGAAAACATTTGTTGTGGAATATGTGAACATATTCATAAGATACAGTTAGATAAAAGACAATCTAGAGAAGAATTTTTTTTATTTTATATGAAGAAAAAAATTAATTGTGGAAATGAAGGAAGTTTTAGTTATCTTTTAGATATCTGTGTGCCACAAAATGCAAATACCCTTTGTATCTGTGGTCACAAAAATTCACTTAAACACAGAAGCCTGTAAAAAGCAAAATAATCTCTGATTAGCTTTCTTGCCTCCAAAATTCTCACAGAATCACAGAATGAACTAGACTGGAAAAGAACTTTGAGATCAAGTCCAACCTATGACCTAACATCTCAACAACTAAACCATGGCATTGAGTGCCACACCCAGTCTTTTTTTCAACGTATCCAGGAATGGTGACTCCACCACCTCCTTGGACAGATGATTCCAGTGCCCAATCACTCTTTCAGTGAAGAATTTTTTTCCTGATGTTTAACCTAAACTTCCCCTGGCACAGTTTAAGGCTGTGTCCTCTCCTTCTGTCAGTCACTGCCTGGGAGAAGAGACCTGACTACAACCACCCTTCAGGAGTTGTAGAGAGTGATAAGGTCACCTCTGAGTCTCCTTTTCTCCAGGTTAAATAACCCCAGCTCCCTCAGCTGTTCCTGAGAGAACTTGTATTCCAAGTCACTCACCTTATTGCCTCTGGACACATTCAAGCGTCTCAACGTCCTTCCTAAACTGAGAAGCCCAGAACTGGACATAGCACTCAAGGTGTGACCCCACCAGTGCCGAGTACAGGGGGAGAATCACTGCCCTGGTCCTGCTGGCCACACCATTCCTGATACAAGCCAGAATGCCATGGGGCTTCTTGGCCACCTGGGCACACTGCTGGCACAAAAAAAAAGAAAAAAATTTTTTTGCACCCAGGGCCACATTTATTACACAAGGATTCCTGGCCCGAACTCCCCACAGCCCCTCAGCCCGGGGCTGTATGTCACCCACTTTTACTGCAATTCAGTGGTTGAATAAACTCTATTACTGCTTATCATAACTTCTGTGTCTGTGTCATCTCAAAGACAAATTCAGTGATGATCAGGTCCCTCTTGTGTTTGGTTCTGTGAAAGTGAATTGTAACATACGACCTCTCCCTGGAAGTATTCAAGATTCAATTTCAGACATAGCAGACAAGTGTGACAAATAATATCCCCATCTCATGATTTTTTCTCTAATTATTTGCTTGCAGAGTGCAATAATTCATTGTAGACCTACACTTCAGTAGTAAATGAATACTCCCACATCCTATGCTGGCTCAGCTCTTGTGACTATAAGACCAGAATTAAAGTTCTGACCCATGTCTTCAAACACAATCCCATCCTACTCCCACTTCAGTAGCTTCTTCAAGAAGGTGAACTCATTATGTATTGTTTTATGATAGGAGATGTAATATGAGTTACAGCCTGTCAGTTGTCACAAAGGGAAGCAAAAATAAAGACAATCTTTCTGAATTTTTTGTATTTTTTACACTAATTTTCTTTCTTTTCTTTTTGCAGTTTAGATTTTATACAGAAAATATATATTGGATTCTTGAAGACCAGCATATAATAACAACAGAAATAGATATTCCTGAAAGAATTTACGAAGTTGAGGTTTCTTTGCAGCTGGTAAACAACTTAAATATTGCATGGCATGTAAAAAGGCACAAAAAAGGAAATCAATTCCAAAACTGAAAATGAGAAAAACAAAATCCCAATAAACTAAATTAACAAAAATCAAGAAGGGCAAGTTGGTACTGGTGACCTTAGCTGACCTACATTAGAGGGTAATTACTACCCAATCAATAGTCCTTATGTATAACTATGGACATAAATGGTCAATGGAAAGTGATAAAGAATGGTGATCAATAAACATTACAGTCTGGCATGCAGTTGTCCAAGAAGTCAGGGAAAAGTTATTACTTTTTCACTTTGGATTGCCAATATACCAATCAGAATTCATCAAAGTTTGGGATTTGAGTGTTTTCCACAATGTATTACATCATCATGCTGTTTTAAATCCTTCCTGTAAAACTAACTTACATGACCTGGTTACAACACGGCTTCTTAGTTATCAGTTTCAGTGCAATTCCATTTTTTTGGCCTATGAACTGCCAAAATTGCTGAAGAATATCTACCAGTCTTGTCTTGGTGTTTGTGAAAATAGTCATGCTCTAGTTAGCAGTTTTGAGATCAAAGTCAAAATGCTTCTTTTCCAGGACAATGGAAAAGAAAGAAGTAAGCCCTTGAGCTTGAGAGTCCTTTTTGGGATGCTGAATTTCCTGTTGATGGGTGATATACAACTTCAGGTGTCTAAAACAAACTGCAGTAAAATATCTGATGAAGCAGAAGAAGGAACTTTTTTCATTGAATCCAAGCAATCTTGAATCTGGTCCTTGAAGAAGACCCAAGGGTACAAAATAAATTAATATTTCTCCCTGGTCTCTGCTAGTGAATCAACCATGAGCAGTCATTCAGAGTTGCACTTAATATTTCAGAAAATATTCCTGATTTTTAATTTTTGCAGTCTAATTATAATTCACTGAGAGACAGCAGTCAGTCAGCTATGTAATGTGAAACATAATTTACCACAGCTTCACACATATACACTCCTCCTACAGTCTAAGAACGTTGACGAAAATTATACCCAGGACATGTTTTCTATAGACAGTACATGAAATTTTGTACTGGCAGTGTTTAGCTATTCCTTGTGATCCTGGCTAGGATCCACTCCTAAATGTGTGGTTCATCTGAATCAAAAATAGAACCCAAAAGTATTCACATAGAAGGATCATGATTTTGGCAATTTAGAGCTGGATTAAGAATCTTTTTCCCACAAAGATGACTGACTTGCTGTTTTAGAAATAAGACAATCTGGCCAATGGATCTTTCTAAAACCTTCTCATGTATGTTGACACAAAAGGATCTTAGATAATTTCAAAGCAGATACACTGCTTTAAGTCAAGAGAATGTTCTTCCTTTTTATACCCTCAAAAATTAATTTTGAGTAGAATTTTATCTATTCAAATAGTCACCAAAAATAATGCTATAAATAAAATTACAATTTTATTGCTAATACTGCTTTTAGGTCCCATCCCTTTGGATGCCCAGAGCATGTTACCCTGATTCTTTAGTGACATTAATAACATATTCTGTGTCCAAATTGGTGAATGTTGACCCAGTGATGTAGTTCCAAGAACTTCAGCAGGACTAGTTGCCTGCCATAGAATAAGTGTTACAATGCTCCAAAATCAAATAAAATTAATTAAATTTATCTTCTTCCTCCCACCTTTTTTTCTACACATTTTTCACTAACAGGCAGGGCTGCTCAAGGCTGGTCAGAATGGACGTACTTGGATTTCAGAATATGACAACAACTTTGATGGTCATCCCCCCCCCCTTCCTTTGGCTTTCCCATGATTAATTTGTTGTTATGAATAGTCAGTTTACATCTGGACACGGAGCTCAGCAAAACACCAGCCTCTGAATCATTTACCCTGGGGCAGTGCTGTGGTCTCTTCCACAGTGACGCACGTTGTCTAAATTGCTTGAACATGTTTATGCACAACCAATGGATTGTGTTCTAAGGAATAATGTTTTGGCTACACATAAATCTCCCTTTAGATCTCATTCCATGATAAATATATTAGTAGCTTTTACACATGATTTGTTTGTACCTCAACACAGTGCACAATTGGCAGGCAGTATTGTCAGTGACTGATAGCACCCTCATAGCATTAGATTTGGATGATTATGGCCTTTGATTAAAACACATTAAATTTTCCGCGTGTGCTATTCCCTGGTTTGGGATTGATTAAAGAAATTATGGCTTGTTTTCTTGGGTATGGATGCATAACTAATTACTGGTGGTTCTCTTTGGAACAACCATATTCATGAAAATGTTTGACCACAATTTACAAACTTCAGTTCTGTAACTTTTACTCAGTAAAACAGAATTTAGTCCTGCAAAGCCAACCAGATTGCTTCCATGAGCAGCTTCAGACAGGCTAGTAACTGAGTTTACTCTTTCCAGTAAAAAAAAGACAGAGATTTGTGTGAGGGTAACATACACATTTGCTAATAGCTCTTCAAAAGATCTGCAAATCTTTAACAAAATCTTTTGTTTTCTACAAATACCGCAGATAAAATATTTCTAGTACCTGCAAGGTTTCTCCAGTGCAATATCGGTGGAGATGATGCGTGGAGATGATGCGTCAATTGGTGGAGATGATGCGTCAATTCTACAAATAAAGCCCATCTTCATTAAAAGGGACTTATGTGCCTGAACCATTGCAGTTTTCCTTGGAGTCAATGAACAGACCATGGGGCCATTTCTTCCCTGATATAGCTGCGTTCTTCATCCCTCCCTGTGAAAGTTCATGTTTTCAGCACTGAAATGCCCTGTTCATTCCATGGCATTATATTACACCATGGCTTCAACTGTATCTATTACCTAAAATTAAATTTTCTATATCTGCATATGCATATATATATATATATATATATATATATATATATATGTATACTCCACATGTGTGAGTTTTACATTTTAGTAGAAGCTTGCAGATCCTCAGACAAGGGGGTTCTGTGTGCTTTTTATGTAGACTTGCAAAGCCAAGTAAAGATGACCTTACCATCCTCCAAGCATTGACAGATTCCTCATCAATAACAAAGTTCCAGATGTGTGAAGAGGTAAGGNGATTGATTAAAGAAATTATGGCTTGTTTTCTTGGGTATGGATGCATAACTAATTACTGGTGGTTCTCTTTGGAACAACCATATTCATGAAAATGTTTGACCACAATTTACAAACTTCAGTTCTGTAACTTTTACTCAGTAAAACAGAATTTAGTCCTGCAAAGCCAACCAGATTGCTTCCATGAGCAGCTTCAGACAGGCTAGTAACTGAGTTTACTCTTTCCAGTAAAAAAAAGACAGAGATTTGTGTGAGGGTAACATACACATTTGCTAATAGCTCTTCAAAAGATCTGCAAATCTTTAACAAAATCTTTTGTTTTCTACAAATACCGCAGATAAAATATTTCTAGTACCTGCAAGGTTTCTCCAGTGCAATATCGGTGTAGATGATGCGTGGAGATGATGCGTCAAGTGGTGGAGATGATTCGTCAATTCTACAAATAAAGCCCATCTTCATTAAAAGGGACTTATGTGCCTGAACCATTGCAGTTTTCCTTGGAGTCAATGAACAGACCATGGGGCCATTTCTTCCCTGATATAGCTGCGTTCTTCATCCCTCCCTGTGAAAGTTCATGTTTTCAGCACTGAAATGCCCTGTTCATTCCATGGCATTATATTACACCATGGCTTCAANATTGGCACTGACTGGTGTTGTGTGCTTCCATTACTCTTCTGTGACTGCAATTTCTGAGTGTCTTCATTTTTACTGGCACAACATTCCTCCCATCTCTCCACTAACTTAGTTATTAGCAAAATGTAATGGATACTTATATTAAATTGGGTTCTTTAATGTAAAGGCCATTATGATCAACTGTGGTGGCACCATGAGAAGATATTATCTGGTAATCTGACAATATCTGTAACATGTGAAATAAGGAAACTAGAGTTCCTTGAGCATTTATGAAGTAAAACCAACCCTCCCTTCCCCACTTTCCAAGTATCAAATATATGTGCCTAGCTGCAGATAAGTGATAGGGGAAAGCCAAAATATACAGATTATTAAAATGTTCTATCTCCTTTCTTCTGTTGTTCTTCCTAATTACTGCATTTGGATAATGTTCTGGGAAGTATCCTGGTAATAGAAGAAAAGAAGAAGGTGATGGCCCTCTTGACATATGCCATTATCTGAAAACTGTCAAATGGCAATGTTTCTCTCAAGGAAAAATACTCCCTTTACTTGTTAACATTTTCATATCAAGGACCAAATGTTTTGTAGATAGTCATCATCCTGGAGGTCAGAACACAGGGAAAATAAAAGCAAACATTTTTACAGGACAAATGTTTTAACTATGCTAAACACTTCTGTAATCATGACTTGCAGCATTAGTTTTTTCTTTAATTTTTCAGGATTACTTCTCAGGGGTAGTATTGTCTGATCACAATGTGCATTAAACATGGTCTAACTTTGTTCTTTGCTTCACAGAAAAGAGCCATCTTTGATTTTGTATGCAAGGAAATAATGCTCTGAATTCCTGTGTACCCCCTTGCATCCAAGGAACAGTCAGTCAAACAAGTCACACACTATTGAAAGAGGTTAAATGTCCTTAGCACAATCATAAATCACCAATAAAATCAGGCAATAAAATCCTGTGATAACTCACTTTTCATGACAAACCCTATAATGAGAAGTGAAAATGGGAAAAATTCATCTATTCACTTGACATAGATTGTAACTAGAAAGAGAAAAACTAGCCCAGAATTAACTCATTCTTGCAACAACCACACAGCTGCAAACAGACTTTTCTCCTTGGTTGCCTTCTTGAGTTTCTGGTTTTGTTTACTTTTTTTTTTAATCTTGAATAGCTCTCTAGCAGCATTACTAGAAAACAGTAGCTGAAAATGAATAAAAAGAAAGTGTCTACCCAGCTCATGCCTATTTCCATTGAGCATAAGAGCAATCCAGAATTCCATTGAATTTGAATGCATTATTGAAACAGTGCCAAACAGTTATTCCCCCTTTAAAGAAACCTGACTTCTTATTTTAGAGTTTATAACTCACTAAATCCACATATGCTCAGCTGTCGGAAACAGATAACTTCTCCCCATTTTATGTTGATTCTGTAGGTACAGAGCACATGATACATTGAATAATGGACTGCAAGGTAGTAAGAAAATGAGGGAATTAGTCACACTTATCTTTAAAAAGTATCGTGCTATGATCCAAATGCCTACAGTCATATCCTAATACTATGTAGATGATGGAAATAAATACACCGGAAACCAACAGATATGAATAATGCAAATTCCTCATATATTTGCAAGAAGCCATACAAAACACTGTTGAAGTAAGGCTGTTTCTGACACCTTTTGCTGTATACAGCATTTAAGGGCTCTCATGGGGGCTCTCAAATGGCTAGAGGAGCTTTTTGCACCTTTTTCTCTGTAAACGAGAAGGTCTAAATGCCTGAGACACCCCAGGAGACCAGAGTGAAATAGTACAAAGCCTATCTTAAAGACATGGGGATGAAGAGGGGGCTCAGCTACATAAAATTATATGACAGCAGAAAGCTTAAAAATTATTAAGACTATGGCATTTCTGGCACATTTCTAGAAAGCTACATCATATAGTATCAAAGTGACCTCTGCCCATCCTGCCACACCACATCAGCTTGTCTTTTGTTACTATGCCTATTGACAGCACGTTCTGTGGTGAAGCATGACATGGTATGGAGGACAATAAGAAATGAAAAGTTAACCTTTTGTGACACATATTGCATTAAAACACCAATAATACATTTCAGTCTCCTCGGAGGATCAGAATGAATGCCTCCCATTGTGGCACAGGAACACGTTTACAGATTTGAGTTAAAATAGATTTTCAAGGAAACAGCCCAGTATCCTGCTATTTTGAATGAAAGTGAGATCCTCTTACACTGAGAATTATTTTCTCTCACAATATATGTCATTCTGTTCTCTTATATGGTGTCAGTAGTGAGATCTATTCCCTGGCTTGTCCCTTTTCAGGAGAGAATGGAAGTGATTTGGTATCTACTGTGCCATGTACAGGAAACTTCTGAATGGAAACCACAGGAAAAGTCTTCCACTCTGCAGATTTGGAGTGCTCAGAGGAGCTGAGCAATCCCCCCTCTGCCTTTCACATCTAGTTAAACAGGTGTTTTTATCTGGGAAGGTGTATGGACATGAGCAAAAAAAAAACACCACAAACAAAAGGTAGAGGAAGCAATGCAAAAGGCATGGCAGAAGAAGACTGATGGCAAAGCAGCAATATGGAAAAACATTAAGACTAATTAGTAATTAGGACAAAGAATAACGAAGGAGTACATGATGGAAGTTGGAAAGCAGGAGAAAAAGTGCTTAGAAGCAGTAGTTCAAACAAAAACGCTGATGTGAAAAGTAAAGCTGGAAAAACAAGAGGAGTCAGAAAGACTGAAATATGCAGAAAAGAAAAGGCACTCTGGTAGCCTGCAGCCCAGAGATTCATATTTCAACTGCTGCTTGCACTTCATCACATCTCTGTAACAGCAAGTAATACATTCTAATAAATTCTTTTTAATTTCTCTGTTTCTCAACTGCGAAACAGAACACTGGGACAAAGTATTCTGTCATTAAATACTTCATTTATTACTAGATGAATTTTTTCCTGACACAGTCTACAAGAAACTGGTTGTGCTTTCTTCCTTTCTTTTCTCATATATGGCTAACCGTCAATGCTAACCTTGCACTGCATACATTATTATTTAGTATACCACCAACATTATATATTTTTTGTTTTTTTTCTGAGAAACATGGAACCTACAATTTTTTTCATAAATCTTAAGTGACCCTAAAGAAAACGTTTCTGAAAAGCCTGATCATTTGCAAAGGCAATGATACAACTTCTATTATCTGATCTCTCTTCACATTTGTTATTTGAACAATTGAGTTTATTTAATTTTATCACAGACAGAAATTTATACAAATATGAGTGGTAGGAAGAACAGGATGAGTGAAGAACAATTACTTGCTTTCAAAAGACAAACAGAAAACAACAAATTAAACCAGGATAATTATTATGTAAAAACATTGCTTCAACCTAAAAAGAGTTTGAACGGACTCCTGTGAGAAAAATTCACTGAGGACTGGTACATGCAGAAAAAATTGCTTCTGAACAGAAGCTGTTTGAGGATTAGATTTGTCCCGAAAGCAAGCTCATTATCTGTTTTGCTGATGTCCCTGGGCTGTGCTGGTGGGCACTGTTAAAGAACATGGTCTGCCCTACAAGGTCACTTCATGAGGCTGTGCCACAAGGAGAAGTGGCTGACAATGTCTGATATAAAGACTCATGTCTTGCAATGCAGAAACAACCACCCTAAATTCCTGGAGCTCAATCCAGAGTTGGAAAGAGTATGGCTCAATCAACATGGTTCTAAGCACAGTGTAGTTAAGCAAGACTAATTAGTGCTTTGAGCAGTGTCTTACAGAAGACTCAAAACTGTTTCTGGCCTACAAATTATCCCCATATTTCTCATCTGCACAATTTTTGTTATCTTATGTGAGGTCTGGGATCTCTATACTGTGTCATAGAGAGATGCATACTATATCCTTGCTTTGATATTTTTCTTTTTCTTTTGTTTTGCCTACTAGTACTTAAAATAAATGAAGAAGGAATTAATTTAAAATTGTGTATCTGTATATTTTACAATATATGTACAACTAGCATTATCTTGTTTATATTCTTCTTCAGGCAAGTTTCCAAGCTGCATTAACTAAAACTGTCATCTTATATATAAGACATTTTTCAGATATTCTTTCATATTTGCAATATGAGTCAAACTATTCATCAAACCAAAAATGCATCCTTTTCATTTCAACAGAATTGGCATTCATTTCTTTTTAATGGACTGGCTGAACAACCTGTAATCATTTTTAGGAAATGGATTTTTTGTAAATTGTTTCCTACTAAGCTTTGGGTTCAGGTGATAGATTTATTCATCTTATATTTTTTCTTTGCGGAAAGATTTTTTTTCATTAATTAATTAGCATTTAATTTATAATTAATATGACCAAGGCAGATATGAGATAAAAATTGTTGCTTCTCCAATTATGGAATTAGTTATAATTCAGAATTATATTCACCTTTACTTTCTGAACTCTGTTATTCTTCATAAAGGAAACAAAGACATGCTGTTAAACTGTAATAAATTTGGTCATGTATTTTGCCAATCTATAACTCGAGTTCTATAATTTTATTTTTTGTTTTGTGAATCAATCTTGTCTACATGAAAAAGGGATCATGGCAAAAAGATAAATATCAGTCACTGGAAAAAAATATACTATCAAGTAAGAAAGCACACTTTTGGTGTCACTTTCCCTTAGAGCAAGGCTCTTTTACTTTGCATTTCAAAGCCAGCAGATGTGGACTATTACAATCACTCACTTCGAAGACAAAAGAAATAATTTTGAACAGAAGAAGATAGAAGCACACATGTATCCTGAGTTCAACTCCCCTTACCCCCATGTTTCTAATAGATATCCTGTGTTCTGAGGCAGATTACCACCACATTTTTCCCTAAAAATTCAGACCTTCTTGCAGCTTTGTTTTTGAATTGAAGAGTCATGGTTTTGTTAATGCTGGCTTCCATAGCTTTAAGTAAAGGCTTCAGACTGCCAGAGGGCAGGGATAGATGGGTTGTTAGGAAGAAACTATTCCTTATGAGGGTGATGAGGCCCTGGCATAGGTTACCCAGAGCAGCTGTGGCTGCCCCACCCCTGGAAGTGTCCAAGGACAGGGCTTGGAGCAATCTGGGATAGTGGAAGGGGTGGCACGAGATAAACTTTAAGATCCCTTCTCACCCAAGCCATTCTAGGATTCTGTGTCAATTGATAGCTCCTTCTTAGCATGAACAAAGCCGCTCCAATGACTATTATGTTTTCACAAAATACACCGAGTTAAAAACATCGAGAAGAAAATAAACCCACGTTGAATGAAAGAACTGGAGAACAGCCAATCTCTCAAACTTTTAATAATTGAACCTAGCTGCAAGTGCTTTTTCTGGCCTCAGCCCAAGCCCAACTTTTTTACTACCCTAGGCCCTTAAAGCACATGTAATATGCTAAGCCCTGCATGTTATTTCAATCCTTATTAAGTTCTTTAATGTGTGCTGAAATAAAGAATTATTACACATTTGAAGCTGTGAGAGAGGGATGGGGGAAAAAAGGATTTCCTGTGTCTGCTGAATAGATGAGAAGGTAGAAATGAGACTATAACAACCCTAAATAGTTAATCAAAATATCACAGTTTCTCTGAACAGGTTTTTTTTATAGTACTTATCTCTAGCTCTTTTCTTTGAAATCCCTTTACAATCTCTTCTTTTAAATACAGCGGGAATAATTCCCTCTGTTTTTCCATTCCTTGTTTTCTCCGCATTAGAATAACAAAGCAACACTATTGCTTGCCTCAAGTTGCCAGAGATGGGACTGAGAGGGTAGGGATATAGGGGCCCTGTGGGCACGGTGATTTTTGAAAACACAATTTAGTTCTGAGGCTCACGTTTTGCATCATTAAGAACTGGTGCTTGGGTGGCATTATCTAATCAATGTCCCTGTCTAAAATGTAATTAGTCTTAGGACTGAAAAAAGCAAGCTCAAGTCATCATAAAAGTCAATCATCCAAGATATCATTTTTGTAAAACTACTAATAGATGGTTGTTTTCATTCTATATGAGGGTTTTAGATAAACCTTGGTAAGAGACTTTAGGTGCTTTCAGGAGCTCATTTTATTCTTTTTAGAAGAGCCATGTCTCTTATTTTAACAATTAAGTGGCAATGAAAGCTGCCAGGCTGACAAGTCTGGAATCTGATTTTTTTCCTCCCATAATAATCTCCCATTAGCTTTTGTTCCACCAAAGTCAGTGGACGTGTTCCCAAGAATTCCTGAGAGAAGGATCAGGCCCTTCAATTTTTGTGCCAGTATATCACATCCAGCAGAATTTTCTCCCACTCCTAAGGTCTTTCAATGCTGCAAGTTTGCTGAATAACTTTGCTGCTTATCCCTCTCTTTTTTACAAGTCTCCGGTCTTTTAGATTCTCAGGGGACAAATGAACTTGGAAGGGTGAGTTCAATACAGCAAAGGATTCTATAAAATATGTTACTTTTTATAAAATGAAATATTTAAACAATTTAAATATATTTTGTAAANAAGAAATGTTTTCTTCTGATAAAATCTGTTCATGGAAAATCTAATTCCTCAAAATACTATAAACAGTATTAGTTTCACTTTTATAGTACTATCATCCTGTTTCATGTTGCTTAATGAAGCAATTTTAGATTATTTCCTATGGTATTACAGAGTTCCATGATCTTAAAGTGCCCTTTGAAAGGACATAATAGATTTCAGACTCAACCCAAGATGGTGGAAAAGGCTTCTCATCACAATGGGCTCCATAGATCATGGCATAATTCACCAATAGTTATAACATACTTGGGCTTGGCTCTGAAGCTTTTTACTGCCAGACACAGGGTGTGATGAAAGTCACTGGAATTCCTTTCATTTACTTAGATGAGCTTTCTATCAAGATCGTAATATTTACAGTGTTTGAAATTGCATGATTCAGTCATAACTATAGCTGGCAAGAATATATTACTTTCATTTCCAAACAAATTTCCAAAGCAATGGTTTTTGGTAAATGCTGTTAATTGAAAATCCAATTTCCTCAAGTACTATGAATTGAATTGTTTTCACTTTCTGATGGAAAATTTTGTGTTAATATTGTAAAGGAAGTGAACAGTTTTAAAAAAAGGTAATGTAAATCTCAGTGGACATAAAAAAATCCAGCTTAAGTAGAAACATTCCGACCATACCTACCCATTCCAATAGGCAGCGAACTATCAGATAAACATATCTGCAGGACATGGTCCCAGGTGAACAATTAATAGCCAAGAAAACATTAGTTAGAGGGTTAGATAGCTTTTACAGTGATCTCTGAGCTTTTAACTAATTGCCTGGCTTATTTCACATGAACAGACAACAGTGTTTTTCTGGCAGTCACTCTCTACAGATGTCCTTTTGTCTCAAAACATCTGCAATTGCAAAGGAATCCAGTCATGTGCCTATGTAGGTGCAAAGGTAGCAGGAATGGTTAATGGGATTTTCAATTTGCTTTTCAATTTTTGCTTTTTTCACCTTAGGAATCTGAATAATTGAAAAAAGTTTTGTGAATTACAAGTCCCATCGAAAGCCCTGTATTCAACATCATTTAATTATTCTAGTCTTTCTACTGTTATCACGAATGCAGTAATTGGAATTTCTTTTGCACCCTGTATGCTGATTACATTTCTAAGAGATGGAAAACCTCTTTATTCCATATTTCTTTTCTGTTCTTTTCTATTATTCTTTTTCTTTTTTCAAAAGGAAGAAAAGTTGGAATCTGCCTGAACGTTTCAGAACTGCTAACCCGTATCATTACCCATAAGGCAAAATGTCCAGGCTATTCATCTAAACAGTAACTCCTCACAAATGTGGCAGGAGAAATGCTGCTGTTGCCTGATTTCTGAATGTTAGGGAATTCAGTCTCACAGAGTGGTTTTAGTTTGTTGTTTTTTTTTTTGGACTGATATGTTCTTCAGTTGTCAAAGGTTGTGCACACATGGTAAAGAGTGAGAACAAGTGAGATGATATCCTTTGGGCAAAAGGACAGAAGCTGACATTGAATGTTGGTACTTCTCAGAAGAGTGTGCTTGCTTTCACATCGTTGCAAAAATGCACTGCGCACCTTGCCTTTCACTCCACAGCAGGTCTGGAACAAATAAACAACTACAGGTGAAAATGGTACTTTACCATGTGCTACTGTGTAAAACACTGGATGCATGCCTACTAAGGTCCCTGAATTGGCATCTCCGTCATGCATACTCATCTTCCATTAATTTGAGAGTCCTGGCATGAGATAAAAAGGAAAAGTTGATTGCAAAATGAGACAGACATGGGAAAGGAGAGATAGACAGACAGAAAGACAGATAGATAGAAGAAAGCTGGAGAGGGGTCTTGTACAGGGACCTAGAGTGACAGAACATGGGGTAAAGATTCACACAGGCCAAGCACAGGTTTGGATAAGATATTGCTAAAAAAGTCTTGGCTGTGAGGGTGGTAAGGCAAGGTAGATGCTGTCCAGAGGATCTGTGGCTGCCCCATCCCTGGAAGTGTTCAAAGCCAGGCTGGATGGAGCTTGGAGCAACCTGGTCTAGAGGGAGGTGTCCCTGCCCATGGCAGGGTGGAAGGAGACAATCTGTAAGGTCCTTCCAACTCAAACTACCTCATTATATGATGAGAGAGACAAGAGGGTGCAATTTTGATTGCTGTTGCAGAGTAATATTAGCAATATTAACTGTTCATGGAATGGCATGGAAACCTCTGCCACATGAAATGACTCCCTGAAAGTCACTGCCATCACAAAAAAACAAGAAAGAGTGGAGTTGCATCCCCATTTTTCTATCTGATTTGTAGGTGTCTCATTTTTTGCTACCCAAGCAACAGGCCTTGCAAAGCCTGTGTGTCAATGGCCCCAGTGCTGGTCCAAATTCCTGGCTGTGCCTCCCTGAATTCCTGCTCCCAGAGACTCCTGCCTGGTGTCTCAGCACACAGTGAGCACAGCAAGTGTGATCAGGAAAAATTGTTCTACATTAAGAGAAATAATCTTCACAGTGGCCACATAAAGCAGAGAATTTTGTAAGACTAGCTAAGTAAGCATGAGTTCTTCTTTTAAAAAAATTGTTATTTTTCAAGAAACATTAACTTCAGCAGCTCATTCAGGGAGGGGAAAAGCTACAAAATGAAATTCTATCTATAGGGCTGAATAATAAAAAGATGAAACTATATTTGACAAATCAAAAACTGTAAGATTACTGTCATACATGAACTTTACCTCATGATCTT
>VZTZ01004352.1:0-13625 GCA_013400955.1 Drymodes brunneopygia
TCACTGCTGACTGAAACTCTGTGAGAAGTTTACAATTATCTATGTAGGGACATCAGAATTGAAATCGCAGATGCACAGCAGTCCCAGGAAAAAAGGAAGTAATCTACTTGTTTGATACATAAAAGTGATCAATTCTGTAGGACAGAATTATAGATTCCCCAAAACTCCTTACGATGTAAGTAAAAGATGCAGTTTTTAAATTCTTTTCAAGTTCACTCAAATCCTGCACACAACCAAGTGTCTGCTGTAACTCCCTTCTCGCTGTCTACCTTCATCAGGTCCCTCCACCTGGAAAGGTTTCTATCTAGTGTAACTTTTGGTGCCCAGTCTCAGAAAGCCACATTTATAGAGATGAGCAACACATCCATCTACCAGACACCCTCCTCAGAATGTTACTGATGCCACAGCCTACTGAGAAATGCAAGCAGGGATTCGTCTCAGATAGGCTCTTCTGCTCTCCACAAACTCATAATTTTCTAAGCATTAGGTCAGCAATAAGCTTTAGAATATAGTATGTTGTCACTTGCCCCCGTCACCTGATGTGAAATGCCAGTGCCATTCCTGGGCTAAGATTCTCCATTCTGCATTACACTTAAAACAATAGGTAAAACAGATCTAAGAGAAACATGTCCCTTCCACAGTCTACCTACTCAACTGAGCCCTATTTCACATCAGTTTTAAGACTCACTACTATTAGCTACTTTGTTATTAAGGAGATGCTTCCTCTGTAAAGTAAGAAAAAAGGATAAAAATTATTACCATTCTAAATCACACAACTATCATAGGGAATCAACTCCAGGTTTCTGTAAAAACCATGCAATACACTTGAGCATTAGCAGAAACTGAAGTAAAAGTGTTTCTGTCTAACCAAAGTTTAGCATAAGTAAAACCAGAGGAATACTGCAGGTGATACAACCATGTTTATTACGGAACAGAACCGGAACTGGATTACCTTAGCTATATTACCAGTATATCCTGGAACCAGAGTAAGATGATTCTCCTGTTCCCACAAAACACTTAACTGTTGCTTTAAAATATGAATATTTCTGAAAGAGAATGAACATCACTTAATAACACAGGTAGTACATTTCAGTAGTCTCTTTTACTAAAATGAATTATTCATACTGCATAGAGACTTAGCCTACACAATAGACACTGCCACAAAATCTGAAAAATTTTGATACAGCATTTGTATAATCCCTGATATGACTATGTTCTACATGTACTAAACAGTAGAAAAAAAAAACAACAAACAAAACCAGTAACTTGACTATCCTTAAAGGAGTTTTAAGCTTTAACTTTAAAATTTTAATTTTTCCTTTTGTAGGCAAGTTGTGCTCCTACCGATCAAAATTAAAACAGATTGAGATGAAATAGGCTACAGAAACACATTTAAATATTTCCCAACACAATACTCACCCATCTTCTGCCTTTTCTGTATGTGCAGATAGTTCTGACCACCATCTTTTAATGACAGCCTGAAGCCAGTTTAAACCAACTATCACATACCTGTAACAATACATTTTACACATTATGCATTTCCCCCTCGCTGTACATTATCTACAGGCCAGATAAAGCGTTGAGATAAACTGGGAAGCAATTTAGAAAGCAACACATTTTCTATTCCGGAACAAGAAAAATCTAGACAAATTGATAAGTTTAAATACTTGCCTACACTTGGCAATTTCTAAGTGGAAAACTGAAGTTCTTGTTGAAAAAGTAGAGGAAAACTCTGCCTTGATTTCACATTACAAAGCATACTAAACCCTCAGTGATACTCTTTTCTACTGTTTAGGATAAATAAATCTGCGTAAGGGCAAAGCCCGGCCTCTCCCCCAGGTCCCTAACACTGCAGAAAAGAATTTCTGCACCACTGTTTTATTAAAGGATAAAGGGTCAGAGGAAAGTTTCTATTCTGGAGCTTTCTCATTTCCTGAGGAAGGTAGATTTGGGAGAAGGGGCAGAGGGAACAAGAGTCAGAGGATTAAAAACCATTGATTTCCAGGGCTCTGCATAGACAGGAAGTAACAGTGTTTTAAAAATGTCCCAAGCTGATACTTACTCTTCGTATTTGCTTTTAAGCAGAGATTTCACTAAAGGCAAAAGATCTACACAGCAGCCAACTGAAACATATGGTTTTTCTTCCTGTAAACTTAAAAAACAAGATGTTTCAGAAGTGCTTGAACTTCAGTGTGGTTATAAGCAGATTCTACTCCCCCACTTTTTTCTGTTTGTACCTGTTTGTAAGCACAGGAAGGCAGTCTACTACTACTCCAAGATCCTGTATCCTAGAAACATTAAGAATAAAATCAGAAGTGTTACTAGTAGATCCTACTACTACTAGTAGAAGTGTATGCTTCCACTATATTATAAGAAGTGTAACTAAGTCACAACATTTACAAAACTGCTAAAAAAACTGTGGCATATTTGAGATGGCGATCATTTTAAGGATATAAAAGAAGAGACTTAATTTACCTCACTAAGTAGGCTACCAGTTCACTTATACCTCTCCTTCTCCAAAAGGTTAAAGCTACATTCAGTCTCAGATTCCTGCTGAAAAGAACTTGAGCCATAGTTTCATGGTCCTGAGAAACCTGCATGTTTTTGAAAATATAAAAATTGCCACAAGTTAAGTAGCCAGCAATGAAACAATAAGCTACTCTAATATAATAATCCGGTATATAATACACTTTTCTACTTGTATGTTGATGAGTCTGTTTTAGAAATTTATCACACAATAGACTTAAACCTATAAATTCCCCTTAGAAGTGGGCACAAAAATATTAGACCTACTTTACACAAAAGCTACAAGAATAAGGTTTGTACCTCTTGACCACCTAAGACAGGTATCTAATAATTAAAATGAGCATTCATGATCATCAACCTACAATTCTCAGTAACTCGGAGAACTTTTTACTTAAATGATTATTAATTTTAACACAATTTCGACACAAGTAATTACATGTATTATTCCGAACTCCAACAGAAAAGGTTCATTTCTGAAAAAGCTTGCTCTCTGAACAAAGTTCAGGCATTTTAATTAATTAGACCTTGGATTGGAACGAACACTGCAGAGCCACACACATCTCTCAAGCCAGTTAAACAGTCATTTGTGGCCAGAGGCCAGTGATCTGGTCCTTAGCTTCTCAGAAAATCAATCTTTCCCTGTCTTCATTTCTTTATCCATCTTTCTGCAACTTCTTTGTTTCAGCTGTTCTGTTCTTTTCTTGAAACCATCAAATTAAGCAGTGCAGAAGTGCTGCAGACTTGAGCCTTCAGCCCACTGGACTCTCAGGGCTCTCTCCTCATGGCAGCCCACATCTACAGCACCGTCACAAGACAGCATGGTGAGAGTCTCTGATCTTACCTTCTGTGCCATGCCTCACTTTAAACACACGCAAGCCTCGATGAGTAACAAAAATCTATTGTAACAGAAATGCAAACTTCAACATTAAGGGCCTTAAATGGCCTTCACTGTCACAAAATCCATTTCATTTAAATATCTGACCTTTTAGCCAGTTTGAGAAGCCCTGCAAGCATTCACTTTCCTCAACCAATTCTAACAAGAAATGAAGTCTAATACAAACACTTGAGTTAGTTTCCCACAAATTAAGTTGATACCGCTATTGAAAATTGTCCTAACCTATCTCACCAGTTTATTCCCATTGATACACTAACGTTTTTACACTTCTATAAACATACACATGGACACGTGCCCTGCCAGTACATGAAATCTAAGCAGGTCAAAACAATGCTCTCTTTTGGTGCTGGTGCAATTTTAACCCAGTCAAGTCTGGCAGATCTGAGCTTCTGACCTGACAGAAATACGGAGAAAAGTGGCAGGACTGTTACTGTTAACAACTGTATCACCATAAACTGACAGAGACTGTAAATCACAAGACCTGGTATTTAAAGATTTTAAGGAAATTAATCTATGCGAAAACTTTCAAAGCTAATTTCAAGGAACACTTCATTTTTAAACTGAAGTTTCTTCAAACTCTACCCACCTCCGAAAAAAATGCGCTGTATTTGGATGAGGGGCTTTCTGTTTGAGATGAGCCAGAGTCACTAGAATTCAGCAAGTGTGTACGACTGTTGTGAAGTTTTGCTGGCAGATTCCCTGTGCAAGCCAGTTCATTTTCTTTATTTGCCATGTCACGGCCCCTAGATTTAGGGCACAGTTTCTTTCTGTAACAAGGCTTTGGAGTATAACAATGAACTTTCCTTCTACAATATACCACTTTGAAAAGAGAGATGGGACTGGTCACCGTTTTTCCAACTGTTACTCTGCAATAATAGAGCACTTTTTTAGTGAAGGTCACTCCAAACCAAATTAATTGCATTATTACATTTATATATCTATGTATAAGATTATGAATTCAGCAGTCAGCTTTCAGGTTATTGAAAACATTTTTCCCCCAATATATTCCTTAATGACACTTGGGCTATCAGAAGTCATGACACCAATATTCTCTGTTTTTTATTAATGCAGAGACTCATTATTATGGAAGAAAACACAAGAACCAAGAATCAAGACCTATCATTAAAATCAAGACCTATCATCCATTTGTGTCTGCTTTGGTGTTGTAATCAATTTCAACTGCTTTTTCCTCCCTACCTCTGTCACACTTCAAACTCAGCTATCACACAGCACAGTCCTCCTACCTGTTAGTGTATGAAGCCAGCTGTTTTGGAGATTTCTTACTCTGGGAGAAAGGAAATAGAGGAAAAAAAATTGTGTTACTAAAAAGGGTCAAACATTCCCATCTATACTACTTAGCATTAATGGTAACACATTGCGCACATCAGCAAGACAGTGTTATGATCTTTTTTTGTTAACAGTGAGTCATAAAATGTTAGTTTTAAAACATTTTCAATAAACAAACCAGATATTGACATCTTTACCACTGTTTGAAGATGTCTTACAGTAAGTTTCCCCCTCTAGTGTTTTCTCTGTACTCCACTGTCTTCAGCCAGTAACATAGGTAAGAGGTTATAAAAACTACTTTTGAGTAGCAAGAATCCAGCGAAAATCTACATGGTAGCAATGTGGTAGATGAAGCTGTATGATAATACAACAGATCGATTTCAATGAAAGTGTTTCACCTGCTCCACCTCTCACTTGTGCCATGTAGCTCTCTTGGCAAGAAAGAACTTTTTCATGATAGAATTCCTGCATTGAAACATTTATGGCTAGACTGCAGAAAAGCAGGCATGAGTGAGACTGCATCAGTACCTACTGTTCATATGGATGATATGATGCATTGATCTGTGCAGCTGCTGCCTGTATTTATCATAATACAGAGTTTTCATAATATAACTGCTGTTCAAGTTTAACTTCTATTGCACATCTTAACATGAAATGTTTAGTAGTGCTGTGCTTCTAGATTTAGTAACTATGAACTTGTTTAAATCTTCACTTTTCTCAGAGGACATAAAACAACCCAACGAACAACACAAAGAGCTTACCTCCTTCATGATCTTTTTAGTGGAAGAAGAGATTCTTTTTCTGGGGAGATCAATGGGATGACCTTCAATATGCAATACTTTCTGTTTTTTAACATTGTGAGCTTCAGATGCCATAATCTCTCAAATCCCTGTTCTCAAGGGAAAGATATTTAGTTCTATTTTCTAAAACATTCTGTCAGCTTTCTTCAAATGCAGCTACCAACATCAGTTAAAAGAATTCAACTACTTGCAAGATCTTCCATCCTATATATAACCCAAGACATCCTCCTTTAGCGAATGTTAGCTGGAGGCCTTCTTATTAACATGTTGAGCATTTAAAAACCCCTATTTAGCTTTCAAAAAAAAAAAGGAAACAAAACCAAAATCACCCCAAGAAACAGAGGCAGAGATTTTGTTTTAACACCAGCTTCTACACCAGAACAGAGCATTCAAGTAAAGAATAGGGCAATTTATGAGACTCTTTCTTCACACTATGCATTTCATCTGCTACCTAGTGAAAAATAATTGGTCCCACACCTATTTCCAAGTGCAAAAGGCAGCTAAAAAACTGATTCCTGTTTTCCAGGAAGAAGGCAAACTTCATCAAAATAACAAAGGTTGAAAAAAAAAAAAANGCAGCTAGAGGCCATCAAATAAAACAAGCAGGTGGCAGGCCCAAAACAAGACAGATGCTGCATTCACGCACATTAAAATCCCCATTGTAGGGCACAGTGGAAGAAAAAATTAATTCTTCAAATGTTTTGGTTTTCTTTAGAACTGGATCAGTACTAAGTAACTTCAATTGAGCTCTCTCTGTCAAAAAACAAGTATTTACAGACAGAATCCCTTACCCTGTAAGATAGGAACATGGAACCCTCAGACTACAGCAAGAACTGCAAATGGCAGCATTATTTAGAGCAAGATCTTTAACAGCTGGTGATCAATATTTTTCCAGATCAAAGTCTGGTTAAAGACTGGTTCATTAACCTAATTTTTCCACACTGAGACAGTGATGAGGAGTTATCACTTTGTTAGCTCTCCACACTTCCCAGTTCTTCTACACAGGCTTGTAAATGAACTTTTCCCTGAAGTTTAGAAAAAGCCTCACAAAAACAAACACCTGTTTCTCTGCCTATCAGACTGGTTAAAACCATTGTTTGGACTCAAAATGGGCTGTGTATTAAAATTTGAACTTGGAGCACAATGCAAAGGCAGATGCTGAACAACTGGACCTTTGAAGAAAAACCCAACAATCCTAAAATCCAAACAAATCCATCCTTTTATTCAAGTCAGTGATGAAGAGGACTTGGAAAAAGTCTTGATTCTTCTTTTCTTCTATCCACTGTTTGAGAATGATACTGAGGGGAAAGCAGTAAACTAAAATAATAGGTTGAACAACCTCCAACCACCAGAACTAAACTCCACAGTCATCTCATCAGATGCTAAAAAAAAAAATCCCTAATCTCTGTTCCTGAAGAATAATTTTTGTGACTACTCCCATAACACACTACTAGCTTACAATTCTTCATGCCTAACAGTGACTGCTCCTTATTTCTCCTCGTTCAATAAATGATCTCGATCTACCCTCATCTTTCACACTAAGCAGTACACAAGAATCTGATCACATAAAGAAATGACAGCACCATATAACCAGAATGCTTTTTGCTTAAAAGAAGTATAAAATATGAGAAGGCTAGAAAGAAATGTCTTACCAAGGAAATTCAATTGGCGTATCAGTTTTTAATACTGGGCTCTAAAGAGTCTAAGGTAACATCTCAAAATACCTGAACTGGAGCTATTTGAACTGGAGAGAGATGACCCTGGATGGAAGGAAGTTCCTTACAAAACGCTGTCCAGGAGAAAAATTAAGATAATTTTACACTCTGACAAATGTGACATAAAAATATATTGTCACCCAGACTCCCAGCTGAAACAGAATGAAACAACAGAACTATCAATTCTTTCCTTGAAGACTGGTAACAGAAATTCAAAAAGTCAAAAGATGATCAGATATAAAGGAACATCTGATGAAGCTCAGTAAAATCCATTTGTATGACTTCACTGTCCAACAGTTTAGAGAGGTTTCCATAGTTTAACCTGTTGATGGTCTCAGATTATGCAGAAGTAACAGTGAACATTTAAGCAGTAATGAAATAGCAGTGTTTTTTGCCAAGGTGTAGAATCTCTCCCTTGGAGCTGACAAAGTACCTAAAGAAATTACATGTGGAAAACAGTTGATATTTAAACAGAGCCTCAAGGAAGATCCAGACTGAATCACCATTGCGCTAATTAGTAAACAATGTCATCAAGAACAGACTTAGTGGACACAAACAAATAATACAATGGGAAAGATTCAGTCTGGCTGTCACTAAGACAACACAGCCTGGAGAAGAGAAGGCTCCGGGGTGACCTCACTGTGGCCTTCCAGTACCAGAAGGGGCTACAAGAAAGCTGGAGAGGGACTTTTTACTAGGGCATTGTGATAGGCCAAAGGATAATTCAGATTCTGAAAGAAGGTAGGTTTAGACTGGAAATTAGGACAAAATTCTTTACTGTGAGGGTGGTAATAAGGCACTGGAACACATTTCCTAGAGAAGTGGTTGATGCCCCATCCCTGGAAGTGTTCAAGGCCAAGTCAGATGGGGCTTTGAGCTAGCTGTCTGGTCTAGTGGAAGGTGTCCCTTCCTTCCCATGGCAGGGAAATTGGAACTAGAAG
This sequence comes from Drymodes brunneopygia, assembly GCA_013400955.1. Classification (NCBI taxonomy): domain Eukaryota; kingdom Metazoa; phylum Chordata; class Aves; order Passeriformes; family Petroicidae; genus Drymodes; species Drymodes brunneopygia. The sequence continues at coordinate 8,165 of VZTZ01004352.1, forward strand.
ATCTTTAGGGTCCGTTCTAACCCAAATTATTTTATGATTCTATGAAGTCCGGCTCTGCAAAATTAATGAAATTTATTAAGCATACAGGGTAGTAGAACATGGATATAAGGCAACTAAATGATAAGACTCTATTTGAGTTTCCAAGTCCCTCACTTTAATCTTGAGGAAACTAAGCAAACAAGTGAAAAAAGGGAAAGCTTTTGCATGTACAAGTATCTCAGGAAAAGCCAGAAACTGTCTAAGTGGTTACCATACTGGAGAAAATCACCTCCAGATCCCTGGGGAAAACCTGCATTGGTTTATGCGGTTCAATATATTCATAAACTATCTCAATAAGGGGAATGAAAACTGTTGAGTATCCAAAGTCATACCAGACTGTGAAGATGAGGGCTAAGTGAAGAACTGGAGAAGAACTGTGGTGTACAACAAGCAAAAGCAATGATTATATATTAATATAAAGCAAAGCCTATGCAGGTAGGAGAAAATTCTGGGTTCCTATTGGAATCATAGTCTCTCAGCTAGTAATTGCCACCCACAACAGTATCTGGATATAGGAAAGTTTACTTTAGATCAGCTGGACTGTTTAGTGCTCTATATGGATCAATAAATAGATAGAAAAATAAACAGAACACTACTGTGACAGTGTACAGAACTAACATGTTCCCGTATTTCAAATACTGAGTGCAGGGTTAGTTAACTTTCTTAAAAAAAAAAGCAACCCAACCCTAAAAAGTCAAAAAAACTTCTGAGTAAACTAAAAAAGAGCTCAGACAAAAGCAAGTTAAAAATACATGAAATATCTTTCATATAATCAACAACTGAGAAGATCAGCCTTTTCAGCCTGGAGAGGAGGCTACTTGTAGCTGACAAGGGAAATAAGACAAAGGCCTACAAAATGAATGGCTTTGGAGAAGTTGCATAGAGATTTTGCCCTCTCTTGCACAATATAAAAATAAAGAGTCAAAAGACAATAGCTGAAGGTCGCATCAAAACTAATGAGGGTAAGCTGTGTGCAAATTATAATCAGCCTGAACCTGCCACAGGATGTTGTGGACCCAAATGTTTTATATGGGGTCTAGGACAGACTGTGCAAATACATTAAAAAAAAAAAAAAAGACTGAAAGTGATACAAAACCCACATAGTCCAGACAGAGCAGAACACAAGCAGAAGAATCTGGTATATACAAACCTAACAGTGCTACAATAAACTTAGTCAACATCTTAAAAAACCACCTTCGAAAGGCTTAGTAACACCTAGGAAAATGCTGGCTGGCCAGCAATTAAAAACATGAATGCTACAGGATGAAAGGCACTTTACAGGGCTCTTCACAACTTTGATTTCCTATTTGCAATTGGATATCATCTAGGGATAGCTAATTAGACGCTACTGCCCCCTGTAATTTTGGGATATATACAGAGGGAATTAAACTGGCATTAGATACTAATTTGTACAGAGTCAAACAACCTATACCTTAACGTCTTTAATTTCTGACTTTTCCCTTGTGATGAGCACAGCTAGCTGTATGTGATCAGGACAATCTGCTATACTATCTCCTTGAGGCCAGTGCACCTCCTTTGCTTTACAAAGTTTTTAAAAATAAACTAAGGAGAGAATGCATGTCCTTTCGGCTGTGCCTTGGTCCACTGTACAACCCCTAAACTGTTTTACAACTTTAACAATGTAGACTGCAAATCTGAACAAAGATGTATGATTTCATTCGGATGACAGAATCAAATGCCACCAATTTGCCCTATACTATGGGTGGTTTCTCATAGCAGAGGACAACCTTCCCTTCTTCCCCTTTTAATATCTTCAGTCTTCAGTAAGCAGAAGGACTGAAGTAATAGCAGCCATGTGTCCTGGGAAGAAGCTGGTATGTCCCCCCAGTGAACAGACAGTACCTGTGCAAAGTTTTCTTGATGGTTCTACTGGTATTTTCTATCTCTGATCTCTCCCAGGTGTAATAAAATTCTTCAGGTCATACCAGAATTAGGCAAAGACAGTCAGCACTAACAGGCTTTCAAGTGCATATCTACCAAAGGCAAGTATTAACAACTCTGCCACTCCCTCCCATCGTTCTAAGTTCTGGGCACGGCCCCTAGAGAGGGACAAACTCTTCTTGGTACGTTATGTAATCTACACGTGTATTAACATGGTATTATTTTCTTACAGAACACAGGCTGGACTACTTTGCATGGCAACAAGGAAACGTGAAATAGCTAGATATCTTAAGTCATGAGCAATACTTTTTAAAACACACATTCTTCTATCCTATTCCTTGTCTAAATTCTTAATAGCTACTTTTTCCTGCAGCATTCCATGTGCACCAGCCATGGCAAACGTTCCTGTGATTCTCCTCCACCCCACAGTAATCCAAGTGCAAGTTCAAGGATGACAATATTAAACTCAGATGAAAGAGCTAATTAATCATTACTCCCAAGGAAGGGAGCTCATGCTTTGAAAAGCATTTCAAATAGGTATAAGGGAAGCAGTATTGGTCAGCTAATTTTATCGGACATTATCAAATTTACAATGGTCACAAGAAACTTCCAAGAATGGTTATTTCAAATTTATTTCCAAAAGGGTAATTTGCTTACAAAAATAAATTAGCACTGTCTTATGATGTAGAAGTGATTTTGTAAGCTTGGCATAACTTCCTTCTATTTTAGATCTGATGAATGTTACAAAATCCATCTGTCTTTGTTTTAGAAGGCTTCCATATTCCTTGAATATGAAACAGTTTGTTTCTCGAAATTCCTTTTCTAGTAACTGATGTACTGACAGTTTACCAGCTATTAAATATTGAATTTTCTTTAAAAAGGGAAGTGAAGTTAAAGATTCTAAGGAGTGTGTTAATGCAATCTTTTTCTGCAACATTATAAAGCATGTTATATGCCAGCAGAACAGTTTCTTAATGTGCTACACCTGTCAGGCCATTTGTTCCAGGTTAAAGTTTCCTATGTTGATAAAAACTACAGGAATTTCACTAAATTTGCAGAAAATACAAATACTATTTGCACAACTAGTCCTGGTTTAATTAGATTTTACCTAAGATTTAATCTCATTTTCCTCTTACACATGGAACTCATATGTGATCCACTGTCAGTCATAACGAACCTCCAAAAATGATCCCAAGTCACAGTTCATTCAAGTTTAGTGAGGATGAACCCACGTGCGCATTAGCTCTCCTTGTGGAGATAGCCCACGAGTCTATTAACCGAACCTTATTTACATTTTCTACAAAAAAGAAGTCAAAAACTCCGTTTTCTGCATCTGGAGGTCCCATTTACAAATATGTTTAGCTGCCATAAAGTAATAGCAATTGTCAGTGGTTAAGTCCTTTCTGAAGTCATCTTTCACTAATGATGAAGTGTCCTAAAGATACTTCTACCTGTTGATTTTCACTTGTGGACACTCTAAGGATAATAAGTTTGGAAAAGTTTTGTAACTGAGGGATGTTATATAGGAAATAAATTTCCACAACACTGAAGAGCCCACGTTAATATTTTACACAAATCTTTAAGAAACTACTCATGAAATTAAATATAGCAATTTCTTTTACCATTTATTGCTCAACCCAAAGAGTTCAAAAAAACTGCAAAAAGAATTTTGAATTCAAACCCAGAGACACACATACTGGCAAACCCCTCAAGCTCCAAACTCAGTGGAGGCTAAGGAATGACTCACTACATGCCCACCTGGCTGAACAGTCTGTGATTACATTTCACACAGCTTTCACATGGCTTTTTATGCTACCCTCAAATACACTTCTATTATAGATTGAAGTCTGTTCATAGTATTTAAAAAACCTTCCTAATTTATAGTCAAGCTTCTTAGCTGGGGACCAACATACAGTTATTTTTTTTAATAGCTGATTTAAATTATTATGAGATAATATAGATGAAATATATATTACACAAAATCATTATATATAACAATATTATGAAATATAATGAAAATAAATTTTTAAAAGTCTCGAAAGTAAGTGAACACACAGCTATAACAATATATGCATATCAGCATACTCACATATGCTTTTAATAGACATATAAAAATACCTTAATTATATTATTTTTAATATATTATAATGAAATCCCGAGTTTCAAAGTTTAGGAATTCAAATCAATGGTAATTTGAGTTCAATGAAATAACACTAGAGAAATTTAAATCAAAACTACATGGACAGCTAATAAGAAATTAAAGTGACATCTTTAGACATCTTGTTCTTTCCAATCTGCAAGGCCAAAGAGGCACAAACCTGCCTTCTGTTACACTTTAATTCTACTAAAGACGGGTAACTATATTTTTTTAATTCTTTCCCTCAATACAGCCAGAGAATAAGAGGAAGAAAAAAACAGGGGAACAGGAAAAGTAAAAATGATATTCCAAGAAGAGATGGACGAAAGCTGGTTTTAAGCAAACGGACTTAACCTTGCATCAAAGCAGCGCATGTTACAAAAACAGAACCAGAAGATTTCCAAGATCACCACCTAATCTCTCTCCTTAAAAGATCTCCCTATTCAAAATATCTTCATTTTAAATCTGCATGCCAAATCATACAGCAAAACACTGAAGAAATAATTTGAAGGCTTTTGAACAGAGTAATTAATGCAGGATCTGATCTTCAAGCACTTAAGGTTTCTCCCCCCTTCCTTCCCCCCTGGAATCTGTCACACCCAAGAAATTAAATCCGTCAGCAGGCCTCACACCCAGCTTGTTGTCCTCTCTTTCGGCAGCACCAGAGCCTTCCCTGCTCTCCTGGCACACATCTGCCACTGCACACGCCTGCTCCAAGCTGAGGCTGCTANCTTCGGGGGCGGAGCGGCGCAGCCGGGACGGAGCCCGGAATGCCGAGTGATCCAGAATACCGGACCTCACCGCCCGCCCTCCCCGCCGTGTCTGCCGGGGTGTGGGTATGAGTGTGCAACGCTCCAACTAGCTGAGAAAGCAATGGCAGAACCACAGAATAAGCTGAGTTGGAAGGGCCCCACAGGGATCAAGTCCAGCTCCTGCATAGCACCGTTCCCAAGAGTCACAGCATGTGCCTGAGCGCACTGCACTCTGCCAGGATGGTGCTGTTCTAGTGCTTAAACACCCTCTGGATGAAAAACCTTTTCCTAATATCCAACCTAAGTCTTCCCTGTCACAACTTCAGGCCATTATCACTGGGCACCACAGAGAAGAGATCAGGAATACCTCCAGTTCCCCTCACATGGAAGTGTAGACTTTAATCAAGGTGCTTGTAGGTCTCCCCTCAGTGTTCTCCAGGATGAACAAAGTGATCTCAGCCACTCCTCTCACGGCTTCCCCTCAAGGCCCTTCACCATCTTCATTGCACTACTTTGGATGCTCTCTAATAGCTTAATAATAGCTTATATTGTGGCACCCAAAACTGTCCCCAGCACTCGAGGTGAGGCTGCCCCAGTGCAGAGCAGAGCAGGACAATCCCCTCCCCTGCCT
>VZTZ01004387.1:289-26956 GCA_013400955.1 Drymodes brunneopygia
CCCTCTAACTGTAATGCGTCCTTTAATTCAGACCATTTGAGGCATGAGCTGCCATTTGAGTGGAAGGGTGTTTTATCCTAATTTCCTCTATAATGACTGTTCTTCCATTTAATTTAGTATTGCTGTTTAATCTCCAACTGCAGATTCAGAAGGATGTGAATGCCCATGTTGTGATATTTACAGCTGTGATTGCACAGGAACCATGGAAGACAGAATCCTGAAACTTGTTCTAAGTCACACTAAACAAAAAAGGCAATGGGAGACAAAAGTAACCCTCTTCTGGAATGGCCTGTGATTTAGCAGAAAGTTGAAGGGTGATTTTAAAAATGTTTCATAATAATGCTGTTGCACTGAACACACCGAAATTCAGTGTGACCAGCCAGGGCCTTGTCTCCTCATATGTCACTTGTACTTCCATGTGCAAAACACACTTATGGTCGGGTGGCCAGCTTGGGCCTTCATTTTTATTGTTTTAACATTAATTACATGGTGCCCTCTCCACTGCCATTAATCACAAGGGGAAGGCAGTGCTGAGTAAGTACCCTCAATAGGAAAAAAGCCAAAGGAGTCAAAGACAAGTACCAAATGAGTAACAATGATATTAATAACAAAGCCCAATTTCTCCTTTGAACACCACTGCACCACCACCGCTACCTGCACTGGCAGAGCCTCTATGGTGTGGGTCACTACACAGCAGTGTCCAAGTCAGGATTTGGCGACTGTCTCACTGAAGGATGCTTTAAATCCTTCATGCAGGAAAATAAGTAGAAGTCAGAATTCACTGTGCTGACTACGAAAGTGTAAGAAAAAAGCTTTTTGCACTATCTGAAGTAGCCACGTGCTCCAAGACTTATCCCCTTCAAAACACCACACCAGAAAATGTTAACTTGAAAGATCTACGCCTTCCTCTTCCAAATAAACAAATTCCCCTTTGAAGGCTGCTTTAAAGTTGGACTTCAACAAAAACTAATTAGCTTTTAAAACAAGCACTTCTCCCTACATACATCCTCCAGTATCTTTTGTTTAAAAGATTTTCATCGGCTTATACAGGTTGAGAAAATTACTAAAAGCAAGACCAAAAAGGTATATTATGCATAACCAAGGCTTTGGGGAGACAGACTATAGAACTGTCATCCTTGTAATGATTTCTGGGGGGCTTTTTTAACTACTTCCAAGAGGCTTGACTAAAATTTCAGGGGTTAATTTTTACTAAAATAAGACATTTGCATTTGGAGGTTCCTCACAGCATTCAGTCCTGTGCCCTGTGGTTGCAGCATGGTCCAGGCATTGCTGCATTTTACAGCATCTCTGTATTTTTGCTGCAGTATTACAGCTAATATTGCTTGATTATTTAAGTTGTAGCAATGCATGAGCTACGGGTTCTCTAAAAAGATAATTATCCCCTTCTTCAAAAAAGTAGGATCAAAGTCTTACTGGGGAGTGGGTAGGAAACTGGTAAGAGCCTTGTCCATAAATATTATTTTTAAACACAGGTTTTTTTAGGGTAAGAATCAAACCTCCTTACCCCTATGGTCATTAAAACACTATAGACTCCCAAACCTGCAAAAGCTCAGCTTTGTCAGAGTGATTTAGTTCCATTATGTATTTCAGTCATTCAAAGATTCTGTTTCAGTATCACAAAGTTCAGCACTAACACTGCAGCTATCACAATCACGTAGAAAAGCCACCTTTGTGTGTTCAGTAAGTACACACGCAATTTTCAGTGCAGAAGGGTGTTTTTCAGATATGTTATACAAAATTTATTAAATAACTACCCATTTCTTTTAGTACAAAAATAGGCTGGCTCCTAAGATGATTAATCCTTGACTGAGGTGAAAAGTGCAAGGTCTTTTCTTACTAGGCAAGGATCCTTGTTCTCAAGTGAAAAATCATACAAACATAAAAAATATTACAACACTTCCAAATTTTAGAATTAGTACCACAGTACAACCCGAAATGAAGATAAAAATGTGTTTTCACCAAGGGCTAGAAGTGAAGGTACTTACATTTTTTCATGTACTAACAGCAACTTTTAACTCATTGAGTTTAGAAAAGTAGGTACATTTCAAGACAACTCACATCTCATTCTCCTTTATATCAAACATTTACCTCATCATCAAATGAAAACTGAAATACTACCAATATAGCCACAAAAAAAGGAGTAACTGCCATCACAGTGAAGAGAACTGACAAATTTTGCACTGACTTCAGTAGAAGAAAGCAAGAAAGGAGAATTCAAATAATTGAACCATACAAATGGATGCAAACTATATAAAGTAACATGAAAAAACCTAACTGTTTGCTAGCCTTACAAATCAAACAGCTTGTATCACCAGCAAGATCATTGGAACACTACTTCAGCATTTGTGGAATGAATCATAAATCCAGCCTCTCCGTCCTAAAAATGTTTCTGTTTAAAAGATGATACAACAAAAAAAGCACAAGCACATTTGTATATACAACCAGAAATAGTGACTTGAATATTATACTGCTAAAGACTTTTCAGTTTACCTGTCACATTGAACTTGAATTACTTCAGTTTAAAAGTCAATCAACTCAAGCATTTACTAATTAAGAAAGACATGGCTGATACAGTTGTTATAAATGAACTCTGCTTGAATGATAAGTTATTAGAAAATGGTACAATCAAGTAGACATATTCATGGAAATCCATGAGATATCTTTTAAGGACTATAACAGCTGACAGCTTTGAACAAAGAGGAAAGAGTGACCAGAGAAATCCTTCCACACAATGTTCTAAAAAGTCAAGCTTTTAAAAGCATATGTAAAATTCAATTCGGAGAAAATTGTATCATAGTTCTTTAGTTCAAAAAATTTGCAACATCACATTTCTGTTGTACTTAAAATAAAACTGACTGGCTTCCAGCACTGATAATTTCCCCATTGAATTCAATGAGTGCAGTACACAGCTTAGATAGGCATATGATGTTCTTTACATATGCAAAGTTCTTCATTTATTGTCACTTTCTTCTAGAATTTCTTTCCCCTACCCATTTTTTCCAGAGATTTCTGCCTAGAAGGCAGAAAGTTTAAAAGGACATGAGCAGAGAAAAGGTTGTTCAAACTCAATGCTTTGCTTTCATGCACACTGGAAGAATCTGCCAGCAGTACACTTTTACTTCATCAATTCAGCAAGAAACAAGATTGCTCTTCAGCTGACATTCAGAGGCACCAGCCTGACAAATAATACAGGCATGTGACTCTGAACAAGTAGGGAGAAGGCACAAGGAAAAATATTTTCTTAAATCCAGCCATAAATTTCATAGAACTTAACAAGTTCACTACAAGGTTTAACTGGAAAAGGATAATTAGGAAATATACTACAGCAGATACGGAAATACAGAAAATGCCACCTTTGTGGCCACTTAAAAAAACCCTAAAAAATTAGAGCACAGAAAGCAGGTTGAATACAAAAGAGCTGCTTTTCTCTACCTCTGACAAACCACACCTTAGAAAATTAAGGAAATTCTTTACCTGACATCTCAATACATCAGTCACAGCAATCAAAAACATCCATGTGGATGGAGTGCTGTTTCATTTCCAGCTCTCATTAGCATAGAATTCCTTTCTTCATTTGTCTTGCCCTGTCTATTAATGGGGATAATTATGCTGACCTCTTTTATAAAGCGCTTGAAAATCTACAGTTAAAAATGTTCCTAAACAAGTAATTATCTATAATAGTAATCATGTATCAAACTTCAGTTATCAACTCATCACATGAAAGCAAGAATCTGATTGTTCCTGGAATTAGTACACAAAATTCAATTTCTCCACTGACATTAGCTTCCTAGTACTTCCATCATTATTACAACAGCTGCATTATGCTAAAGTGCACTAAAGAACCTGCCTAGCACTGACTGACAATTTGAAGATTTTCCAAGCTTCAAACAACAAAAGACCCAGGACTTTTTTCCACCGATAATTTCCATGTTAATAATTTCCATCTTGTTAAACAAAGATACTTTTGACCAGCGTCAAGCTTAGATGCTATTCTGAATCTGCAGCCTGGATTGTTGTAATGGCTCCAATCTAAAACAGGCTGTAGCACTTTGTAAATGTATTTATATCCTGTTACATCCATCAACCCCTCTCTCCTTACAGGGGCTGGTCTACAAGGACACAATTTCATCACCACCACTTATTGTCACCAGTTTCTCCTCTTCTTTCCTCTACGTCTATATGTTACTTTCCTCCTTTCAGCTGCACACAATGCCCACAATCATTCAGTATGTTTGATGTACACATTTTTCTTTCATCTTGCGCTACTAAAAATGAAAAAAAGGTGAGAGGATTTGTTATGAAATTAAGCTACTTACCAACTATTGCCAGATTATGCTCTGAGCCACAAGCAATCTGGAAAAGAAATATGAATGACTAAATCAGAACCTGCTTACCAGTAGGAAGACAGTCACAATTATGGCAGGAAATTAAAAATTAACCTGAAAAAAACAACCACAGTTTGTAGGGCGCAAAATCAAGGTTGAAGTGTTCTCTCACTCCTCAAGGGAATTTCATTGGTAGCCTCACTTAGGGGCTTAGTGGCAGGGGTGCATGTTTGCTTGCTTTTTTAATGAAGAGGTATTTTCTTTTCAAAATGCAGACATTTCAATTCTTTCAAGCAAGACTGGCCATGATTCTGCACAAACATCGCACCCTTGACAACACCCACTGGATCCAAGAAGAGGCACTGAGCAAACACAGATTAAGCCATACAGAGACAGCTGGGAATCAAAAGGGTGATAAAGATCTCCATCTCTCTTATCTACATGGTTTTTCCAGCTGACTCCTGAAGAACTGCTCAAAGTATACAGGCTCAGTGTGCTAAACCTGATGTGGTATGATCCCTATGGTCATTTGCCTAAAATGGAGAAAAACTACCCTAGGACTCAACTCTTCCATTTGCTCTTTAATGATGGAAAACAGCTACAAATTTATTTTCAAAGCAAACTTATAGTGCACCTATTTTTCATCCTTCTTTGCAGCTGCTGTGAACTTGTCTGATGTTTAAGTTGCTTCAGTGTATTGAGTTTTTGTAAGTTCTCCACCAACGATGGTAACACAGGCACACAGAGCAGTCCCCTGTCCTACTGCAAGGGCTTGTCTTTCCCACAGGATTTCTTTTGCAAGGTCATCGCCAGCATAATTGTCTGATGTAACAGACTTCACTTCACACAAGGTTATTTTGCTGAATAACCTCTGCTGAGTCCTTGAGTTTTTAATTTAAATAAAAGCAAACCCCTCAAAATCCTGTATCTGGTTCATTGTCTTGCCACTATACTTGGCCACTACACCTACTACTGAGATGGAGAAAATTAGTAAACACATTCTTCTTAACGTATATTTGCAATGGGAAAAATATAATACAGGAGTATATGCTCAAATATATTAATAAATAGAAGTCCATACCATCAAAAGTTTATATGGTTCTGTGCATGCATAACTTTATGGCTTTTACAGCCAGAGAAACAACTATAATCACATCCATGCCTGCAGAACATAAAATCATAGAAGTTAATAAAACAGACCTTGTGCTCAGCTCATTGTGCTTGAGTATTTACTGGTGAAGAGACACCCAAGACTGACACACTGAGCAGCTTGAGCTCTTGTGCTACAAATGAACACCACAATCACTACTTCTCACGATCTACCTGTGTCACAACTGCTACATGAAAACATTTGGGCAAAGCCATCCCAACACAATAACGGCAAGGAAGAAAAGAAAGACTCCTTAGGATAAGGGTGCTTAGACAACACATTAAAGCATTTGGGAAAACAGGGCAAGAAAAATAATTCAAGTCTCAGCACACTTCAGCATGGCCCCATCTTCAGAAAAATCAAGACAAAGCAGCAGGAAAAGCAATGCCTTTGCAAGAGCACTAGCAGGACTGCATCAAGTCTTTTATTCCACAATACTGCAGCCAGGAAAAGCTCCAAGTCCCGACCATTAAAATACATAAATCACTGTCATACCCCACATCCCTATCCTCACCACAAGACTGAGCCCTACACAGGAGCAGGGCTGGCTCCTAATGCCTATTTATTGGCTAATGCTCCCACCTGTGCTTCTCAGGCTTATAAGCTGATGCCATGGAAACAAGATCCACACATGGAAACACATGCAAAGGCTTTCTAGCAAAAAAGCAAAATTCTCGTCTTCACCAAGTGCTGAAAATTGGATACACTGAAGTTGCTGCTAACAGAATAAATAAATTTTATCTGAGGTGTGAATAATCTTGGCTAATTCCCTAGGAAATACACTGACACAGGCAGAGATTCAAAGCATCAGCACAAAAGAACTGCCCAGGCTGGTGACTGACACTACCAGGACCCACTCCAGAAACACTACATTATAAAAAAAGGGGGAAAAAAAAGCCTCACATGAACAAGGTGTTATTCAGATTGTAAAAAACCTCCCCTGACAAAGAAGCATTTTTTTTCCTACATCCAATAGCAGCAGGTATAGAGCCTGCAAGCCAGATAAAAGAATGCTGGCAATCTCAAACAGCTTTGCACATGAAGCCACCCACTAGCCACTATCAGGCTGTAAGGGAGTCAATCAAAACACACCAGGAATTGGTGGAGTGGCCACTGCTGGGGAGCTGCCCTCATGGCCAGCACATTGCAGCTCTGGGGCTGATGGGGTACGAGCTACAGCAAAGCACAAAAACACCTCTTCTGGGAGGGTAAATCCCCCTCAGTGAAGTGCCAGCTTTGCCACCAACAGCTGAAACCATGCAAAATCACAAGGTGCTGAAGGCAGTGCCCTGGATTCACCCTCGACAGCTCAGAGCAAGGACAGCACCCACCGTGTACCAGCAGCACTTCTGTGCTCCAAAGTAGCATTTGCTTGATTTAGAGCACAAGGTTCACCACACCTCTGCCTTTTTGCAGGGTGTCACCACCTGACAATGCAGACTGACCTTCTAGGAACCCCAGATAAAAAAAAAAACAACCTTAGAGAACTCTAAATTTAGCTTCCTGGAACACCTTGTCCATCATCCCTGCTCCTTGCTACAGGCTATCCCATCCACCCACAGCATTCCTGCTGGCCTGCACACCTAAGCCTCTGGAGCTCAGGAGGGGCCACACCACAGAGGTGAAGCAAGGTTGACACTTCTTAATGTACACTGAAGCCTTGCAGGTATTTCACAACATCTTTCTTAAAATAAACTTTAAAATGTGACACCCCCTTTTCTCCCTGACTCCCCACAACAGGCAACAATCAGCCAAGAATGATTGATTTGCTGGTACAAACACAGACCAGCCAGAGAACAGCACTGCTGAACAGATGTTTTATGCTTACATTAGATGTAATAAGCTCTGCAGTCAGTGCAGGTCACTGGGAGAAGCCTGGTATTTACTGCAGCAACTATAATTTTCTGGCTACTTCTTTCCTGTCCCCACTCCCAACGTGCTGCAGAGAAATTAAATTCCAACAGACATCTGCATGCTTCCAGTGGGTAAGCACATTCAGGGATACTTATAAACACACAATAATGCTTTCTAATTGGGCAATAATTTTACATTATATTTTAATTGGAAAAAAAATCACTAATCTTAATGACAAATCAGAGAGACTGTTACTGAGCAAAGCATTCTGTGAGCTTAAGGAACACAACCCCCTACACAGAAAACAATTCACATTAAAATTCTCAGTTCGGAGGGAAATTTGAGAAGAATTGTGAAGGATATTGTGATCTCTATATAAATGATCTCAAAGCACTTGACAAATGTCTATAAGGCAGGCAAAGAATGCTTAGGGACCATTTCACCCAGAACTTATTTACCTTATTATCTGTGCTCTTTCAACCATACATAAATTGTTTGTTTCTTCCCTGAAATTGTTTTCCTGCTTCCCTGAAAGCTGTTTTCTACCTAACAATGGCTGTGGTTCAGATCCATCCATCCATCCAGAATTAACACGCATGGTGTAAGCAGCCAAGGGATCAGCATTTTATTAATCATAAATAGTATGATAAATAGCATAATTACAGACATAAGCTGCAAGGGTGGTGAGGAAAGACCTTAGCACAGCAACCACAAACTCTGGGCAAAACACCAACACCTTTCTGCAGCCTACTTATACACTTATGGCCCAGTCCTAACAAAAATTAATTGACTGAATGTAAAATCAGTGCGTTATGCAAAATAGAGAACACATTTCATTTAAGAATAAAATATTTTTCTATATTAAAAGCACTACATGAAGAAGTAAAATAATGTTTAGTACATATTATATAAACATTCCCATATATACCTGTGTGTTTATATATATATAAAAGAGAAAAATATATATATATGCATATTAGGAAGAGAAGGTTATCTGCTAAACAAGATATTTATCAGGGAAGAAAAGTTCAGACAGAACACCACCTTTTCTATCTGTGATAGAGATCTCACCTTTGCAGACAGCAAACTAACATATACAGGATAAGACTCCTGTGGATATTTAGACATACAGTCTCCCTTGATTTTCAAAAGGTAATTAAGAGACAAAGATACCTCTTGTCAACCATCCCCTAAGGGACTTCCGAGTACTATAACAAAACAAGTCTGACGAAGTGTATAAAAACCCCAGTTTCAGGCTAGTGCCATGACCACAAAGCTATTCTTTCTGTAACCCCAGGGCTTTGACTGAGTATCTGTTGTGCAACCCACCAGGAAAAAGATGGACTCAGAACTGCAGGCAAAATCAACCTCCCACTGCGGCAGAGGGGAAGGGACAGTACAGAGGAAGGTGTGAGGAAGAGGCACAGGGAGTTGGAGTCACAAGAGGGATTGCAGAATGAAAAATCACAAGCATCCAAACATCAGGGTGTTTAGCTAGAACAACAAAAAGACCTCAATGCCATTTATTTTTATTTCACTGCCCTATATATACATGTTAAATTCCTATAGGGCAATTATTTCCCAAAACTTGAAAGGCCGTGGAGGCTTCCATCACTTCTTAGAGATGAGAGCATGATGTACAAAGAAGATTTTTAAGGATGAATGAAGATAAGATGTTTAAGTTGCATGTAGATTCTAGTTGCTGTCTAATTGCACCAAAGCTCTTTTCCAGAGGGAGAGAAGGCAGGGGACAAGGGAAGGAAACCTTTGAAAGGGTAGGCACACAAATGCTTTTATCCAGGACTTCAGCCATGGTATCTCATGTATTTTGACAAATTTCTCTGTAAGAAAGTTGCCTGGGTCAGAAGATGGCAAATTTTATTCCATTTGAGATTAGAAGTCCTAATGGAAGGAAACGAGGTTACCGAGAGACTGCAGATCAAAGCTTACCTAAGACAGGGGAACCTTCTCTCTCACAGCTGCTCTTCCAGTCCCTGATTAATGTATCGTAACAGATTTGTACTCTTTGACACACTCAGTGCAACTACATTTGTATGCAGAATTCTATTGATGTGTAAAAATAAAGTAAAAGGAATCTAATTAGCACAGCTATCCTGCTTCCAATGATCCTTTACTAGGAACTCTGTGTTCCTCTTCTGGATCATTTGACTCCTGATTGATAAGAAAGCAGCTTGCAAACCGAGTCACATTCCTTGTCGAGCACAAGACTAAGTTCAGTTTAATGCAAAACATACTCCTAGCTGTTGGCTGCAGCAGGTGAAAAGTAAGAGACCCAGTGTCCTGTAGTTCACAGGATATTTTCCATTTTTCATCAGTCTAATAGTCTTATTTTCTACTTAAAGCAGGTTTTTTATGTAGTTGAGTGATTGGCTTTTTAGTCTGTATGTAGTTTCACAACAAGAAAATTCACAGAGGAATTTAAACTGAACCCATATACTAAGGTCTGGAAGAAAACCTTTCTTCTCAAAACACACCAAACCAAAAGCTAATGTGCCACATAAGTGGACCTTTGCAAGCATGGAGGAAGAGAGGAAGCATTAAGAGATTGCCAGGATGCAGTGAGCTTTCAAAGGAGAATTTTGTAGCTCTCTGGACCTTCCTGAGTTATGATCAATGCTCTCTCTGCCTGAAAATAATTCCAAGTCTAGGTCACTTGTAGCACAAGACACAAAATGCTTTTCCCCCATGCAGCATTTCCCTGACTTCTCCACCCACTGCTTTTAGAGTCCCATCTTCCACCACTCAATATCCTGCCCTGCCAATTGTCTTACAGTCACCAAAAAGCCAGCTGGCCAACACCAAGAGCTGGCCTTTATGCTCTTCGTGCCATATGTGTCACATATGTCTGCGCACACATTCCTTCTTTGTGACACTAATCACACACAAGAAATTGCTCTGCCCTGCCCTGACTGAGCAACACATTTCCAAGAACACCTTCTTGTCATTAACAGGGTGCAGTTGCACTTCTGTGATTCAATTGGTGCACCTTGGCTCTCAAGTGCTTGCATGAGATGGAAACATTTGTTAAGTACAAAGCAAAACAAAAACCAAAAACACAAAACCCACAAAGAGCAACAACAAAAATCCCAACCACAAATAAGAAAAAACCCTCACAAACAAAAAAACCCCCAACCACACAGGAACAATCGCCCCCCCAAACAGCCAAAATAAAACCACATACCAAGAACCAACTAATCTTTTAGTATCAGATAGGAAACACCTCAACCCCAAAACCCTGTCATTAGTGATCAGGCACAGGAGATGAAAATAAAAGAAGGAAAGAAAAGCTAGTTGTTAAAGCAGTCAACATTTTCATGGGAGGTTTACATCACAGCAACCCATGGGCACTTCCTAAGTCTACCTGAAGGCAAGTGAGGTCACATTGAAAATTAAATATTGACTGTTTGCCTTAAGTTGAGGATGGAAAGTCGGAGGACGTCAACACTGAGTAAGATCTGTGTCCACCAATGAAAACAACCTCATCTTTAGATGACTTCAATACAAAAGTTGCTGAGATCTCAGTAAGAACACTCAGTGGTATTAGGTTTTAGTCGAATGACAAGAATGCAGCCAAAACAAGTGTGATAAAAATCTTTACAAGTCAGCAAGGTCAGCTGGCTCTTCTCTATTGCCTGAAGATTTTCCAATTAGTTCTGGTATCCTTCTTCAGGCAGTTCTCTTCCTTCCTTGGGGTTCAGAAAGCATTAGCATCTTTCATTTCAGGAAAATCAAGCTCTGCCACTTTTATATCCCTCAGCCTCACCAGTCCATCAAATTTTTCCATTTTTGTAATCAAGACCTCAGCCACAAACCAATTTTTGTCTGTCCTTTCATCGTTTTTAAAATGAACCAAGTCATGGTGATTAAATTTCAGTTTGTTTCCTGTAACGAGCTCTCCATTCAGTCTTCATTATATTGTGAAAATTAATACTAAAGTATCCCTTCTGATTGATATAGAAATCATTCATCACTCATCGTTCATCAGCACCCCTGTTAATGTCTGCATACTCCTAAAACTATGACTGTGCAGTGCAAATCCCACAAGGCCAAAATCCTCACTAACATTACAGACATCCAGATATGAGCTAAAGGAATGGGGTCTTCAGCAAATGCACAATTTTACCCAAGGGAACTTCTCCACCATTTCTCTCAAAATTACTTTGATTTGGATTGTTTCACGTGCAATTCCCAGCTCCTTGCAGTCTCAGTGTCACTCTCTCATAAGCTGAATGAGAGGCACTAAGATGAATACCTCACGATCTATTAGGGTTTGCTTTGGGGACTACAACTGGTTTGCTCTTTATTTGAGGCCACAAACACCTTTTGACATAAGACATTAAAAAACCAAGACCACAGAAAGACAAAGTTTCAAAACCTCCTTATGTACTGATTTGACTCTACAATCCACACACAGATTCTTATGATCAGATTATTCTGATGTTTTCAGGTCAAGAATTGCAGCTTGCAGCATGCAAAAAACCCCACTTGGTATCTATCTCTTCTTTCTATTGTACATGAAAACAGCAAAAAGACAAAAGTTCACTACAGCATATAAATGTCATCATTATCTATCTGAATGTGCTAATTTCTAGCACTCTGAAATTAATGAAATGGTTCTGTTAAACAATGATTACAGACAAATATTCTGTCGAAGTATGTATCATTATCAATCATTTTATAGGCTTAGAATAAAAGTCATGGCAGCATGTTATTATTTGGCAACAAAACATTGAATTCCACTTAAACAACCACATCCTTTTGAGCCTGTATAACTGCAGTTTTAAGTTTTTCAACAGAAATCTGGGATTCACATCTCTTTCCTTGTGGCAAAACAGTCCACCATTTTTAATGTATTTGGAATCTTTTCTGGAATATTCAGTGCAGCTGGGGAGAATCAGAGAGCAATCAAACACACATATCATGGGCACTGAGCTCTCCCTCAGCTGTGCTGTTCCTGCAAGACATGTCGCTACAATTCTTCTCCACAACAAACACACTGCAGTGAACTCCGGACACGCAGCCTGCAGGATTACACAATAGCACAAAGCCTGGCACTTTTTTAGAACTCAAAAAGAAAAACAGCACTTCTTACAAAGTTCATACCCTCAAACAACTGACTGGGTGTTTTAACTAGATGCTGTGAAGAGGCAGACAGTGTCCCTAAAACACCCCCTTAAAGGAGGCAAGTGCTGTAGCATGGCTGGGGCCAGACAGCAGCCACCTCATTAGGGCCAGAGGAAACTGGCCCCACCAGTGTCAGGTCAGACTTTGCTCACCCTCCATAACCCTTCTCTTCTAGCATGTGGGGTTTTTGAAACATCCTTACAGTATTTTCTTCATTCACATGCTTATCAACCATGCTGTCCTTCATAAAAAACTGCATCCAAAATATCATTGTCAAAATAATCCGCTAATGATGTCGTTACGGAATGCTACCCCTGTTTTACAGTGCAGAGGCTTTTTTGCTTCTTCCAGCAGTAAATCCAAATTTATGATAGAATTTTAAACGTCTCAGTTGAACTTCCAGCCCTGGGATATGGGAAGACTAATTTTCAGGGAAATTACTAAATGTTCAAGGAAGCTGCCATGCAAAATTGGATTGAGCTTTCATTTCTGTGCTAGCCCTGCTGACCTTAGTGTGTACTGCTGCTTGTGCAAACTGGCAGTACACAAGCACAGTGTCATTGAATGAAATAAAAAAACCTACCTAATTTCCAAAACATTTTATGTTATTTGAAAAAAAATGAGGAGGTTATTTAAAGTACAGAACTACTACTTGTAGTATCATTAGAAGCATCCCTTATTGGACCCGGTGCCTTTGGGCAATATTACTCAAAATAAATATTGTTCAAGCAGCTGTTCAAGAATGCAAATCTTTGCCTGATTTCCAGCATGACACTCACTGACCTCTCCCTCCCCCACACACATGAATATAAAAATAAAAATGTTATCAAGTTAAATAGTAGCCAAAAGAACACCAGCACATTAAAAACTTCTCCTTAAATATGACAAAATAAATAACAGAGAAAAACAAAAACATTTTTCATACACCAACTACCTCAACTTGAGGACAGAATTTTCTTTCTGGACAGTTCATTTACTTTCCAGAAGAGCTGCAGGCATGCAGCTTCTATATCCTTGTACAAAAATACCAAGCCACGAATTTTGCTGACTGTCTGCTCCCTTACCTCTCCAAATAAATGGTGCTCATGTCTTTAGGGTATCATGTAACTCTGCTCTGCAATGTTGGATTCTCTGTTTCTGTAGCACTTACTAACAGCACAGCTCCCTAAAGCAAGCGGGCTGGAAAGAAATAAAATGTACACTTGCTAAGAGTCCAGTGTAAAAATTAATAGGAAAACTCTTCTGAATAAATGAGAATACCATTTGAAAGGACTCAAATAGAGCCCTGATGCTAGACATGAAGGAAGAAGTAGAGAAAATAAACTTGCCTGAAGTGACTCTACACAGCTGATAAAAAGGCATTTTTATTAAAAAGCTGAATTATAGAATCATAGGATCATTTTGATTCAAAAATATGTTTGAGAACATCGGTAAAGATACTGAACAGGACTGGGCCCAACACTGGGCCCTGGGGAACAACACTTGTCACCAGACACCAGCCAGATTTAGCTCCCATTTCCCCCCAGTCTCTGGACCGGATCATCTAGCCAGCTTTTTACCCACCAAAGAGTGCAACTGTCCAAGCCATGGCCTGCCAATTTCTCCAGGAGAACACTGTGGGAAATGGCGTTAAAAGCTTTACTAAGGTCCTGGAAGACAACATCCACAGCCTCTTCCTCATCCACCAAGCAGGTCACTTTGTCAGAAGAGATCAGGCTGGTCAAGTAGGAGCAGCCTTTCAGGAACCCCTGTCTGATGCCCTGGTTGTCCTGTACATGCTACGTGATGGCACTCAGGATTATCTGTTCCACGACTTTCCTGGGCACCAAGGCCAGGCTGACAGGCCTGCTGTTCCCCAGATCCTCTTTATGGCCACTCTTGTAACTCAGTGTCACATTTGCCAACTTCTCCAGTGCACCAGAACTGCTGATGGAAGGTGGCTCAGTGAGCATTTCCATGAGCTCCCTCAGTACCCTCAGGTGGAGCCTTCCAGCCTGAAGACTTGTGTGTTTCTAAGTGCTCAATGACCATTTCCCCTGGGATTATGGGGCTTCATTCTGCTCCCCATCCTGTCTTTCAGCTCAGGGGACTGAGTACCCAGAGAAAAACTGGCCTTACTCTTAAAAACTGAGGCAAAGAAGGCATTACACAGCTCAGCCTTTTCCTCATCCTCTGCCACCATGTTTTCCTCCACATCCAATAAAGTATGGAGATTCTCCTAAGCCCTCCTTTTGTAGCTTATGTATTTTTAGAAAGGTTTTTATTGACTTTTATGGCAGTAGCCAGATTGAAATCTAATTGGCCGTTGGTCCTTCAGATTTTCTCCCTGCATGACCTCATGACATCCCTGTAGTCCTCCTGAGTTGCCTACCCCTTCTTCCAAAGATGATAAGCTCACCTTTTTTTTTCCTCTGCGTTCCAGCCAGGCTGGTCTTCTTGCACCGGCTCATCTTTCAGCACGTTAGGACACCCTGTTCCTGTGCCTTTGGGATTTCCTTATTGAAAAATGTCCAGCCTTCCTGACTTCCTTGCCCTTCAGGATTGCCTCCCAAGGGGCTCTGTCAACCAGGCTCCTAAATCAGGCCAGTGTCTGCCCTCTGGAAGTCCAAAGTAACAGTTCTCTGACTCCCTTCCTTACTCCGCTTACTTCATTTCCTACACAGGGAACAGGATTGAGAGCAAAGGTTCTGCAATGTGAGTTCATTTAGAGTTCTTGAATCAGAACTCCATGAGAAGTTCATAAAGCTTGATAAATGGGCAAGATTGAGACAGACAAAATTTACCATGGTCAGGTACAGCATAATAAATCTTTCTGGATACCAAAAAGAATCATTTGGACCATTCATATATACAGAAAGATTCTGAACTACTTGGAACCCTCTCAGGGGAACAGTATAGCATCACTGTGGACAACTCACCAGAAATACCCATCCAATGTGTAACTATAACACAAAAAAGCAAGAAATGAGATTAGTTTAGTCCTAAGCACACAAACAGTCCAGGTTATTTTTTAATACCAGTGACTACACTAGAAACACATATCTGATAAAGACTTCCATTTACAGTGATACTTCCAGGACCTCTCAGGGCAAATTTATCTTTTTTTTTTAATAGTATTTTCATTTTTTTGTTATTGTAACTGTGTATCTTTATAATTTTCTGATCAGAATGCTATACACTGTCCAGGCAACTGCTTGACAGAAATCCAAGTACATTATGCCTGCATTTGACATTGACGCATTTATCAAGCTTTTATCTCCTGAAAAATAGGTATCACATTAGACTGACAAGATATATTTTCCATAGTCACATACTCACTTGCAAGCAACTACATCATCATCGTTTAAACTTTTATTGATCAAAATTCATGTCAGCCACACCATTACTTAGCCAAGGCAAATACCAGGCTGACAGGCCTAAAATTATTTGAGTCATTTTGTTCAGTCCTTTAAAATGCTGGCAGGGCACTGTCTTCCAACCAATCTTCTGAAACTTACCTGACATTCTGGGAAAAAATTATTAACATCAATAACCTATACAGCACCTGGGCCATCTCTCCTTAAACTCTGAAAAGAAAAACTTCCAGCCTTGATTTTTAAAATTCTATCTCTAGACGCAGAAAAATGCTGGTATGGAGAAGAGAATCTCATCCCTTTATGATACTTCTTGTTTTTTCCCCACAAATGCAAAATAGAAAATATTACTGACATAAAATTTGCCTTCCCAGGTTTTGCCAATAGGCATTTTAAAGATGTTTTAGTACTGACAGTACGAAGTCTCTTGTATTTGTCTGAGAGCAAACTCACCCTCAGTATCACAGCTCTTTTCCTATCCCTCTTAATTGGAGCCGGTCATTCTGTGCTGTGGTAGCTCAGGTAGGCCAGGCTGCAGACAGTGCGTTATGTTTTATTTCAGGGGAGTGGAAGGGATTTCTCCCCTGTTGGATACTCTCTAAAACCTCTTATTTCCAACTTGTTAATGACTTTGAAACAGGTAATGCAGTTTTTAATATAAAATGCTCCTTTCACTCCTATGAAATCACTTGATTCTTCCTGAATAAATTGTAACTATAGGCACTGATATTGCAAACACAATTTTTTCCATAAGGTTTCATACTGAAATATTTTGTTGCATCATGGCTTAAAGGAGAGCATTTTGTTCTTTGATACAGACTAGAAGGGAGTTGGCTAACCTAACCAAGGTGAGGAGGGCAGAGATATTGTCAGTGGCTTCCTGCATTAATTCATCCATCTTCCTGCTGCTCAGAAAGATTACAACACTCCCATGTGCACTGAAGTCAAGCTCCTATCCTCCTACTGTTAAATCACATTTTTCCTGTTGCTCTCAGAGGGTGGCTCTGTAACAGCACTCAAGAATCATCAAGACAGACAAGACAATTTTTCCAGTAACATTTCATGAGCAGCGCTATATTCTCATTATAAAAAGGAATCGATGCTTTAAAATAACTCCTGAAGACAGAACACATTCCTTAATGCAACTAGAGAATCATTGTGAAATATACTTATCAGAAATCCCTTCACAATACTTGTTTTCCTTTCAGTTTATATAGTATTAGTTAAATAACATGTGGTTTTAAAATCTAGCTTCATCTGATATATACAAAGTATAGAAACCCTCAAGATTGGAGTTTTGATATCTTTAATAAAAGTAGCAGCATTTTTGCAATAGATGAAAAGTACTGCAGGTTATTTTAAAGGCAACAGCCCACCAGACTTCATCACTAATTACAAAACACACCCACCTCTTGTGCATTTGTAATTCCAAGTGGCATCACTGTTTAGCTGGAAATCAAGAGGCTGTCTACTTCAGAACCTTCCAGACATCTGGTGAACTCATTTAACCTAAAGCGAAATATGCAGCCTAGCTAAGAATAACAACAAAAGGAAAACCCTTCCTGGATATTCTTGAACCTAATTAGACTGAAGCAGCACTGCATAACACAAAAACCCACCCTCATCTGCCTTGAGTTCTCAGTCAATCAGCTTGAGAAGTGATTTACTCTCACAAGGAAGGTCATCATGTGCAAAAGATTAAGAACTACTGCTCAAGTGTGCTGTGCAGGAGGTGAACTGGGTGTTCTCCTGCCCACACAGGATGTTTACACATCAGCAAATATCAGGAGTGTTGGAGTCTGGCAGTAACCAAAGATTTTGCTATTCTGGCACTCTCTGGCCAACACAGCATTCTCAGACACAGAACACTTGAGAACTGGAGGTCACATTCCCAGTCCACTGATGCACACGGAGTTTAACTTTTACTTCTTTGCCCAGACTCTTCAATATCCACACTGAATAAAAGCTATATCCCTTTAATGGAGGTGGTCTCTGCACAGCACGGCTGCCCTGCTATTACCATTTCAAATAACAACAGCAATTGAAGTCCATCACTGCCAATTACTCAAAACACATTTAACCACTGCAGACAGAAAAAAAAAAGACCAGTATCTGCTTTTCCAACTATTTCAGTATATTGGGTTATCATCTGCTGTAGCAGATTTCACCTCAAAAATATCTGAGGTGTTCCATAGTACAAAGCAGCACTTCATTCCCAACTACTTGGCCAAAAAAACCTGGAATGGCAGTTTTAAGCAACTTGCCTTTCCAATCTAGTGCTGAAATCCTGTGGGTACTAACTTGATAGGGGAGAGTTAGGTTAGCCATACCACCTTCAGAATCACACAACCTGAAAAATATTTGGATTAATTAGCTTACTTTTAGTCCAAATGTTATATTATTCAAGAAAAGACTTCTTACCTGTGAGGGAATTTCTGTTACATTTCATGTCTTTTTGAATCTTTACACCTTTGTCATATTTGCAAAAAGCACGCAAATTTTTTTTTTACTAAATGCCTGAAAAACTTTTTTTAAGGACTTGCATCTCACCAATTGCTCAAAGAGTGGTTCACAGGACTACTGCTGGAGATGGAAGCAATCCATTCCTGAGCTCAGAGGATCAAAACATTCTGTAATTCAACTGCTGAGCATCATTTGTCATACATGTCAGATGATTCTGGCCATTCATTCATTGCTGAATTCTTCACATCACTTGTGTGAGGTGAAGCAAACCATCTGCTAATGTCATACGCACTTCTTTTCCTCTACTACTTCTTTTCCTATTCATCCTGTCTTTTCACCTCTGCAGTCTCCTACTTCGTTTTCTTTCTGTGTGCACATAAAGGACATCCTACATTCACCCACAAGTAAAAGAACAACTGAGCTAAGGTACTGGGGGAAAAGAGCTAACAGATGAGCAGACAGTGTGTGAAGATATTTCAGATCACTTGTAAGTGAAAACAAAGCAGTAAAATATTCTGCAGATTTTCCTGGTGGACTTCACTCTGTAGTCTGCCAGGGTAAAATTACCTCCTAAAACAGAAAGGGAAAAGGACTGAATGTAAAGGGGAGAGCAAAGTTTTTCTTTCCCCCTCCTGCCTTGGAAAATTATCAGGCTTTTGAAAATTTCCCATGTTCTGTTAACCCATTTCTCCTATCCTCAATTCCTCACCAAAGAGCAATCAACACTGTATACAAGAAAAAACAGACTACTACTGCTAATTTACCCATACAGAGGAACATATTTAGCATAACCCTGAATTTATCATTATTAGGAACATATATAAGCCCATACTTAGAAACTAACTTTCTATTTTGGACCTTCCTGAGAACAGAAGGCACCACTAATTTTAAAACAAACAGAAATAAGAACAAGCTCAAAATTTTGCTGCACCTTTAAAAAGAATAATTTCAGTACAAGACTGTGATCTACAGAGTAAAAATTTTGCTTCTTAAAATAATTTTTGAAGGAATCATTTTTCACATGCTTTTTTACGCAGGCTCCATCTTGACTAAAAGGAAGGTAACAAACATCAAAGGCTGAATTGCTCAGGAGACTGCCTACAGAAAAAGGTTCTTTCAGGTCAGAATGAAGGGCAGTAACATTCACCTCAGCCTCAGCAATTAAGAAAATTGTTTCCATCTCTACAGGCATCATTCTCCTGAAAACTGAAGGAACAATCTATTCAACACAAACATGAATGAAATGTTGACCAGACAGAAAAAAAGCCTAAAAATATACTTGGATAACAAAAGACTCTTCTGGAGGGGGGAAAAAAATTACTAGCTAGGCAATCCATTAAAATTGTTTCCCTGGCTTCCATTCAGATGCTGTCCAAGCACAGCTTCATTGTTTGGCATGTCACTTGTGTCTCCTCACGTCACCTTCATTCTCTCACTCAGATAACCTCAGATAAAAATATACAGAGCCCTGTTCTAGGATTCAGCAATATTAAACCAGTAGCCAGCAGCAAAAACTGGGGCTCTCTTGATTCATAAAGAATTTTTAAAGTCCTTGTGAACTACTGCGTGCAGGGAGGGTGAAAGCTTTCATCAAACTGAGGCATAGGACTCTGTCAGGTTCACTTACAAAGCAGGAGGTGTTTGTTATCCATGGGGAAACGGACATTCATTTACTGCATCTGCACATTCCCACAGGAAGGTANATTTCCCACTTCCCTTCCACATCAACGGCTTTTTTTTGCTTCTCAAGCCTCTTCAAGGCACAATATTGGTACCCTTCAATCATCTGCCACTAAAACACTGCCAGCACAGAACAGGACTGCACACACACCTAACTGTTCTGCAGAATGTATATGAGTATATATATATATTTATATATGGAAAGAAAACGTATTTATCCAGGTGAAATTGCAGAAAGTGATTCTGGTTGATAGACCCCCCCACCCCCAGCACCCTCTTAAAGTGGCTAAAAATTGCACCATCAAGCAGACAGGGATATCACCATTATTATTGTTATTATTACTATTTTTATTCAAGAAAATGCTGACATTTTATGGTCANTTAAACCAGTAGCCAGCAGCAAAAACTGGGGCTCTCTTGATTCATAAAGAATTTTTAAAGTCCTTGTGAACTACTGCGTGCAGGGAGGGTGAAAGCTTTCATCAAACTGAGGCATAGGACTCTGTCAGGTTCACTTACAAAGCAGGAGGTGTTTGTTATCCATGGGGAAACGGACATTCATTTACTGCATCTGCACATTCCCACAGGAAGGTAGTGCAGCTGAGGGAAGGGAATGCTGAATCTGACATCCATCTCGTCAGCCTAATAAATTTTAGATTAATTACAGAAAATTATTTCCCACTTCACTTCCACATCAACGGCTTTTTTTTGCTTCTCAAGCCTCTTCAAGGCACAATATTGGTACCCTTCAATCATCTGCCACTAAAACACTGCCAGCACAGAACAGGACTGCACACACACCTAACTGTTCTGCAGAATGTATATGAGTATATATATATATTTATATATGGAAAGAAAACGTATTTATCCAGGTGAAATTGCAGAAAGTGATTCTGGTTGATAGACCCCCCCACCCCCAGCACCCTCTTAAAGTGGCTAAAAATTGCACCATCAAGCAGACAGGGATATCACCATTATTATTGTTATTATTACTATTTTTATTCAAGAAAATGCTGACATTTTATGGTCACAAATCAGGAATAGCCAGCTCACTGCCCAGTGAGCACAAATTAGGATGCCTGCTGATGAACGGTTTTTTCAGCCCCCCTTTCTGGCATCCCTTGTGTGCCCCTCTCCACTCCTCCACTGTGCAGCACACATCTTTTCCAGACCTCTTCCACTGCTCACGACTGCTGCCTTACTGCCAGANTGTATATGAGTATATATATATATTTATATATGGAAAGAAAACGTATTTATCCAGGTGAAATTGCAGAAAGTGATTCTGGTTGATAGACCCCCCCACCCCCAGCACCCTCTTAAAGTGGCTAAAAATTGCACCATCAAGCAGACAGGGATATCACCATTATTATTGTTATTATTACTATTTTTATTCAAGAAAATGCTGACATTTTATGGTCACAAATCAGGAATAGCCAGCTCACTGCCCAGTGAGCACAAATTAGGATGCCTGCTGATGAACGGTTTTTTCAGCCCCCCTTTCTGGCATCCCTTGTGTGCCCCTCTCCACTCCTCCACTGTGCAGCACACATCTTTTCCAGACCTCTTCCACTGCTCACGACTGCTGCCTTACTGCCAGAGACAAAAAGGCTCCTCTCCCTCTGCAGGGCACCAAAGGGGACATACTCTGCCCTGTTGCTGCCTTGCTTCTGCAAATCATCCTGGATTACCACCACAGAGCAATAGAGAGACTGAGCTGCAGCCAGACATCAGCAGCCCTTCCATTTTCAGCATGGCTCTGTCTTATTAGGCAGCATGGCTAAACTAGTAGCAAAACTAAAAGCAAAATAGGAAGGATGAGTTTGATAAGGAGGCCTTATCAGCCTTTGCTGCCGTCAAATTCACCAGGAATGGGGGAAGGGAGGCACTTTTAAAGGCAATGCTTTTCCACACTGCAGTACCCAGGAGCCAGACTCGGCTGAGCACACACAATAGACACAGTTGCCGTAGCAACAGCATCACAGGGAAATTTTCCAGCAAAGCTTCTCACTTTTCACCAAGGTTACTTTCAGATTCCCGCTTAGCACAGGGATCTGTACGGATCAGACAACATCTTGCATCTGTCTGGAGCATTCCTGCACAAAAAGATGCAAAGAAGGAAAGAATAAGGCACTGCACAAGTAAAGCAGGGAACTGGGCTCTGAAAACAGCCAGCACACCATCTGACAGCAACAGCTTGCAAGCCAATATAATGTCACCTCATGACAGACTAGAAGTGTGATCTGTTGGAATCAAATGTGCTTTCATCTTTTGTTTTGTTTTCTTAAAAATTACTAGCTTTCAGTAAAGATCTACAGCACATTTCTGCAACAAGAGACTTTCTAATCCTGATCACCACCTCAAAAAAAAATTTCCTCAAGAAGAAGAAAAAAGTAGAATGAGGGAACATCTAAGCTGCTTGTTTTTACACAGATTTTTATCATTCCACTAATGCTGTTAAAAGGCAGTGAAAGTATAGGGTGCAGTATGTGTCCTGAGAAAACAGTGGTCACGAAAAAGAGCACTTAAATAATTTACAAGCTTAAACTACACCAGTGAGTTATTTACCTTGTTTCATTTGGTCCTCCTAGTTTTTCAGATAAACAAAAACACATCAATCTTTTCCCCCTAAAATGCAAGATTTTTTTTTCATTCAAACACTTAAGCTGTGATCAATTGTCACTCCCAAAAAACAAAGAATAAGGATTTCTTCAAATCATAAATGCCACTTGAGAAAGCACTCCTTCATAATTTCCTTCTGCTTAAAGGAATTTTAAACCTTGGCATTTTCAAGTTTTTGGCATGTAACCTCTTGACTGGAAAGCTGCAAAAGTAACCCCCCACATAATCAAATGGCACAACAGAACTGCTTTGCAACTTGCTCACAGGATACCAATATCCAAAAAGGCTGGAAGTTGGCAAAGAATCAAAACTAATCAAATTAAATAGGACTGTTCCTGCATTTATGTCTTGCTATCTATAAAGGTAACAGCGTGTTCCTGAAATACATCTTTATGACAAACAATAGGTAATTTCAGCATCAATTGTGTATATTTAGTTCCAAGCAAATGGCTGTTACACCACACCAGAGAGCTTCATTAGAGAAGAGTGCTTCAGGCTCCTCTAGAAGACAGGCAGTTCAGAAACTGTCTGCTACAAGAGCTGCAGAGACACAATTATAGACCCAAGTCTTGACAGTTTGGGGAAAAGAATCACATTAGCTCTGATGAGTTTTAGAAAACCTTCAAAATTCTTGGCCCTCTGTTAATAAAGGACATTGCAGCACAACAGATATTAATTTTAACTCCGGAAGAACAGGCAAGCACAAGACAAAAGAAGTTACTGCAATAACAGGAACAAACTGAGTCCTCCACCATATAAAGTCATGACTGGGTAGCCTAAGGAAGATGCCACCACATGAAAAAACATATTTCTGTTGCAGGAATAATTAGAGTCTCCAGCTTGAATTAAGAAAATATGACTGCATAATTAGAATTGTCCTTGTGCTCTTAAAAACTTCACACATACAGCAGCATAGTAGAACCAGGTGTCAGAAGCAATGCAAAAAAGGGACACACAAAATCACAGGCACCAAATTCTGAGTTTCTGTGGAAAAGAAAACCCACCCCTTGCAATGAAGGGCATCTTCAATGAATAAAACTGTAAGGAGACAAAGCAAAATCTGTGTAGGCAGAAGCTAACTCTTAGCAGGGCTGGGAGCAGGGGAAGAGGCACCCTTTTTCTAGGTAGATTTGGGACTGTGAGAAAAATGTAGGTGAAATTTGTAGAAGTCAAAAAAAATCTCATCATCCTTTATCACTTACACATGTGCAGAAGAAACTTCATTTGAAAGGAGGACTTCCAATTAGAAGAACAGGAATGGCCTTATTTCATATACAGTAGAATATTAACAGTAAATGCAAAATCCTGAAACCAGGGATTTGCATATTAAGTTATTTACTGCATTTAAGTCTGGGTATATTAGAAATTCTCTTCTTCTGAAAGAGGAGAACAAGTAGCTTGATTCCCCTTTTCCTCACTGAACTTCTAACCAAGCTTTAGGACTGTCTGGAAGTCCTTTGCCTCTACCCTAAATAAGCTAATGTTCCTCATCACTCAAACACACATCCTAAAAGCAAAATACAAGGAAGAGAAATGTTAGCTTGTAACAGAAGTCTGCCAACTCCTACTCACACATTTCTAGCACCAGGGTTGAGCATAAGGGTTGTGGAATTTAAAATAACGGTGAGGATATTAAGGAGTCTGAAGAGAAGTAATCTAAGTGGTGGCACAGGAGGAACAAGGAAAAATGCAGCCTAACAGTGCAATTATCCCACTGGGAAAGCCATCTACAGGTTAATAAAGTATTTAAGGGAAATGATGGTCAAGTACTGATGATACGGCTTAAAATAGCAGTTTTGAAGAGCTCCCATCCAAAACCAGAGGAGAAAGGGTTGCACATCAGTTATGGGAGAAATTCCAAGTCCATGGGGCCTGAAATTAGGAATTACTTTAGAATTTGTAATTGGCCATACAACTTTCCAAAGAGACTGTTTAAGTTGCAAGGTCAGAAACACTAAGGACAGAACACCTAAAGCACTGGGAACATCATCATCTCCATTAGTAACTAAAGTTAAATTATTTTAAGAAATTCTTGGCCAACATGGTGTTGTGATAAGCATTCTTATGACAAGTTTCTGCTGAGAGGAAGGATTTGCGTCTCTGAGCTCAAACTTTGAAAAGCTTCTTTAGGAAATAATTGGTTTTAATATGAATTTTTCAAGTTTTTGGTTGGTGGCCTTTAAGAAAAGAGCTAATAATTTTTTTCAAGATGTGAAAATAAGTACATTTTGTGAAACACCCCATCTTTTACTACAATAAGAAAAGCAAGGGAGAAATTTGCTTAATCCAGCTTGCAGGAACAATTGTAAACTAAAAGCCAACCACAAACTCAGAAAAGTCAGAAAAACAGGTCAACCTCTCTCCTTACAAGTGACATGGAGTTGACAGGATTGAACAGGATGAACACCCTGTTCACCTCCATGACAAGCCTGAAGAGGTTAATTTAAAAAAAAAAACCCCACAAAAATCCCTAAGTCTCCTTAAAAGACTCAGAGGTCTGAAGAATCCCTCTACAAGCTTGTCTGCAGTATTGTCAAAGGATTAAGTCATTCCACAGGGAGAGCCAAAGATTTTATAATTTTTTTAAATGAGATCTGATTAAAATTTAACACAGTTAAATAACATATCTAGGAGTTTAAATATCCTACTTCTAAAAATGATGGCAAGTGGAAATTGCAAGACAAGCAGGATCTTCGAAAATCAGCCACTTTATGTGTCTGAAACAGCAGCTTATGACTTAAACCAGAGCTTCAAAAACTTTGGGCTACTTCCTGCTCATTCCTATCCAGACTGTCACAACACACCGCAGACTGAGGGAAGTGATCCTGTCCCTCTACTCAGCCCTGGTGAGCCCTCACCTGGAGTGCTGTGTCCAGCTCTGGGCTCCTCAGTTCAAGAGAGCTGGAGTACCTGGAGTGGGTCCAGCACTGGAGGGCTGTGAAGATGATTAAGGACTGGAGCATTTCTCTCATAAGGAAAGGCTGAGAGAGCTGGGCCTGTTCAGTCTCAAAAAGAGAGGATTGAGAGGGTGGCCCATCAATGTCTGTCAGTATCTGAAAGGAGGGTGTCAGGAGAATGGAACCAGGCTCTGCTTGGCGGTGTTAAGCAATAGGACAAGAGGCAGTGGGCAGAGACTGATGCACAGGAGGTTTATCCTGAACATGAGGAAGAGTTTCTTTACTGTGCAGGTGATTGAGTGCTGGAACAGATTGCCCAGAGAGGTTGTAAAGTCTCCTTCCCTGGAGACATTCAAAAGCCATCTGGACAATCCTGACTAATGTGTCTGAAAAGGGAGGTTGGACTAGATGACCTCCAGTGGTCCTTTCCAATCTCAACCATGCTGTGATTCTGTGACCAAGCTGGTATCCATAGTCAGGAAAATACTGCTCAGGAGAAAATCTATTTCACAGGTGACACAACTGCAGGCCTAGAACAGCAGCACAAGCAGTCAAAGTCCAGAAAATGAGCAAAGCCCACTTACAGTTTCACCTTCTTTCATTATCACATTAACTCCATATCCATATTAATGGCAAAATATAAGAACAACTTAGAAGAAAAGCCTTGATAGCTTAGGAAGACCTTTACTTGGTATTTAAACATTAATAGCACATAAGGCACTACATGGTCTTGTCCACAAATCATGTGGTACATACTGTAAATTGTCTTTTTAGGAACTGAAGTCATCTCCCTTCAGAGTGAAAGCCAGGGAATGCTGTCACTGCTACTGTTGGCACATGTTTGCTTACCCCTGTACGTTTATGCTCCCTGTGTCAAGGTTTGTGAGCTGGAACAGCTTACAGAACTATACAAATGCAGAATTGGGGAGGTTAGAAAAATCTGCTTAATGCAATATGTTAAGGCAGGGCAGAACGTGAACCATGAGATGAACCACTCCCAGAGCAGCTGATGGTGAAAAGCAGCAGTGACACAGAGCACTGTCCATTTCAGTAACCTGCACTGGGAAATTCACAGGATTCATCTGCAATACCCATCCTAGGGAAGAAGTTCTTTTTGTTTTGATTATTCTGCTGAATTATCACAGTAAACCTGCTTT
>VZTZ01004409.1:0-10363 GCA_013400955.1 Drymodes brunneopygia
TCACGTGAGCAGTGATGAGTATTTTTTTCATTTTGTTGTTTTTTGAAATCGAGGGCACTGGGAAATGTGATGTACAAAATGCTGTAACAGCTTCAGGGTTTTGTTAGCTGTGTCTCTGGATAAAAAGATACTCTGGTAAAAATTCTTCTTGCTCATTTTCTTTGCAGTTATAGAGCTTCAAATCTCTCTGTTTCGTTCTTAGGAATTCTGAAGTTTAGGCACAAAAGCTGCTGTAGTTCTTGCTTTGTCAGTAGTTGTTACACTGATCTAGAAGATGTGAGACTGGGGAAGCTTGGATCCTCCAGTTATTCCCACAGAATAACTAAAGTGCTTTGTGATAAATATCACCAGTAGCCACTTCACATTCTCTAGAGCACTCTGAGTTTCCTGGTCTGGAGACACATTGCACTTCTGTGACAGACACAAAGCACCTTTCTATTTAAAAGTATGTTAGTGACAGACTCTTGAAATTATAATTGAACAGATGATTTGCAAAAGCATGTTCAGGTCTCCTGCCCCTTCTGCTCACTTGCTCATAGGAATGCATGGTTCTTGATCTTGGAGGAAGTGATCCTTGAATATTTTCCTGCTCTCTTGGACCCCTCTTCCCTCTATGGTAAATTCCCATGGAATTCTTCTGAGAAGGTCCCTGAAGAGGCCAAAGTTAGCTCTCCGGAGTTCCAGGGTTATTCCTTGCACTGCTTTCTCTTTGTGGGATATGGAACTCTGTGATCTCATGGACACTGTAGCCAAGGCTGTCCCAACCTTCATATCTCCAACCAAACATTCCTGGTTAGTTATACAAGGTCCAGCAGCACATCTTTCTTTGTTGGCTGCATCTGTATCAGAAAGTTATTGTCAGTGCTTTCCAGGAACCTCCTGGACTGTGTGTTCCTGGCTGTGTTGTCCCTCCAGCAGGTGTCAGGGTGGTTCCCCACAAAAACCTGAGCTGCGTGCCCTTCCTGGAAGTATCCCTACTTGAGCTGCATGGGTGATGTCTGTAACTCTGCCTCTGTCTTTCCTAGTTCAAAGCTCTCCTTAGCAGGCCAGGCAATCATAAAAAAAAACCAAAAAGTACACCTTAAATAGGCAAATTCATTTCAAGCCAGCTGTTACATTAATTGTGGTTGAATTCATGCGGCCATTAACTCTTGTTCTTTAAAAGGTCTCAGACTAATAACATTTATAGACTTCAGAGGAAATGGCCACCCCATTTTTAAAGTAAAAAGAGAGTGTGGATATGGGAATAGTGAAGTGAATAAATGGATGCATACCCTTAAATTTACTTGTGCCCATCCTAATGTATGTTATCTCACTGTGGTCTCTTTGCTGCTTCTGGAAATTATTCTGGAGAGCAATTTATTTTACTGTCTCACACTGCTGAAGTACATAGAGCAGCTTGGCCACTTGCTATTCCAGCTGGCTTTATCCTGCAGCTGGTGCAGCCCAGCATTGATCTCATGCCTGTGAAACCTCCTTGTGCAGGACCCAGCAGAGATGGCACCATCAGCGAGGACACCATCCGCGCTTCCCTTATCTCAGCCGTCAGTGACAAGCTGAGGTGGCGCATGAAGGAGGAGATGGATCGTGCACAAGCTGAGCTCAACGCCTTGAAACGCACAGAGGAGGACCTGAAGAAAGGGCACCAGAAGCTGGAAGAGATGGTAACTCGCTTGGATCAGGAAGTGGTAAGCTGAGATGAGCCTCTGCTCCCCCCCACCTGAGTATTCCTAGCTATGAACAGGAGCTTGTAATTCATAAATCATTAAGCATGACAGAAATAACAAAGCTTCCAGTGCATTTTCTCTTTCGCAGCTGGGTGCTTGTGCTCAGACTGAAGCAAGTCAGAAACAGCAGTGACCATGAGATGCAGTGTCCTGCATATGTCTTAAAAATGTCATTACTCAGTAGTAGAGGAACAGTGTTACTTCTCCCTATCCTTCCTGTGAAAGTTGTCAGTGGTGTGAGATTATTTCATAATTGCATCTCAGTTCCTTGATAGTAATGTGTTAACAGCAGCACTGGAGCACATTTCAGTGTCTTAGTGCAGAGAGCACTGATTTTGGTTCACAGCCTCCTGGTATAACTTCTCCTTTCCCAGAAGTCTCTCCTACTCACAGTATGCTCAGGAATTCCTGCAGTTTTTCATTACAGCATCTTCCTCTTAGTCCATCTGCTCCTTGCACTGCTGCTCAGGAGTAAGATTTTGGGATTGATGAACAGTTTCTGAAACAGCTCAGTGTTCAGGTGTGATTTTAAAAAATTACTAGAAATTATTGATTGGACTAGAGAACTGTGGATATGACATTCCAAAGAAAATAATTACTTTGGCTTTGCTTTTACTGTCTTTAGCTAGCTTAAATGGTTATTTTTCCTAATGTGGCAACTTGGAAATACTTCGAGTGTTAGCATGCCTTCTCTACAGTTATAAATGGGTAATGGATTGACATTGTCTAAAGCAGATGTTATTTTTTTGAAAGAATCTGAAATCTACAGATTGATAGGTCTTTCTTTTGTAAAAATCATAACAGATAAGCAAAGAAGTACAGATTGAACTATGTCTAAAAATCTTTCATCTAGACAATTGTATCACAAGAAGATAAATAAACATCTTAATTGTTTTTAGGCTGAAGTTGACAAGAACATTGAACTTCTCAAAAAGAAGGATGAGGAGCTCAGTTCTGCCTTAGAGAAAATGGAGAGTCAGTCAGAAAATAATGACATAGATGAAGTTATTATTCCTACAGCACCGCTTTACAAGCAGATCCTGAACTTATATGCAGAGGAAAATGCAATTGAAGACACCATCTTCTACCTTGGGGAAGCATTGAGACGTGGAGTGATAGATTTAGATGTC
Organism: Drymodes brunneopygia; assembly: GCA_013400955.1. NCBI lineage: Eukaryota > Metazoa > Chordata > Aves > Passeriformes > Petroicidae > Drymodes > Drymodes brunneopygia. Next base: position 2,858 of record VZTZ01004409.1, read on the forward strand.
TTTTTAAAGGTAGGTTTCTTGGGATGTTTTTAAGAGGAGCATTTTAAACATGTTTACTGTGGTTTGGCTTACTAATGCTCATGATCTCACAGAAGAGGATCCTGTAGGAACAGGAATATTTATATGTTCAAGCATAAGTTTTAGAAAGTAATTTCAGAATTAAAAGACCAATTTTAAAAGGATTATAGATAAAAAGTTATATTGTTTCCTTCTTGTGTACCTTGCTAGTTCTGTTTATCTACTGTTAGAAGAACTATTCTCTGCCCCATGCAAAGTGCATTAGGCTGATTTCACCTTATGGAGTGCATATTATTACTTTGATAAGAATACGTGTGGAGTTATTAATTATTTATTATTACAATTTAATGAATTAGTTAATAATTAAAAATCATTAAAAATAAACTGTAGTGATTGTGCTTGGTAGCCATCTACCAGTCATTTTAAGCCAAGAAAATGCCATTTAGTAGAGTAGTGAATTTAGTGTTTCCAAAAAATTGACATCCCATTTGGGTCACAGAACATGCCATGCTTTGAACNCACAACATTATTACACAAGTGATGTTTGAGTTTGTGTGACTTGAAATAGATTTGATTTAGGTGGGTGGAATTGCAGCTGTATGTGGGAGACAAAGCCCTATAAAGAAAAACAAGGAGACAGAAGTAACAGTTTGTGGTTTATTTGGTGTTGTAGTTGGTACTACAGTTGGACAGTCACTGTCTTGTTGCACATAGAAACCTTAACATTTTTTAAACATGCTCTGGAGACTGAACTTACAACTAGACTGAGAGTACACAAAAATAAGGTTCTCTAAGAAAAAAAAATCCACAAAAATTCCAAAGCTGTGTTAGGAAAATACATTTGGACCTATCAACAGTGAAATACTTAAGCTGGCAGAGAAGGTTGGTCAATTGGCTTGACAATCCTTTAACTTCAAGAAAAGTCTTTGGTTTCACATTGTGTAGTAATTGCTTACTCCTTATTCCTTTGAACCAACATGAAACAAGATGAGGAAAAGGCAAAGGGTTTTTAGGCAGTGCTGCTTTGAATGCTGGATTTCTGTCATACCACTTCACTGAACAAGACTAAGATATCTAGCTCTGGCTAAGAACACGGGTGGCTATGAATGGGGAAAACTCTAGATTAGTTTCCTAATGCTTATCTTCAGGAAACTCCATTGTTCAGATTTGAGCTTTTTGTGTGTTCTAGTTGAATACATTGAAAGATTTGACTTACTTGGAAAGTGCAACTTAAGACAAACCACTAAACCCATTAAACTGCTAAGAGCTAAAAACTGCTTGGGCAGGTTTAAAACTGTAGTTCCTTCTGGATTGCCCACAGTGTGTCTGCACTCTTCCTTAATTTGTCCTCTTCCTCAGGTTTTAGGATCATCTTTACTACATCAGTGATGCCATTACTGCCCAGTACACAAGGAACACTTAGGAAGACATCTTCTTTTATTCCATGCAAGCCCTGAAAAGTACATAAGGATTGTTAGGCTGGAATTTAGGTATGTCTGTATGTTTCATAAAATATCCTGTCAGGAAACTAAATTTAGTTGAAATTAAAGTAGAAATCTGTTTTCAGAGTTCTAAAGATACTTAATCCTCAGTAAGACAAAAATGAGGAAAAAGGGGCCACTCACCTTAACAATTGTAGAGATGGGGTGCACTCTTCTCAAGTTCTTCATAATACTTTCAGCTAGGTCTCCCACAGAAAGGCCAATAGCCCAGGATGTGTACCCCTTCAGTTTGATCACCTCATAGGCACTGCAGAGACACAGACACTCATTAAAAAACAGGTAGCATCAACTGAAATGCTTCAAGTTTGTAAGAGAGGCTTTTAGAAGTGTCCGGATCAATTTGGAGGCATCAAAATCTTGACTGATTTGCTGGCAGGACCAAAGTGAACTCAGCTGTGAATAATTTGCATTTTACACTAGTCCCCACAATTACTTCCCTAATTTAAAGTTTACAAATTATTAAAATGTAACTGCCAAATCTACATTACTCTTTAAAATATTATTTCATGTTCCATTATGTTTGCATCCTGACATTTGGGGCTACCAAGGTATTCTAGATCTGGGTACTGCAGTTCAGAGATTTTTCAGCTCTTCGTGATTTGTTCTTGTGTTGAAATTTATAAAAAAGCCAAACCAGTATTTACCTGTCCACAACCTGCTTATGGACCTCCTTCCAGTGTTCCTTGTCTCCATCAGTTCCCAAGTCTGGATGAAGAGCCTTCAGAGAGACGCCAGCAACATTCACTCCACTCCAGACAGGCACTGAGAGTTGCACGTGGATTAGTTATCTCACAATGCTCAGTCCTTCTCAAATTAACAGTTAACATAAGATCTAGCTGGATTAATCTGCAACACATCACTTAGGATTTAGCTGTGACCTTCAATATAGAATAACCTGTAAGGCCAATCTGAATTGCAGGCTGAGAACCTCAGAGCACATCAACGTTTATAGATGGTGTCACAAGGTTTGAATACACCTCTGTAAAGTGAAATACCTGGGCAACATGAACTAAAGTGACAGTCACTGTATTTTGCAAAGTTTTCTCAAAATAAGAATTGATTCCAAGTGTATTCTGGTGAGTGTCAGGAAGCAGATAGTACTGCTCTGGTGCTACTTGGAAAAATACAGATTAAATACAGAAAAAATGCTTGCTCCTGCCCTCCAGACTTGCCTCTGCACTTTAATTCCTGTACACAGTAATTAAGAGATGCCAGGAATGGCAGCTGAGTGACTGCCAGCAGGTCTGGTGCAGAGGCCTTTGCAGAGAACTTTATCCTCTCGCTGCTTCAGTTTGGGTTTTTTTGGGCGTTAGGGGAGCAATTTAGCCATCTCAGGTTACAGTAATGACCTTTTCCAAGCACAGTCACTCAGGTCAAATATAGATCATCCAGGGTTAGTTACTCTGTGCAGCAAAAGGCTTCAATCAGGACTTGCATTTTTAGGGTGCTGCAGTGCAAAGGTTTTGGAGCAATGTTTTGCTGTAGCTTTCCAAGGTGTTCCTGGCAAACAAGGACCTTAAGAGCTATGTGTGACAGCCAGGCTGATGTCACCCTTACCGCTGGAATCTCCGTGCTCTCCCACAATCCATCCGTGGCAGCTCAGGGGGTGGATGCCCAGCCTCTCTCCCATGAGGTGGCGGAAACGGGCAGAGTCCAGATTGCAGCCACTGCCAATAACATGGTGTTTGGGGAAGCCGCTGATCTTCCAGGCCACATAGGTCAAAATATCCACTGTGAGGAGAACAGGGATAACAAGTGCCACTCATGAGCAAGTTGATGATGAGGGTAGTACCTTCCATTCATCTGTAAGCATTTTATCTGCATGCTACTTGCATGGAACAGAGCACAAAGCAGTGCCCATGGCCAGCACTGCAGTGGAGTAACGTAATGACTGTTTTATACAACGACTATTTTGAAGTCTCTCAGCTCTGCCTTTAGGCTATGCATGCAATTATCAGTGACCCTTACTGTGCTCAAGATCACTCGGACTGAACACCCAAGTTTATTTCTCAGAAGACCAAACCACTGAGCCTGGAGAGGGAAGATGACATTTTTTGCTATATAGATATAGAATGGTTTGGGTTGAAAGGGACCTTAAAGATCATTTCATTCCAACTAATGGGCAGAGACACCTTCCACTAGACCAGCTTGCTCAAAGCTCCATCCAACCTGGCCATGACCACTTCCAGGGATGGGGCATCCACAGCTTCTCTGAGTCACCTGCTCCAGTGTTTCACCACCTTTGTAATAAAGAATTTCTTCCTTATGGCTAACCAGATTTACCCCTTTCAGTTAAAGCAATTACCCCATGTCCTATCACTAAATGCCCTTGTAAAACGTCCACCTCTCTTTTAGGCCCCTTCAGGTACTGGAAGGTTCTCCAAGGTCTTCCTGGAGCTGTCTCTTCTCCAGCACAAGTATTTTCTAAAACCCTGAGCACTAATGCCACCTTACTGAGGAAACAACTATTCTCTAAGCCAAATCTTCTTATGGCAACACAAGACAAACCTGGGTTTGAGACAATAAGCAGCTTGCAGTCAGGGCTGTATTTAACAACGTTGGGAATGATGAATTTGAAGATATTCACGTTGCGCTGGACCAGGTTAAGGCGGCTCTCTCCTTCCTGCTGCCGGGCACCAGCAGTGACAATGACCAGCTTGGAGTGTGCAGTCACACTGTAATCTGCAGATTAATCAAACATGACGTCTTGCTACACATGGCTCAGAACAGGGGCTTNAACAGGGCTCTTCCTTTCTGAGCTGAGACCTCAAATTCTCAAGTCTGAGGGTGCAGCAATTCCCTGGTAATTGTTACCCTAGACTTTGCCTCTATAGAAAATGAAACTTCAGTATAAGATTATGGCTCACTGCCACAAATGGCAACATTGTGGAATGTCAACATTATAACATGCAGCTGCAGGCAGTGGTATTCCATGCTTCTCAGCCACAAATGGGACCAGGGGTAGCTGTGGGGATAGCATTCAGGGTAAGTGCTGTGTACAAGAGGAAGAAGCTCTGCCCTCATAACCTACTACCTGTGGGCACTGTAATTAAGGCATGAGCTGGTTAAGCCTTTGCCCTACTCCAGGCTGCCACTAAAAGTTATCAGAAGTAAGCAGTAATGGGTTCAGGGGTTAACTGGTTGTGAAATAAAGCTCTCTAAGGTGCACAAGTACTTGAGAAATTAATCTTTCTGTATTGAGTAGTGAACTCTGGAAGCAAATTCCTAACTGGACTGGTTATAAGAAGGTGTGTTTAAAAATGTCAGCTGAGTGCTATATCCATGAGCTTTCCCCCCAACAGTTAGGGCGACAGGCTAAGTGCTAGACTTGGCTGTCCAGTGTGAGACCTGAAGTGGCTTTCTCCATTTAGAAATACTAAGCACATGAGAGCCAACTACTTGCCTTTGCCAGAGACAATCTTGGGAGTTTTAAGGAAGAGGCTGCCATGCTGGAGATCCAGCATCTCTCCTCTGAGCTTGTCCTCCACAACATCAACAAGGGCAAGCTCATCAGCCAAGTCCTGAAAGAAACCAAGAGTAATGGTGAGTTTGCTGCCTCTTTGAACAAAGCCCCCAGTTTTTAAACTGTGAAGTTACAATTATTTTAAAAGCTACCTAAACAATTCTGCTCATCTCTAATACTTCACTTCTTCCCAGAGTCCTTCAATTATTCCCGATTTATCCACTTTCTTGAGTTCACTTTGTACTTTTCATAACCACATTCTGCATGAAATAGTACAATTTAGCAGGACAATAATGAAGAACAATTTAATAGTGGTTCATACACAACCTATTTGACAGTCAAGAAAAACAAGCCTGGTGTTAACCACAGCATTTTCAATATGATAACTGAATGCAGAGAACAAGTCAGTGTGTCAAGGACCAATTTTTCCAGACCACACTGCAAAGAATTATTCCATTGTCTGCTCTGCTCAAGACAAAAGAAATCCTCAGTTCTCAATGTTTTTGTACATTTAGAGAATTCCTACTTAGACGGGAGTCTGCAAGTCCCACAAAGGAAAATGCAGCTCTTAATGTGATACATAAATGATACATTCTGCTTGATCCTGAGGCAAACTTGGTTTACAAGAACTGCAGCTATTTGTTCTTGGTCAATAGCTTGAAGACTGTTACTTCATTTCAGGCCCAGAGAAAGGGTTGTATAACCAGAAGTTCATCTAATAAGAGAGATTAGTTTTTTGCCCCTCTTTTAGGTCTCAGGTTCTTCTGCTGCTTCCTCCCAGGCTAGCCACTTACCTTCATGAGGATGCTGATGGCACAGGCCATCCCAACTGCACCCACGCCAACCACACTGATCTTATTTTCGGCATGACTGTGCTCCTGTTTGTGGAGAGTGTGGATGAGCTGCTCCTTGAGAGACATGGTGCACTGCTGAAAGGAAAGCAACAGATCATTTCTCCAAGCTTTGGAGCTTTTACTGACACCAGAACATTTGTATCCATCAAGATAGACTTTATTCCAGGATGGTAAGAAAATGGATACAAAACAAATGAATAAAACATCTGGCAATACTGCCTGTATGCCACAAAATGATTGCAAAACTGAATTATTGATGATAAACCTCTGTTCAAGCTCACCATAGCTTTGCCTCAAATGCAGCCTGAGAGCCATTGATTATATTATAGTGCTGGTGGCACTCCAACAGCAGCAGCAGAATGTTCTAAGTGACCATCCATATTACATTGAGGTACAGGAAGCCATTTTAGTACTTCTAAGCACAGCACAGTCTGGCAATCTGTTCTCTCACCCTGAAAAACTGGTATTCTGTGCCCTGAAGCATTTCCAGAGCTGAAGTCGTGCAACACTTAGGCAAGCCCTTTTTAAGCACAGCACGAACCTCCAGGTCAACTTCATGAATTTGTTTGGAAGTGAAACTGCACAGTTTTGAACTAAGATGGCTGGAGTGCGGTGCTACCATCTCTCCCACCTCACATTTTAGCTGGCAGCTGCACGGCACCCTGGTTAGGCGAGTTCTGACAGCAAAGGGTGTGCCGAAATGGCACAATGATGACCGAGGATTGTGCTTTCATCCCCGTAGAAGCCAACACCACGCTTTCCCAGGAAATGGTGCTGCAATGGGAGCAGCCCGAAGAGCCCAGGGCAGGAGCAGCTGCATAACATCACGCAAGTACAGACACAGCACGATTCTCTAGTGCTGAACAGGCGGCAACTCGTTCACAGCACGAAAAGCCAAGCAGAGCAGCAGGCTGGGACTTTTGGGGCTGAGGGGAGGAACAGGAAGCCAGCAGTGCCCATATGTAGGAAAAATCGAGCAAGCTACGTCAGTCTTCATTTGCAGAAGCCTCCTGAAGCGTGGCTATGCAGTGCACTCTCCACGTGCCCAGCCCTCCCTTTGCACTATGAGCACTTTAATGTGCAAGGCTGATGAGAGCCACCCACTCAAGCACGTCTGTTACACTTAAAAAGATTTTGGTCTTAGAGTGCAATACCCCCCAAAGGAACAAGTTAGCGGAGTAGTAGGTGGTCCACTAATGCTGTATTTGAAACGCAGCCCTAAGCCCATCCACAAGTCCCTTTGCAGGATCACTCCCTGGGGCCACATGCACCGATTAAGGGAAGCAAGTTAATCCACGGAGGCTCAAGGGGATGGAGGGAGCGGGCGATGGGGGGGTTGTGAGTGGAAATCACGCCACCTGGACTCAAGCCCAGGTCTGTGCCCGGGGGGACTCGGTGGAGCAGCGGCGTCGAGCGGACTTTGTCCATTTGGCGCCGCCACCTCCACCGCGTCTCCCCGCAGGTTTGCGGGACAGCACCGCCTGCTACCCCCCCTTCTTGCATTCCCCCTGTTCCTGCACCCCCGCAGCCAGCCCAGCCCAGCCCTCCGCGGCGATCGCACCTACCGAGCGTCCTCACCCGAGCGCGGCTGTGACGGCGGGGCGGGGGCGGTGGCGGCCGCCGCCTTAAATAAGGGCCGGGCGGCTGACGTGGGGCGGGCGGGCTGTGG
>VZTZ01004496.1:0-12972 GCA_013400955.1 Drymodes brunneopygia
TCTATATAGTAAATCTATTTTGAAAGTCTCTAAGATGCTGATATCTTTGCATACAAGAAATTGCAAGGTGCTTCTTGGAATAGAGGTGACTAGAAAACACTTTCATGATTAGAGCCAGCAATGTCATGAAAATTCCCTGAAGATCTACAATAGCTGATATCATTATCCTGCCATTGAAAACTCATCTACTCACAAAAATCAATAACATTTTTGTGCTGTTTTTCTTCCATAAGAAATTTCAACCTATGATAAATTTCTATATGAGACACAGATTTATATTTTTTTTCAGTAATTGATGGACTGGGTAATGTGGCACAAAAATAAGGGAAAATCATTTTTCCATCAAGTATGATTCATTATTGCTATGTATCCAATAATCAGCTTTCCCCTTCAAAATATTCTTAACACTGTGTGACTCACACAGTAATTGTACCAAAAGAAAAAGAACACAAAGCAAGTATAAAACTTTTACCACTCTGTCTCCATTTTGGGGTATTTTGAAGAAAGCTCAGCAGCAGGTTTGACAAGTGCTGTATAATTTCCATTGTCTACCAGTCTCTTGGGATACCCAACACTTATTAAAATGGAAAAGGCTCTGCAGTAACTCTGCAGACAGAACTGCAATCTGCATTCAGGACCTGACTGATGAGGAGACAAACTTCAGGGGGGAATTTTGCATAATAAAGATTTTCAGTAGAATGAGCTCCAGAGAAAGGATTGCCAACCGAATGCAAAGCAAATGACGCAGTAGAGTCTGATGGAGCACCCCTCTCACACAGACTTAGAGACATAAAGCATAAAGTTAGACTTTCAAAAAATTATCATCTTGTGGCTGGGGTGGTCCTCCTGTCCCCCATAGGCAATGAGTCTCTCTCCAGAGCCATTTCCTCTAGAGGTCCTGTGTGTCTGCTAGAAAAAAACAGACTGTCCATAGTTTTAAAGTTTGCTTTGTTTCATGAGAAGACAAATTAAATGCCACTTAGTCTACCTCATTAGCATTAACAATAATGATGTTATTTGGTTTAGCCTTTGATGAAATCCCATGAGAAAAGGCACTATTTTTCTTATTGAATATTAAATTCCAAACATGACCATGGCTGACTTGGCTGAAGATAACTGGAAGGGCATTCTGTCCAAAAGTGCCTTCTTTACCTTTCCTTTCTTCTGTTTAAAATTACTCAATCTTTGCAGAGGTGATTCTCCTCATGCAGGTAGGAGGGACCACAGGAGGAGTGGAGCAGGACTTGCAGGCAGGACTCAAACTGGTACTCTACCTGCATCAGCAGTCAGGCTGTTCAGAAACAACCCCCACTACACATTAACCCCAGCACCATGAGTTACCTGCCAGCTACTGTCAGGTTTCTTTTCCTCTAAAGCCAACCACCATGGGGGGACAAGTGAAAAATGCAGGACTAAATTAGCCAAATGTAGCACCCTCAGCAGATGTGAAACTTGCAGAAGTAGCACTTGCACAGGATTAGTGTAATCTGTGTTCTTATCCCTGTTCTTGCCCCCCTCATATACTGTATCATCTCTAACTTGAAAATGCAAAGCTGTATTTGGAAGCTCCTACGTTTAGATCCAGCTGGGAATGTGTGAAAGTAAATGCTCTTTTACCTGTCTGAATTCTCCAGGTGGACATCAAGGAGCTGAAGAATACAACCCTCACATTTTAGTAAAAAACTCTAGGGAAATATTCTGCATGTCATAACGTATCAGTGTATAGCTGGCTTCTAAAAATGATGATACAGAACAACTTAAAACAAACCCGAAAGTATTTCTCTTTGTGATTATGTCTGTCTTGGGTTTTGCACAGTTTTTTGCACACTGGCTTGTGAGAAAGATGCTGAGCTAAAGGAAGGGTGTCCCAGAAGTGCAGCTGGTCAGCAACTCTGCCCTTCCATTCCATTGCATCCTGCAGATCTGGGTCTCAAACACAGGCAGGTAATGGCTGAAGATCCTCTTTGCAAGCTCCCCCCTTGACACTGACTTGACCGAGTTCCTCAAAAATCAGGTCAAGATGGCTCAGACTGAATGTCTACAATTAGGAAGTGGTTTTCAAAGTCTGGTCAGGCTGGCAATGTCACCGAGGTGAGACAAACCTCAGGAACTCAGCTTTCCATTCTCTAGGGTTGATAAGACCTGAGCACATGTGGTGGTCATTGCTTCTACCGATATCCAAACACGAATGAGTGCTTCATCACTGCACCTGGTGACCAGAGAAGGCCATGCTGCAAAAACAGCCCATCAAAATGCTGTGGTTTCTTGCATCTGCTTGTTCCTCTTCCAGTCATGTTAGTGTATCTAGGACTAGTGACCATGGCTATGCTAATCCTCAGCTGCTGGTGGTTAATTAAGATAATCACTGCATTGGAATTTTTGCTGTTATCCATTAATTTGACCTATGTGGATTACCCTGGAAAAATTGTCCATAAAGCGAAAACTTGCCATGTTTTATCTAAATGAAGTACCAAAAGTTTCTAGGTATTTTTTGGGTAGGGGAATGCCAAAGCAAAAGGATTCAACAGCTGGGGGACCTCTCATCCACTCCCAGTTGTCCCTACACCTGTGATCAGGAACTAACTTTCTACCTGGCCTTTGAGGGAGAGTGAGAGGAAAGTGACCCCTAAGCGTGTGGCACGCGGAGCCAATTCCCCTCTGAACACACATCTGAATGAGCAACTGCTTCAACAGAAAAATCCAGAACAAAACTTTGAGAGTGGCAGAATACCAAAATCAATACAGCAATACATTCAAAGTGGGCTCTGGTACAGAAAGCTCAAAGAGGGAATGCAAAATTATTGTAGGAGGCTACTTAACTTAATGCTTTTCAAAATGCCACTTGGCTCAGAAACAAAGATTCAGAACCTGCTAAGTGTGTTTAAGCACTTGGAACTGTAGCACTTAAACGACCAACAAAACCCCTATTGCTCATTATTCAAGGTACAAAACACCAGAGGGGGCAGCTGACTTTCTGGCTGGAAGTGCCCATTAGAGATGTGCTTAGGGATATATAATACTGGAGCAACATGAACCTGCAATAGATCTTGGCTTCTGCTCCCAGCCTCGTGGCTGGCTTGCCTGCAGTCTTACAATGGATCCCTGACTGTGCTTTGGGAAGAGACCTAAGTAAACTTTTGTGTGCAAAAGCAGCAGAGATCTTTGCACTGATTTCTGGCCTCCCTAATGGACTCTTGCATGTAGCACCATTCTAAACCCCAGCAAAGGGAACTGCTCTGGCCTTTTCCAAGGACTGATTCTGGTAGTGCCACCCTCCAGAATAGCTGATTGTATCCAAAGGAAGGCATTGCATCCAGTAATTTCCAGTAGACCTGATCTAGGTCCAGTCTGTCCCAGGACAGGACAGTAGTCTACACCATGGTGGTCTGTGAAGCAGATTTGCTTGCTTTTCACTACATATAAAGGGGTTGGGAGACAAAACAGAGCATGAGAGGGTATGTAAAGGTGTTTAGAACAAAAAACTAATACAGCCTTGCAGACTAAAAAGGTCATTTTTAGTAGAAGAAGTGAAGACTACATATAACCTCCTGTGTTGGGTTTGGGTCTCCCTGTATTTGGCTATCATCTCCCTCTTTTAGTTGTTACTTTATAAAAAGAAAAACAACTCCCCAAAGGAGGCTTCTCTGAGCTCCAGCAATATTGGCAGTATTAAAGAATGGGTCCCTGGAAAGGACTCTTTTTCATATTATGCAATTAATCCTTCCCATGGTGAAGAGCTGCCACTGAGCAAGAAGATCCCAAACTTTGAAAATAGGAAACATCATCTTTTAGTGGAATGAAGGAAAAACATCTGGGCTTGTTAAGGCTTTGCTGCCCAAAGGAAACAGCACACCACAGCTTGCCAGCAAAGCCAAGATCAGAGTTGATACTGGTAGCAGAAGCCAAAGGCAGGAAATATCGTGGGTCTGTGAGCTTGAAATGGTATCAAGAGATGTTACCATCTTGTAGCTGTATTAAAAAATGTGTTTGTCTGACATTTGTCTTGCAGTGGGGCAAGATTTGTTTACTGTTGCATGAATACTTCAATGAAGAAATTAACCCTTTCCCAAAAACATTCACCATTTTCTCAGTGAAGCATAACATTAAAAAAAACCCTTAACTGTTTTTCAATACCCGTATTTTTTTTCCATTAACAAGTTCTCTGCCCTGAGAACACTTAAGTTTTGGATTAAATAAATAAACCCAGTCTTTTTTACCCTATCAGTTATGAACATGGCTTTGTGGGAAAAATGCACCTCTGGAAATGGAAATATTATAGTAGGCTTTTAGACTTCTCCAAAATGGTAGATGCCTTTTTCCAAAAAGTAAAACGCCTGAGAAAACTACTCCAGGTTTGTTGCTCATGAAGTACACTCAATTTTTTTGATAATTACCTAAATAGCACAGAATCATTATCTTTTCCCTAAAGATATTTTTTTCCTGTAGGACTTTTCACAATTTAATTTAATATTGCCAGTTTTCCCAAGTTAAATTAACACCACCAAATAGGTTAATCCTTCAGAGATTAGTTAGTCTCAAACCAGAGCTGGGCAGACAACCTGCAGTTGTTTTTGCTGCAATTTCAAGTATGCTGCTCTTACTGGTACTCAAAAACAAGGAAACATTTTTAATCCTATGGTTGATTGTTCCTCTGAGGTAAAGCAAGAAAAAAAAGGCAAGGGAACATTGTTTAGAAAACGAAAGCTCTCTTTGCCCCATCTGCCAGCTGCCCTGCCAACAATGCTGCCTGGCTGTGAGAAAATGTTGCCTACGTGGATATGTATTAGGAGAACTGAAGTGCCACAAAAGGCCACCGCCATTTTCCCCATACTCAAGTTTTGGGAAATTCTGTCAAATTAGGCAAGCTGAGCATAGCTGAGGCAAAATTACAAGTAAATACATAGCGCAGATATTCAAATGAATAATTAAAGTAAATCCTCCTGAGTTACAGCCCGCTGCCTGGGTGTTTGAAAATAAGCTCCTGAGGAGTGGTTACAAAAGACCTCTTCACTGAAGTGGACAAGGATGTTCTCAGAGGCTGGAGAACCTCCCTGCGTGCAGAGCACACTGGTACCAAGCAGCACAGCTTGCCTTGAGCTCAGCTGCAAAGGGAAAACAGTTTTTATCCTGCAGTTTCACATTTATTTCCTATGGAGCCAAGCAATTTCTGCCAAATCCTCACTGATAAGATTGAATAAGCAGAAAAAAGAAAAGCAAAATTGACAAATAAAATGAAACGTCTGGATTCTCTACTGACAGTCTTGAAATGTATCATTTTATTTCTGAGTAGACCACTGCTGGTTTTTCTGTTTTGCTCTGAGCAGACAGAATTTTTTTCACCATAGTTATACTCCCTTTGTCTAGAATTGTTCATCACCAGGAGCCCTGCGAAGAGCTGTCAGGGAAAGCAGAGCCTCTGCTAGCAGATGGGCCCATTAAGATCTTTTGCCTGAGGCCACGTGAGTGGAACCAAAGTGCCGTCTTGTACTTCAGACCTGAAGTGGTCACACGGGCTGAAAGGGCTGAATTACTTGTTCCTCCATCTCTTCAGGGCACACCTGCAGTTTGTAAGTTGATTTCCCCAGCACACGAGCGGCCAGTTCACAAGGCCATTTTTACTTTCTCCCTGCAGTAATTTTAAAGCCTCTTCTTGCCTCCACTTCTGTGATGTGCATTTAGTTCCTTACCTCCACTGCAGTTCCTTCCTCTTTGACTTGTAAATTATTCATTCTGTCATTTAGCTCAATTTAGTTTCAATTTGCAGTGTCATTCAAACATAGCACAGCAGATTGATCCTCTCATCTCCCCTCCCCTTCCCTTCCATCCATACGCATTGGAAATGATCTCAAAAGGAGAAGGAGCCAGAGTGTATAACTTCTGTTTTCTTTTCGGACAGAAACAGGTAACAGCATCCATTTCTGAAGAGTTCAGCAGCAGTTGCCCCTTCTATAACCTAATCATATGGCAAACAGTGATGGGCCAAATGTATAATGAATGCTGATGGGCAAAACTCTAGTCAAAATTCCCACTGACGCAGAAGAATTTCTTAGCAAATTATTTTGCAAAGCTTTCCCTGAAATCAGATATCCCTGTAGTTTAGCTAAAAGGGCAAGGGAAAAACTACAAGGAAGTGGTTGATGAACAAACAGAACTGAAGGACAAAGGGATATAATCAGGAAATACAGATGTTTATCCTATTTAAAGGAAGAATAAAAAGTTCCCTTAACCTTGAAGGAAAACAACCCTCTCAGAGAAAAGGAAACCATCGCTGCCAAGGCTCTATTGCAAGAATAAAGTCTGTAATCAATTTTTGTATCGCATGGTGGGGTCAAGGCAGTGGGATTTCTGGAGGGGTGATAATTCATGGGGATAACCTGAGGACACAGCAGCAGCTGCCTCTCTTGATTTGAGGCACTGTAGCCTCTGTACCACTGAACCTTGCTTTGAAAGAGAGCCCCAAAAAGCTGAAATCAGTAACTGAAGGAGTTGCCACATACTACCAGCCAAGTCCAGGTGAGGGATAATGCAGGCCCCTCCTGGACAAGGTCCTTTAGCAAGAGTGATGAGGTTGAGGCAGCAGAAGGAGCGGTACAGGGGGATCCAACTGTGTCTCATAGAAATGTTCTACTAAATACCTGGCTCTGGCCCCTAAATCTGATGGATGCTGAAATCAGAGTTTGCCTGCTGTCTGCCCTCAATTCTGTCTATCTGGTAGAAAATCCACATGCCTTATTTTTGCCTACTCTTCCTAGATTTTTTGTTAAGATCCTCCAAGTACTGCCATTTCCTACACCATCCCAACAGACTCAGCTACTTAGCACTTACAGGGAATCAGAGAGCCACAGCACTCCTCCTTCCTTTAGAAAGAACTTAGGAAGAAGTTAAAACCAGTTCAGTGCCAAAGGGCTTGAGGTCTAACTCTACTCCTCTCTCACAGACTGCAGATTATCTTGCCTGGGCACAGCACCCTTTGTGGGAGGGCTGCCTGGGTCAGAGATGCAGCTGCAGGTGTCAGTAACCACCATTCAGGGCAAACACAACTGCACGGTGAGAGCTCATGTCATCATTCACGCGTGCTGCACCTTATGTAACTTCATTTCTGACTCACAATTCAAAGAGTGACACAGTAGGGTTTATTATAACCCACCTTCTAATGCCAAAAGAGCGCTTGTTAAAATATATCTTAGAAAAGCCAAAATTCACTCGTACTTTTTTCTTTCTTCAGCTTTCCTTCCTCCTCCTTCACTTTCATGTGACGCTAAACCACAGATTCTCCAGGCAGTTTCCTAAATAATCTATGCTTAAGATGGACTCCAAGGAGCAGATTTCCAGCCCACGGTTTCAGCTTTCCACCTCTAAGAGTACCAGCAGCTCAGCAGCTAAACCTTTGCGCATAGCACCAAGCATTTGCCTGTACTATTATTTGAACTGAGGGATTTAATGAGATTTTGGTTGGTTGATTTAACTCAAGAACTACTCCAGAGCTGTTTGCTCCAATAGCAGAAGCTTCAGAACAGCTCTGTACCCAGTAATATATACAAGTCATATACAAGTAATATATACAACATATATTGAGTGCAGTCACTCAGTGGTTTTTAGGTTCATGGCCTTGAGCAGTATTTTCACATCACTTTTTCTGAACCACAAAAAATGGAATAATTCACTGTCTTGTTTTATGGTAAAAAGACATAGTCAGCCTAAAAAAAGGCCTAAACAGGCACATTTTTCCTCCCAGTGAACAGAAAAGGACTGTGTTGAGAACTCATCATATTAAATGGAAAAGATAACCTATCTTATGATGGGATTTTTTTTCCCAATCTGTTTGTCTGTTATCTCTTCTGGTGGAAAGTTTTCAGTAACGTACTTGCTAAATTTTGGCCTTCCATACAACAATAAATGAAAAAAATCTTCAACAAACTAGACATGTATTATTTATTTTGATACAGATATTACTTTCAATTTATAAGTGACAGCATTGTAAAAGCCTGTAACAAATGAGATTAGTCATAATTTTGATGACAATTTTATAAAAAGTTAAAACACTGTCTTTTGCACTTGCATCTTTTGTCTCAATGCTCAGAGCACCTAACAAACAGAAATTAAAACTCTTTCTAATCCTGCACAAATAGCCTAATATTATGTCAATTTTCATACTGACACAATCTGAGTTAAAGGGACAGAAGTGCACCCCAAAACTCTGGTTCTCCTTTTCTTTATGCTCATCCTGATATTCTACTTTTAGATTTCTGGTCTGGTCTGAAACCACATTCTAAAGTGGGATTAAGTGCAGCTGCTAGGCTGCAGTATAATAATGGTGCTTTCTAATATAAAACTAATAGAAGACTAACCTCTGGATAGCTAATAAAGGAGGCGTTATTAATGAAGTCACATATGCACATTGCAAGGAGAAGTGGGAGTCCAGGGAATGGCCAGAACATCCCAGTTGCTGATTTGTTGGTTTTGGTTGGGTTTTTTTTAGGCACCTTACCATAGAACATGAAATATTGCTGAAAAAACAGCATGCAGAGCATGTTGCCTATATCTGCAGTACACAGACTGGTGCTTGCTTATTATAAGACAGGACTAAAAGCAGGTATACAAAGAAATTAATAGAACTCAACAGCTCTTGCCAACCAAAATCTCCCAGTCTTTGCCTAAACACTCATTTTGCTTATTCTAAGCACGTTTATAACCCTTTGCAATTTGCCACCGTATTTCAATATTTGGTATGTTATTTTGCCCAAATAAAAAGGACAAATCCAGGAAAATCTAAGCAAATCCCAGTATCTGCATGGACAAAACGACATCTGGTAAAGAATTAGTGAAATTACTGTAATCTCTTTCTCAATCTCATTTATGTCTTCAGGCTATCACAATCATAAAAGCTTTGCAGCCACAACATAAAACATACCAAAACTTGATGTCCAAAAGGAAGGCTCTGTGACTCAGAGGAAACAGGAGCCATGACATGACTTCTGTTTCAGACAGGCTTGCAGGTTGGAAACATACTTGTTTTTTTCCAACTGTAACAAGTGGTCTGAGGAGATTATTTAATGAATTTTGCTTAACACTTCAACGTCCTTTCCTCTGTAGTTTTCAAAATGCATTGCTAAACAGTGGGCAATCAAATTCACATTTTTGAAGGGAAAACTGAAGAGAATAACTGATGAACACTGAATCTGTGTTTGATCTCAGGCAGGAATCACAGGGGAAATGCACCTGCTCATCTTGAAGCCAGGGAAGTTTTGCAACTGACATTAACAGGACTAGGGTTTCACCATAGCAATCTGCTGCCTCTGCCCTTTCCCTGGTAGGGTTAGCAATTCCAAAAGGCTCCCATCCAGGTAAAGCTATTTTGCCTCCTGAAGGCTGTCACCACAATAGCAGTAAGCTATGCAGGGGGATCATTAAGTGGTTGCAGCAGAATGGACAGTTCTTGGATACCTTTTCCCTTGCACGTTGGCTGTGGTTAACAGTCGCATACATTAAACAGAAGAACACACCATCTATTTCCAGGCAAAGAGAGGCCTGATAGACAAACCCCATCTGTTTCAGAGCCAATTTCTTTATTTTGTATGTCTGCTCAGTTCATTTCATTTGGTGTTAATATACTTTGCTTCACAAGAATCTTTACTAATGAAATAGTTGTTAAAGAATAATAATTTGCTTGACTGACTACTGTTCTCTGTATTTCTGCCTTTTCTGGATCTCTCTCACAATACAGATGCTGGGAATAAGCCAGTCACTCTGATGCCTAAAGACTTTTTGCTTTTTATATATCTTGTAGATTTTTAATACGTATAGTATTATATGTATTAAAACTATATAGCTGTGTAGTTTCTAACATTTTCTTACACTTTAGAACAATATATTACCCTTTCTCACACATTATGCCACCTTCTTGAAATTCTTTTTGGTCTTGTTTTCAATAAAAGCATTTTTAACAAGAACACCCTGTTTTGCACCAGCACCCTGGACACATAACAAAATTAAGGGCTAAGAACCTTTAGAGAGAAATAAATTTGAACTCATGCTATAAAAATAATATCTGATATAGAAATGGATGTATTTTCTGACAGCAGCTAGCTCAATTTTTCCCCACCAAGGAAGGCCTTAGAATTACTATTTAGTCAATACAGGGTTGAGAAAGAAGTATTTTTTTCTGGTCCAAGGGAAATAAATTATGAAGGTATCTAGATGTACCATTATATTACTACATGGCAATCATTATTACATGAAAATCAACAGGGAAGGCACAGGTAGTTGCTTCACTCAGTGTCTCCTCTTCTCCCAGTGCCAAGTGTAATTATAGATAGCAATAACATGCTGACAATAAGCTTAGAAGAAGCAAGGGAAGTGGTGGGAATAGAAATGCAGAAAAATATATAGAAAAAAAACCCAACAGGAGAAACACCCAAAATGCAGTGAGCCTCCCTCCCCAAAGCCAGACCCGTGGCAGCAGTATGTTATCCCCACTGCAGGTAAACAGATGGCTGCAAAGCTGTAACAGTACAAAGATCACAGAATATCCTGCAAAGCCATAGAAGGAAGGAAACCAGTAGCATTGCTTAATAGTCTGCTTATTTTACAGTCAAGTGGATTGCCAGGCAACTAAGCTGTAACAAGCTCCATATTTAGGGGAAGAAATGTTTGTCTTCTGTCTGTCCCTGCTTGCAAATGGCAAGTGGAGGGCATTTCTAAGCCAGATAATTTGAGTACAGCATGTTCCACAAGCCCTGAGCCTGTGCTGCTGAGCAGCCGGTGTTAATCATGGCAACAGTTGACATGCACGCCTTGCCAGAGTCCAAGTTTGTCACCATCACTGTGACTTTCACTCTCTGCTGTTCAAAACAAAACACAAACAGAATAGCCCCCAAAACCTGCAGTTACTCAGGAATCTGAGATTCCCAATTACTTAATATGACTGGATCCCTCATTCAAAAATGACAACTCTTGGCAACAAAAAGAGCTCGATTTGATTGTCTAAGCAGGTGCATCCAAAGCTGTTTGAGATGCACAGGGTAGCTGACACACTAGCACAGACAGAATAGCCCAGGGACCACCAGCTGATTCCACAGGCCAGGTGAAATATGTTCCAAGGCATCTGAAATGTCTCTAGCTGCCTCATTTAGGCAACTGATCTGAGCCCCAAATGACCCTTTTATATCTTGCATTCTTCATCCGTATCACCACCCAAAAATAAAAATGAGTTAGCATTGCTATTCAAAAGCAGCTGTATAAAAGTACAAATACATGAAGTATGTACATTTGGGAGCCCATCTGAAATCATTTACGGAGATTAAAAACATAGCATCCTTCTGACACGCACATACTGAAGGCACTCACCCAAGGGAATCATCTTGTAAACACAATCCTCAAGTCTGAAGAAAGATGTGATTAGGACAAATGGCAGAAGACTCAAAAGGACAACACTTCAAGACCCAGATAGTCCAGTCCCTGTCCCAGGGCATCCTGCTGCTGGAGGACAGTGCAGGAACAGAACAAGCCTAGGTCATTCACATATGTGGGACCAAGTGTACAAGTAGTACCTCAACCAAGGTATTTTACCAAGGTATATTACATTAATGCCCAGCTAAAATATTAAGGAATAAAAAACAATTGCTAAAAAGTAACAATTTAAAACAACCAGCCAATTTTTAAACTGATTAGTTTGGTAATTCGTTGCTTTACTTCAAACAATAGGATCAAATTAATGACAAAATCACTGTTTTCCTGCAATCTGAAATTATACTAAGAATAAAAGTAGGGTTCAGCAATGAAAACATCCACTGGCTGATCAAAACTAAATTTGATTGGAATATGAATGAAATGTCTTTGCTTGGGAAATTACTGCATTTAAAGTCACTGTTTTCAGTTCCAAATTTATGTTTCACAGCCCTGACCTCAGTTCCTCTCTTTATATACCAACAACGAAAACTGACAATAGAAACCCACAAACCCACAACTGAGAACAAGCCTTTCCCTGGAAGAGGATGTAATGTAAAAGCTACTTTATTACATACTAGCTATAAGAAACCCCCTTCGTATGCATGTGTAAAATGTTTACAACATACAGTAGTGGCACATCCATGTGCTCCTATTCTTTTATCCAGTAACTGCCACAATAACAAGTAGAGAACACAAAACTAGGGGTATAAATAACTACAACATAAAACTCTGTCATTGTTTTAAGNATTTTCTCTACATGTCTGTTTGCTGAGAGGATAGGCTTGTTTTGGTCTTACTTACCTTTCTCACCATTTCAGGGATTGTATCAAAAAAGATTTAAACCTTTTAGCTTCAGAGGAGATTTATATCTACTTGCAAAATACCCAATGCATATCTCTTAATTGAAAATACATACTATCTTCTGGCTACCTATACTTTGGACACTGACTCATTCATGCCAGTCACCTAGCTAAGCCCTCTCTGTAGCAAAATTATGCTCTTTAAACCAGATCTGTCCACCAGAAACTGATAAATATATTTTTATAGATTTACTGAATTAATTTAGTGCACCCTTTTATGCTCAGGCAACCTGTCTGGCATGCTATATAGACTGTAATAGAAAAGAGAGAATTGTGTTTTGCACAGCTGAGGATTGTAAAGACTATGCCCAGGAAGAACCTGAGACACCAACTGTTGGAAGTGATCATACAGCACATGAAACAGGGCATGTTTGGTCATCTTCTCCACTGTCATCTATAGAGCTATGAAAAATAGGGAGGAAAACTGAGGTAGCTCTTCAGCAAGTTTGTAATACACATTCTGAAAATAAGAGATTTTTCAGAGTAAATTTTTTCTATGCAGTAGGAAAATCTCTGTGGGGCCATACTAGTGATGCTGAATGGGAGAATAAGCCTATGCTCAGAAATCCAAGTTCTGAATAAAAAAGCCAGCGCTGCAGCTGGAAGCTGCAGGAGATCCTGTCAATAAGAACACACTTTTAAGTTATCTTCCCTGAACTACAAG
>VZTZ01004655.1:0-13739 GCA_013400955.1 Drymodes brunneopygia
CAGCTGTGCAACACCTATATATCTATATACACACAAAGTGTCTGTAATGTGTCTTTCTTCCTAAGGGTAGCTATCTGTCTTGAATTAGATATATATGTGCACATATGCACATGCTATTAATGTATATGCACAGTACATTTACCATGCTCTGATTAGCAATGAGACCCAGCTTCAGTTTCAAAAAGCCATAAACACTGGCCTGAGTTCTATCCCAAACTTGGGAAAAACGAGACCTAACTGATTGCTCAGTGACCTTTGCTGTCCCCTCACAAACAGTAAAACAAGTTCCTGTTGTTGAGGGAGCAATGAAAAGAAGAGAGGAAAGGAGAAATGTAGGCTGTAATAATATCTTTTTTATCTATTGATATTAATTTAATGTGTTATTTCTTCTCTTATTGTGAAGAAACTGTTAAGTGGTTGGAATGTGTGCTTGTCTGGCAGCAGTGTTTGACCCTCTGCCAGCTGGTGTCAGCCCTGGGCACCTGCTACCTCTCTTGTCCTCGGAACAAGAGCTAGACTTCAGCCAGTCCCCCACTGACATCCCCATTCCTTCTTGCTGGTCAGAAGCAGAGCACTTTAGTGACCTTTCTGCTCCTTTGAGAATATCACGGAATACTGCACTGTATAGAGTCTTCTATCCACAGATTTCACAAGTGGCATTTTCTTTACCTGGAATGTCAGTGTCCTAAATCTGCAAACTCACATATTTGATTAAAATGAAAGCTTGCCACAAGGTCTCTTTCACTCAAAACTCTTTCCTTGCACCAATGAGAAGAGTTTGAGTTTCCTTCTACAGTTTTCCAGGATGACTTCCTGTTTTCTCTTAAGTCTTAGGCCACTTGGCTTACATATACTCCTCTTTGCCTTGCTGGCATAAGGAAATTAAACACTGGAAGAGTAAGACCAAAAGTATGGCATGCATGATACAAAGCAATTGGATATTCCATTTAAGAAGTGTTTTGCTTCTCAGTTTGTGTCTTTGGATATCTATCTAAATTCATATGTGCACCTATTGTAATGATTTTGCTGTGCTTTTCATGTCTGCTAGTACATACTGTGGTCTCCAAGGTGAGGGTATTACTGAATCTCATAATCTGAAAGAGCTGAGGTTGCTGTAAGACCCTTCCTGCAAAGCAAGGGTTCACAATAGCCACATATTCAAACACAAGCATGTACCACATATACACATATATGCACATCTGGACACAGAGGTCACACGTATGTACATGTGCCCCAGGTGCACTCAGCACTCACACTAACTCAAATGGCACCAATCCACTCATCCCAGTCTACTCAATGCCTGATTATGAGGAAGGTTTGGAGGTAGGAAAGACCCATGCACACCTGCATGTGTCTGCACGTGTATAATGTGGATCCCTCCTGAAGCAGGGCTCAGGCACTGAATCTATCCTTTGGCTTCCCCTGGATCCAAATCTTCCCAGTTGTCATACCTGGACAAATGAGTCACTGAGGCCCCAGGGCCCCTTCAGCTGCTGATACAGACCTCTCACACTTTCACACCCACACTCATTCCAGTTGCTGACATTTAGACTCACATAAACAGTTGAAAATGGAATGTAATAAGAGAGCAGAGAAGACTGTGTTGACAACATAAACTGACATCTACGTCTCCTTCTCTGCTGTTAAATAAAATCTTTTGTTTGGGAACTAATCAAAGGCAGACATTCCAAAAAGTCTTACTTAGCCTTACATTATCAGGGTAGGTGAAGAGGGCTGAGACGGATGCTACAAATTAATGTCAAAAAGAAAAGTGTAGCATGTCAGAATAAAAAAGAAAAGTGAATTTTTATGTTTGGATAAAAAATAATTATTTTTTATGACAAATGTTGGGAGTGCTCATTATGAAGCAAAAAGTTCCAGGAGCAACATTTGAAGGAATGCTAAAATGGAGGTTGAGTTTGATGTACTTAGTATTAGTAGCTTAGTGGGATTCGCCAGGCAATAAAATATTCACAACTAGGCTGAGGAATGTCAGAATGTTGGTTAAAGGTCAGTTCTGAATAAGTAGCTAAAGGAGGCTAATTTGCAGTGATGTGATTAATTCTCCAAGACTATGATGACAATCCACTGCTGTCATTCTCTTAGTTATCTCTGAGAGAACAATTTAGGAAATCTCTGATGAAAATGTTACACAGAATTTATAATAGGCTTTCAAACTTTGAAAAGATTTCCAGGAGTGCTTTAGAGAAAATCTGTAGCACCTTGAACCACTTGTTTGTTTCTTGCTTTGTTTTTGTCTTGGTGCTGTTACAGGGCTTCTTGACTCAGCATTATACTGTCACCCTACAACATGCTAGTGAGCTGGCTCCTGTCAGCTAACTCTGAAGGGTGGTCAGCTGAGGATTCAGCTATTCTGTTTAAAAGGAAGACCTTTTTTTAACTTGCTGTCAATCTGTATCCCCTCAAATATCATTTGAACAAATGCTTATGTGATCTCTGTGCAGTATCCAATCCACTGGCTAGAATATTTTTGGAAGTATAGCATGGATCCAGAGACTAGGATGTACAGCCAGCCTGTTTTGAGGCCAAAGATGGAAAAGAATGTCTTATAGCTACAGTGAACTGACTACATTCAGATGCACAGGTATTCTGAAAGTGGTCTTTATTATTCAATAGTAGGAAATAGAAGGAAGCTAGGGCATTTGCCCACGATTCTAGTCTTCGAATTTACGGCACTGTCTTTAAGCATTATTAACTATGCCAGCTGTCTTCAAACCCTGTTCTTGGGGGACAATGACAATCCCATTTTCTCTTTTCCTTGCTGCAGTGTTCCAAAAGTCAGCCTTTGCTATTCTTTCATCTGCTGTGAGGCAAAGGGTGTCAAGAGTTTGAAAGAGCACAGGAGAACAATTCTCTTAGAACTTTCTTATCTTTGATGGCAATCTGAATTTCTGCTTCCCATTTGTTTTTTAATCTGCTGTGACTTCTCCATTTCACACTACTTTGAATTTCAGAGAGATTGGCTATTTGTCTTTTAAATAAATCTATTTTTTCCTCTGAAGTTTGGTAATTTATTTTCACTGTCAGAACAAGGCAGACTGCTTCATAACAGCATAGGGCTTTTTTTAGATATAAAAGTATGTAAGACAATTTGAGCATTTGCTTTTTTTGGTGAATTGTTTAGACGAATTCTGACCTGAATTAGAGATGTACTATTTTGTTTCATCTAAATTATTTATGTATATACGTGCCCATTTAACTCAGAAGACATTAAAGTCCTTTTAGAATGAGAGATAGAAAAAATTCAAGTAAATGTGGTTATTCATTTCACATCCATGTCTGATAGAAGCAAATACTGAGTTTGATTCTACAGGAAATGCATGAGAATGATAGTTTATTGAAGCCATAAGCAATCAAGTGATGAGCAAGTAAAATCAGATGAAAATACAATGAAAATGTTTTTTATATTCTTGTCCGTGTGAGTGAATAGGGAAAACCCATTTCTTTTGAATCCAAACTTCTATTCCCACATGATTTACTATCATGATGTGATAAACATAATATAGTCTTTGGTATCACCACTACAGTAAAGGAAGCTTTTTGTTTCTTTCATACCACAGGAGTAATAAATAAGGGACTTCTTTATTGGTCAGAATAGAGGTTTTCTTCTAGAATAAAAGAATGAGATATCATCTGGATAGGACATGCATCCTGTGTTTTATGATCTATCCACACATGAAATCTTTGAAATGGTCTATGAAACAGACCTTGGAAAGACAGTATGCACCTGAATCTGAGTAAAAGCTACTGGTCTATTATATTACTATTAGTACTGAATACTAGCATGTTTGAAATCAAACAGACCTCCACAGAATCTTGCTATCAACACAAAATTGCCTTTGAAAAACTACATCAAAGAAGGTTTTAGATGTAATTCTTATAATGCTTGTATCACTTCTACTAATGACTAGGCGAATGTGTTCAACAACAACAACAACAATAAAAACTCCAGCTTTAACAAGGACAAATATTCTTTCTGGCTTTTTTTTCTATATGGCTGTAAGTCTTTCCAAGCATCCATATTATACCAACATTCAAGCAGTCTGGATATTCTGGTTTTTGCTAGTGCAAATACAGATGAGCAGCAATCGTTTCATTTTACTGGAGTTTCATCACTTCATGGGCAGAGATTTTTCACTCCTGGAATTTCATAAAAAAGAGCATCAGATTCAATGTTGTGGTTAACCTACTGACAACAAATCAAATAGAGCCTACCCATATTTCTGTAGTTCACAGAAAAGTACACCTGCTTTCTGTAATATTTGATAATGTCTAACTTAAAATCAGCTAACAAAGTCCTCTTTCTCTAGGAAATTCTAAGTTGATTTTATTTAATCTTAAAAAGAAATAAATACCTTGCTTGAAATATTTTTTGTGAAGAACAAGGAAACAAATTACCTTGAATTTGGATGTTTTGTAAAATGTACAATTATTTGTAACAATAAGTTAAACACCATTTCAGTTTGCATCATTCTGATCTCATGTTACTTTCATGGGGTTTTTTTCTCCATATATCTTGGTAATATATATTGAATATGGGCCTCTGGTGTATTAGTATGATAAATTCAGTAAGTCTTCCTAATCAGTAAATTTGAAATGAGGCATTCATTTCTTCTTTTCTTGAATTCTATCTTGTTGAAGTGAAATGTTCTCTCATAATTTATGAAAAATTTTTCAAAATTGATGAAAAGCTGTTAATACAAAGCTGTATTTTTAAAACTGTCATGGTGAGAATTTTGCATCCAGTTTTAATTTTTTCTATCAAGAGCTGTTGCCTTTTTAATCCAGAACTCTCAAGCTGTTTTACTCAGGATGTAATTACAGATACTTGTTCTCTGTATACAAAAGGTTCTTCAGGACCCTGAAACCCTGTTCAAATTTTTGAAAACAGTTTTAGTTACCTAAATCAAAGTTATTGATTTTTTTAAAAGAGTATTAAAGCTGAAATTATTCACAGAAACAGTCAGTCTGACAAGGTCTAATTTAAACTCCTCTTAAAATTTTACAAAGTCAACGTATTTTATTGAGTTCTATCAAAAATGTTTGATTTTTATAATTATTTCCACTCTGACCAGAAAAAAAAGGAAACAGTTTCATTATTTCTGATGAGCCCCTGTAGTCAGACCAAGTTTATAGCAATAATGTGTATAATGAGAACAGTGTTTCGAAAGATGGTGCATATTTTTAGACATGGAATTTCTGCCTCTCAAACAGTATCTTTGTGACTGCTTTGAACACAGAGGCCAGTACTGAAGGAATCTAAGAACCCACATACTGCATACACTCTGGCATGAATTAATTATCAGAGATAGAGTAGGAATATCCAGGAAGAGGGAGTTCTAGCCTCTTCCATGTTGGGGACTAAACACCCTCATGTACATCAGAGCACTTGCGACCTCTGTTCAGTGCAGTGTGGTCAGGTAATGGCAGTCCAGCTGTGCAGCTGTGTACCTTCCCTTTTTTCTCATTCTGTATTCAAGCCCTGAATCTTTTAAACATTACAAGTGCTGCTTTGAGACACTGCATAGAAAGTTTGCATTTCTGCTGTCTGTATTGGTCCTGTGCTGATCACTTGGCAACTTTTTGCCAGGGGCAGATATAATCAGAAATTAGTAGAACAGAAAAAAGGTACATTTTTGTTATGAACTTTGCTGTTATAGTAGGCAGTAATGCAAAACAATGGACAAATTTATACTCTTTCTAAAAAGGAAGCTCTGTTTCCAAGGTGATTATGTTTTTGGTATTTTTTTTCTGTGAGTGATGTTCCAAAAACCTCAGCATTGTCACGCTTCACCTCACTCCCACACAAAGACATGACTTACTGGTTTTATCAACTAAAGAATGAAGGGAAAGAAGATTAAAAAAGAGTGTTGATGTTGGAGGCCATGTTGCCACATATTCAGAGAGGTTAGCCTTCTGGTATGAGAGACCTGAGTACTCAAGCTAACATCAGCTCTGAACCACTCTCACAGAGTTTCAGTCCCTATAGATTATGTAGGGTTTCTTGGAGCCAGCCAGCCACATGATCCAAGCAGTGATGTTCACTGAATGGTATTTCTGATGGAGGAAGGGGACACATTGCTCCCAGACAGAAAAGATGTTGAGAGTGAAAAGGGAAGCTGCAAGGGGCATATGTCTTTTCTGGCATTCCTCTTTAGCCTCTATGTATGGGCCTTGAAGTCCTTCGCAAGGACAGAAACCCTTATCAAGAACTTCAAAAGACGGGGAGGACAAATTAGAACTTAGATGATGCAGTTTTGAGTTCCCTTGTTCTGTCACATTATGTGTATGCCTTAGACATGAGAAGGTCAGGGAAGGAAGGAGGGGCCCTGTGGATAGCTAAAAGTTGTAGATCTTTAACATGACGAGCTGATGCTGCTTAGCTGAGGAGAGATGGGAGGCACAGAAGGAATAGAAGTAGATTGGTGTCAGATATATTACTGCTAATATTAGTACCATTGGTTCATTCAGCTTTTGGATATTGGATTCTTGCCCCTTCCTAGAAGAGAGGTGAGGCCAAATTTGTGCCTCTGATTGACAGAAGTCTAGCACATGTCTAGATTGGTGCTATCACAAAAGACCCCACCAATTTTTTTTCCTTTTGAGAAATATGGCTCCTAGTGTAAAGCTTCTGAGATGCAGTTCACTTTTTAAATCCACATTAATCATTGAAATAGCATGCTGGTAATGAATTAGAGTCCTGTTTCCCACTGGAGCTGACTCAGCCCTTTACTGAGGGGACCCATAAAGAGGACTATCTGTCTGTGAACTCTGCTATTTTTATCCTTCTCTTGATCTCATTTGATCTTTGACTGGCTGAGTGGAGAGATATAGAGAATCTATATTTATATGCTCTCCAAAATAAAGGGATTTGTCATTTTGTGTAGAATATTAAGCTGGATAGAACAATGGCTGGGTATGCTTCATTCTACCAGATGCTGAAGTAGAAATAAATACTGGTTTAGAGTAGAGGAGGCTTTAGAAAAACAGTAACTTGCTATGTATTTAGAGGAATCACTGGAGATAAGAGTGTATGAATTTGGACCTTGTGTTATGAACAGTTATAAGGATTTCTCTGAACAAAGGCAATAAAATCATATGCCCCTAATTTCTAAGTGAAGTTATAAAAAGTAATGAGTTGGGATTATTTTTTCTAAACTGTAGCTGATATGATATGCTATTTTTCTTGACAAAATAATTTATCTGTTGCAATGACTTTATTTTTTTAATCTATTATATTTCTATTAACTTAATAATTTTTAAATCTCCTATCTCCTCTACCGTTTCTTCCCTACAATCTAGTTCTATGCTAGAAGATGAAGCCTCTGTGCTCCTTAAAATAACCATTTAGTCTGGCAATGCAGAAGGTGCACTAATTAATATAATCAAAACCATAAGCCATTACTGCAAGCTTGAAATGGACAATTTAATGGACTGAGTTTTATGCACTTTCTAATGAAAGTTGACCTCTGTGGTTAATCAGAATTCATAGTAACTCAGCAATGTCTAAGTGTTGCATAAAATTCTTTACCTGAAGCTGGCACATAGACTGTGGCTAAAAGAGGAGAGAAGAGGAAAGCAATAAAAGAGACCTCATAATAATAAAAAAGCCCGCATAAAAGTCCATCATATGCATTTATTCAGGCTAGATATGTGATACTATTCAATACGCTTTAGAAAAGGAACTATTTCTGAAAGAATAAGGAAATCCATGGTTACAAAGACATGTGTGGTATTTTAATATAAGTGCTGCAAGTCATTAATTCCTGCCTTATTAGAGCCAATATAATTCTACCACTTAGACTTCAACTAAACAGTTATTAGTTAAGCAAAGTGTCCTAACAGCACTTCACATCCAAGGCTTAATTTCACATCAAAGGTATAACTGGTGATGTAGGAACATAAATGGTTCAATAATGATTTATGTCTTTTAAGTACATTCAGTCATTTTTCATTTTGATTGTCAAATTTACTGAATGTTAAGAGAAAGCATGATGACCTTGTATTTTAAAGTAGTGGCAAAAATATTACCAGAAAGAATTGAGATAATCTTAAAAATGTGGGAGGTTGACCACAAAATTGTAAGATGGAAAAATGATGAAGAGGCTGAATCTGCTCCATTGAGGCAAAAAGAGATGTTAACAAAGATCTGAATTTAGTCATGACTGCTTTTAAGGCTAACCTTAACTCTCTTACTACTTATGAACCTTTATTTAAATCTGTATTAAATGAGATTAGTAACTTTTTCACTTTAATTTGAGATTTGTGAATGTTTCATTTTAAGATTTTGTTTTGTTTTTTTTAATGAAAAGCTTAATTCTTTAATGGCCTTAAAAATGTAGGGGCAAAAATACCCTAGTGGTAACCATTTTCTATTTTCAGATGAGAAAATAAATGAAAATAAAAGTAATTCTTTACTTCCTGATCACAGTAAAGACTCTGTGCTTTAAGAACATTGTAATGATACTCAGATTCCTGATTTTATGAGTACAATCCTGAGTGATTTTTGTGAATAATGTCATTTGTATAGTGGTTCACATGTGGTATGCACTTCACAATCTTCTGCCAAGATTTTCCATTACAGAAGTGGAACCTGGTTTTAAAAGAAAGAAAAGGAAAAAAATCACAATTATACCTCATTTCAGGATTACTTTATAAATATTTTCAATGGCTTTGATAAATGAAGACTATCACTGTCCCTATATGCAACAAGTATGTGTACAAAGAAATAGTTACTGACAGACTGCAAGTGGCTTGTAGCCACTTCTTAAACGTAACTATTTATTTTGAAATACTTAATTCATATTTTCAGACTACAAAACATTGTTAGGAGGAAAAATCTTAGTGCAGTTTTTGCTACTATTTGTGAAATGATGCAGACAATTTACCCATGTAATTGTAGTAGTGAAAGAGTACTGATGCATCTTTAGTATTCTTTCTTTGCGATTTTTATGTTCAACTTATATCCATTCTTGTTTGAGGCGTGGGGGATCCAAGGTGGGTATACAAATAAAGAACTGGCTTCTGAGCTTCAGGGATTTGCAATTTTCCTACAAGTAGTGTTTACATTCCTGTGAGTTGTTTTCTTAATGATTAAAAATGTTTCAAAATTACGTACATTTACTAGACATAAATTCAAATCCTGAAAACTGGTGATTTGAGACAGTTCCATGAGCACTGCATATGCAGGGTAAACAGAATTTACAAACATTTCAGTCCTCTAATGCAATTCTATTGGAGGCAGGGGTCTAATAGGTTTGATTCCTTTGACAACAGTTGTATTTGCAAAGACTGATGAGAACATGAGATCCATAAATTTAAATTATTAAACGCCAGTGTTTAGAACAGGCACAATCAAATGCTTACTCTTATTCAAATAATACTCATCACATTTATGCCAAAGAGTTCTACACAAATAATGCTTTCTAGGTAATTTAATCTTTCAGTAGATTTCTACAGGGGAACACAAAATGCAAGAGGACCAATTGTCCCATTATTTACCCCACTGGATATAAAATATCTTTGTTCATTTAATGGAGTTCACTGAAATCATCTTTCTGTGAGCAAAGACAGATTTTGACCTCCTCACTTTCCGCAATTCAGGAATTACAATTAGTCAGGTAAGAAAGCTGTTGGGTAGAAAAAGTCTCTGTTAGTTTGTGTAGAACCCCCAGACAGCTTCAATAGCTTCACATAATTCCTGGAGGCTTATAATTTGCCAGCAACTTAAGCAATTGTTAGTTCCATCCTCCTGTCTTCTGTTTCATGAAATACTCATAAACATGTGGCTGTATAGACAAAAGAACTATGCAAGCATAAAAGGGATTATCCTTTATCATTGTTATTTTATATTAGCTTGCTTCAGCATCTTTTCATGAAGGAAAGCCTCAATTTTAATTTTTATTTGTGTTTAATATATTTTTTTTGCTATCAAGAGCCTTTTTAGGAGGTGAATGATATGGAACTTCTTTCCCTAAAATAAAAGACCTGGCAAACAGGACTTCTCTAGGTAGAGGACTACTCAGCAAACAGATTGATTCTCTGGGCTCTGTGTGTGTGTGTGAGAGAGAGACCAAAATAGCCCATCATCAAGGAAAGTCAGTTAGCACAACCACACATCCTGCTATTCATTTCCTTATTCTCTGCCTGTATCAATATCTACATTAAAGAAAACCAGCTAGTTTGTTCTTATCCACGAGTCTTTTAATAAGTTAATTGTCAGCACTGGTCAGTCAGCACTTTAGATGTTCTTCCACTGACTAGCTGGAGGCAGCTAGTGATGCACCAAACCAGGAATATTACTTGTGCTTCTCAAGGAAGCTGGTCAGTGTTTATTTAATTTAACATTAAATTCCAATCAAACAGTGTTGTGGTTTGAAAGCAAATTAGTGAGACGATCAAAGTCANTGTTTCTTTCAACTCATAGAAGTAATGCAGGATAAAATACTAAGGAACGCAGAAGCAGATGACTAAAATACACAGGTTTATACATGTTTTGAGTCACGCATTCAAACATATTTTATATTCCCTTTTCCATAGTAACAATGAAAGTACCTTTTTTTTTCTTTTTCCAGAATTAGGTAGCTATGGTGCCTTTTATCAACTCTTGGTGAAATAAAGCAATCAGTGCATGAATCAGAAATGACAGCAATAATGTAGTGGCAGAAATTGCATTTTAAAGAAATGCATGCTTTCTGAAATCTGCAAGGCAAAATAGACCATCATGCTCTCAAGCAATGAAAGTGAAGGGGAACAAAGCCATACACTTACAAGTAAATAAGTCAATACTGATCTAGTTTGCTGTTTTGTTAATTTAAGTGTGTTACTTTATCTCTTCCTACCCCATTTTTCTTATATGTATAAGAACTGAATCTATTAAAACTAATATGAAGCAGCAATATAAATTACTTTTTCAAGTAATCATTTTCCTTCCTGAACTTTCTGTTTATAAAAGCTGTTAGGGCAGTGAATTAAAAAAGGATTAAATTCTGCCACTGTATAAATGCAATAAGAATTCTATAATTAAACCAGTTGATCCAAACATCTTAGCACTGTGGACAAATTCTCAGATGCAAAATGCACTTTGGAGTACAGATTTTTTTTAAATGTGAATCAATAATATTACTCAATGCAACAATAAAGCATATTTAGAAAATTATGCAGAAGCTGAGATTCCAAAGTACATGAAATCTTGGAGCAAAGTTAAGGACATCATCATATAGACTGAATTGTCATGTTGATTCTAGAGAAGCTAGATTTTTTTCCTGGCACCTTCAAGAAAAAGTCAATCCTACTTGCCAGCTCTGCCACACAAAATTACAATTTCTCTAAAAAGTTTGAATTTTCCCAAAATGTGAAATTTTCTGAGGACTAAGTTTTGGTCTCTTGCACAAGATTAAATCCTCAACAATAGCACTAAAATCGTGATAGGTATTGCTAGAACTGGAAATTTTGAGATTTGGTCAGAAGGTAAGTCTTCCATTCAGATCCTTCATTATTGTTACACCATGCTTTCCCCTAGAATTGTTGATATAAATTCTTTAGCCTATTTGCCTGGCTCAATTTACCATACTCTGTCTTTTTGAGAGGTAGAGTTTGGTTTTGTTTGTGGGTGGGGTTTGTTTGTTTGGGTTCCCTTTTTTTTGTTTGTTTGTTTGTTTTGGTTTTGTTTATTTGCTTGCCTGTTTTTGCTTTGGATTGTAAAAGACACTTCTGGAGGATTACTGTGGGGACTTTTATGTAGCATCCCTTTTCTAACATATTTGTCTTCAAAATGATTGAACTGTCTAGAAGAATACTCACCAGTATAAAATAAATGGATATACTATGTGAGGAAGAACTACTGTACATTCTCTGTCAGCTCCCAACATCCAGCTCTTTTATGTATCTAAAATGATGAGTGCGTGGTGTTTTTTAAGTATACATCTATGAATTTCAATTTATTTTACAAAAATGTATAATGAGGACATAATTGGACCTAGATTTATTATGCACCTAGCAAATTTTTCTTCTTCATGAGGTGGGAGAAGAGGAAATTCTCAAAAATTTTCTGTGAAATCTCTCAACTGCAACCAAAAATTTTTTGAAGATACATAAATAAAGCATACTGGTTCTCTTATGCTATTATTTAAAGGAAACTAATTTACTGATTAACTCCAAAGACTAGGTTATATTTCATGTATTATGCTTGTTGATTAATTATTTTATTTAATTAGGGTGTTTTTCTTAATATCTTCTGTTTAAAATATATTTAAATACTTCCTAAAAATTACAATAAAGGTTCTCAGACAATCTCAAAGGAATAAGATTATCAGACACATCTAGTGTTGAAGAGGTGAGATTAGCAATTTTGTAGGAAAATGTGAGCTGAAAACTGCCCATAATTTTGTATTCATATGTTGTACAGAAATTCCTTAACTTCCATATTTCTTCCAGAAAATGTTGAATTTTCTCAGGACTGCACAAAAATGCTTAAAACTGATCTATGAAATGCTGAAAATTTTGAAATTCTGAGAATGAAACCAAACCCTTATAACAGATCTTTTAAAAACATCAAGTTGTGTTCTGTGCCGAAAGGGAAAGCTTAATATTGAATGAGATTTTTTGTGTCAAAGAGGCCTTTTTACATGTCCTGTTTTGCATTTTGTTTAAATTTAAATAAATGAGGGTTTGTGGGGTTTTTGGTGGTGGTGGTGGAGATGGTGACACTGGTTTTCTTAACCCCTAACTAATTTGAGGCGCAGAATAGTGAAGGAGCATGCCAGTGGTACTTTGTGATTTGCATGGAAATTGTGCATTGATGGAGCACAGATCTCCCATTAACAGAATCCACACTGTCTGATACTTTGAAAGAAGTTGCCTATATCCCATCAAGATGTCTTGCAAGGATTTTCAGAAAATAAAGTGAGATTTCTTGATTTGATAGTCTGAGAAAGGTTGAAAAAAGAAGGAAAAATAAAATAACACTTAAAAATATGAGGAAGATAAAATTAATGTCAAAGTCCTCATGCTTTAAGAACATATTTTTCTCATAATATTAATATGTACATTTCGTTAAATTAGTATTTTTAAGTACTGGAACTGTATTTCAAGCTGAAAATATAGGTTTGAACACAGAGCCAATAGATTATTTTGTCCAACATTAAACCTTTTAAAACTTACAGGAATATTTGGTACAATGACACTTTTAAGCAACATCAGACTAAATGAGTTATTGATCTATGTTGCTAACTAATCACTACAATACTTTTGAGACATTCATTTAGAATTAAAAAGAAAAAAAATTCCTGCAGAGTATCCAAAACCCTGAGGGTATTGATATAGGACAAATTACACCAAATTTATGGCAACCATGTTCCTTAAAAAACATACCAATTGCATACGAAAATAATCCTTTTGAAGGGCAATTCTACCTGTGTGCATTGCTATTTCTACTGCTGGTGTTTTATCATCTTATATTATCTTAAATAATAGATATTAGAATTAGAAATTACTGATTTGGTCATCTGTACTTTCAATTGTACTCACAATTTTTTTATAAGTCCCTTCTCTAGTATGCTTTGAATGCTTTTGGTTATAATAGCTGTTTTGGCAGGTTATTCCACTGTCTAATTGATTTAACTGTTATACAGTGCTTTTTTATTTTTTGGTCTCCATTTTCTTCATTTCAGGTCTTTACTTATTCTTTTTCTTCCAAGGACAAATTAAGCTAAAGCTGC
>VZTZ01004661.1:0-22448 GCA_013400955.1 Drymodes brunneopygia
CCATGCACACACAGTCACCCATTACTGCCTGAATATGACTCAACAGAAAAAAGTAGGGACTTTGACAGTTTGGGAACAGATTTAAAGATGTGAATACCTGTTTATCATTTAAAGAGTGACACTGATTACTACTGCTTTGGTGTAAATCTGAAGTAAATTCATGAAAATCTGGGTCAGGATATACCCTCAAACTGAAAATGAAAATGGTTGTCACAGAAATTATTTCACTGACAATCAAGTTCTGAAAATAGAGAGAAATTGTAATGGTATCAGACTCCTTTTTTGACAGAACCAACTTGAACTTTTTTCAGCTTTTTGAAATAGAGCATAATAATTACATTCATAGGAGCTGGCTGAGACTGGGCAGCCAATTCACAGGTGGAAGAAACATCTGACTAAATCCCTTTTAGCAGGGAAACCGCCAGAGCATGCACCTGGCTTTTTGTTGGAGTCATTTCCATCTGCCAAAAAGCATTGTTGCAAAATGATGGGGAAAAATAAACAAGGGATAAACCATACTGGAATGTTAACTAAAACAGCATCTTGCCTGAGTTGGGGAAAGGCCAGGGGTAGCACTGGAGGGGCTAGGGCCTTCCTATCTGCAAAACAGGGGAAAAATATTTTTTTTACTTTATCTGTGTTTCACATGTTTTCCTAATATTTATTATTTGTTTTCCAGCAATCATGAGGACCATATTGTTGGACAAGAGCCCCATTCTTTAGGGATTTTAAAAATGTAAACAGAATTCTGGGTCTGTTCCAAGGACACACTACAATGATTTGTAAACATTTCTGAAAGATGTCAAACTCTTGCTAACAATATTTAAGAGCTGAGGAATTTTAGTTTGCAGGCTGAGTTCACAAATTTGGTATGTCACTTCTGGATAAGTACAGAGTACCAGGAGCTACTGGCCTTCCTAACTGTTGTAATTAAATGTCCAGAATGTAAGTGTTGAGTGCTCAGGAACTAACAGTAAGTGTGTGCAATGATGGGTGACCAAGTGGAGAATACAAGGCCACAGCTCTTCCACACTTTTTTCTACTTCAAAGATTACAATAGAGATAGCAACGATTATAAACCAAAGTAAAAGAGAACTGGATCCTCTGGGCTTTATCCATGTTGAATCTCCTAAAACTCTCACAAAATTTATCTTTAGAATGGCTGGCATGGCTCATCAACACCTTGGAAGGTTTATGTGTAAGGGGCATGTCAGGCAGATTCTTGGTCCCTCTCCTGTTGGGTCATTTTTCATGTTCCATGTATTTCTGACTCCCAAAATAGGCTGTTGACAGTCAAAAGCATTCATTGTGCAGAATTTCTTAGACCTTTAGCCAAACTCATCACTGGCAAGAGGTGAATCCAACTCTGAGCCTGTAAGTGAAAGTAAAATACTATAATTGACACCAATTTGCTGACACTTCTGTCAGACAACTCCAAATTCTGCCTTGCACATCTTGTGTTCCATCCATTCTGCCTCCTTATTTTGTATTGCACTTCTCTGCATGTAGAAGGCAGTTATTTATCACTAGTAGGAAGAATTCTCAAGTGAGGTTTTGAATCATTCCTGTTTACAGCCCTCTTCTCAAAGAGTTAGGGGGGAGCCCTCCAGATTCTTGCATTTGAAGAGGAAGAAGACATTTTACACTTCTTTTACAGAAAAGGAAGAGAGAGTAGAAAGGGAGGAGGTCTAAGCTACTCTATGCAGCAAACACCTGTTCTCTTTCCATTTCCCTTCTCTAAAAGGCATTGCAGGACTTGGTTGCTAACTTGAAAATCCCCTCCTTTTTGGAAAAAAAAAATAGACTTCATTCAGGCATATCCAGATATACAAGCTCCTGATTTGATCAGTTCTGGGAATTGAAGAGTAAAACTTATCCTAAGCTTCATTAAAAAGAACAATAAAGATGGTATTTCTAGGGACATCAGCTGCAGCTCCCTATAGAAGGTAGCATTAGTTGCGATTCATATGAATGAAATTTGTTTTATGACAGCATTTATCCTGAAATTCTATGAAGGGTAAAGCAACTGCCTGGACAAGAACAGAGTAATTTTTTTTAAGCAGAAAGAGAACTGTGGTTTCATTTTACTTCCTGGCTTTGACCTGAGTCAAAAATTTACAGATGTACTCTGTATTGAAATAGGTGCCTGAAAGACACCTTGATTCAGTTTCCTTTGTTTTCTCTGTACAATAGAGAAACACATGCAGTGAGAAAGCACATGAAAACCATTTTCCTTGTTGCACAAAATGAAAAGAAATTCAGGCATGTCACAACCTTGAAACACTTCTTCATGGACTGTATAATGGATTGGCAGATATGAAGGTGGATGTTTTTTAAATCTTGTATTCCTGATCATGTTCCTTTGACCTACGGTTGTGTTCTGTGTATATGAAAGCAGAATGATGAAATGTCTGAAGTTATCAAATACAGCTTGGAACATTACTTAAGAAATACACTTCAGTCAATTCTGGCTGATGAACTGTGTCTGAAGCCTTAGGCTATAGAAGCTGGTGTCCTGAACCATGCTAAGACATCATTCAAGCACTGGACATTCTCTGACCCTTCTCAATGTTTTGCCATTGGGACCAAAACATCCTTTTTATTAAAGCCCGTAAGATTCTTCAGTTTATGATCATATCCTCTCTCTGTGAGGAAACGGACATTTTCTCCTATTTGCATTCCCCCTACCTTGCTTTAAAAAAGCAAATGGAAGAGCAAATATGTGATATGTTTCATGCAAAGATGACTTTTGTTTTGTAAGCATTCATCTGTTCCAGCTGCTTATTTCTCCCTCAGAGTCATAATCCTCTCTCTGCCATATCGCAATTAGCAGTGGAGAAGTCTGGGATTTACATTCAGTGGATTACAACTTTCAGAGAGAAAAAGGCAGCAGGAGTGAACGAAGTATGCAACATAAATCCTGTCTTCATGCAAAGGGATTTAGCAATAAAAGCCAAGTTTCACGCACATTAAAAAAAAGAAGGAAAATATATTTGCAGTATTTTCTGAGACATCAAGTGAATAGAGGAGTCCATAGCCCCCTGAAAGTTACACTCATAACTCTATAGATTTTTTTAAAAACACGGACAAAATAAAGGATTTTTTTCTAAGTTTTTAAAAAGTTCTGTAACTTCTGACAGAGAAAATGAAGTCCTTCAATAGGCAATGTAACACAGAGAAGCAACCAGGCACAATCTCAGGTGGCACGAAATATCCTGGGGGTTATTGGCAAAACTGCTGAGTTGGAGCAGATGAAACACTTAGAGCCCAAACCCCATGATTATTCTCTACCTCAGTGGTATTTAGTGATAAATGGGACTGCCATGGTGGAGTGGGTTTTTTGCCAGCTGGATCAGTGACATATGCCTAAGCTGTGAGTAGTGGCAGAGATTACCCACTCACGGTTTTGATGGTTTCAGCTGGGAAACAGTGTATCATGGGAAGACGAAAAAAAATCATGTGATGAATGTGTTCAAGACAAAATTATAAATTCTATGTATCTTGATCAAAAGTTGGTAAGCAGGAAAAAAGATTTTCCTTGAACAAATTAATGTTATTTGTCAGAGCAGGCCAAGGAGTTAGAATGAGTAACCATTCTGGACCTTCTAAGGTACTGTTTTTATTCTTGCAGTCTTCAAAATTTTTACTGCCTTCTGATTTGATGCCCTCTTCCTGAGCTGAGGAGGAAGATAATTTATCGATTTAATAATCCCAAATAGCAGTTCTGGAGGTATCACTTCCTTTCAGCGTCATGGTGAAGGAGAAGAGGAACAGAAAGGTTTGGTGCATTGCTGGGCAGGACTCACAGCTCACATAGAAGAGGGTCTACCCCTCCTTTACCCATCTCCTCTACTATTTCTTCTGCTTCTAAATGGGCAAATGACAAGATGTTTCTCCATGTAACTTCCATATAACCTGTAACTGTAAAGTATATGATAGCACCTTATTGAGCAGTTTCTGTTCCACACAACCAGATAAATACATTACAGAGCTTAAGAGTAACCTCTCTTGACTGGGAGAGAGAGTATTTGATGACAATGATACTCATAATCAAGTCCAGAACTGAGTCACATCATCCCATCTTAGTATTTTCTATACTCAATCTATATTTCTCTTTTCCCAATGAGTTGTTTCAAGTTGAATAATGAGTTGTTTCAAGTTAAATGCACATTTATAGATACGATATAGAAGTTAATCTGAAGTTCTTTCTATTTCTGACTTCATCAGCATTCACTCTGGTGTTACTGCTTCATTAATACTGAAGGTGTCAAACTCTGTCTATCCTTCCAGAGTAAATAAAGGAAAGGTTGCCTCATCATTCATCCTTTACAAAATACATAAACAATAAATTTAAACCAGTTGAGTTAACTACTGTGACTGGTTACTTTGGTTTGACATTATAAAGAAAAAATAGTATCAGATAATATTTTTAAGGGATTTTTGTCCACCATAATCTGCAATGAAATTCCATTCTTAATGGCAACTAGCATTTTACACTGAAAATATCTCCCATTATCACTGCTGAAATCCAGTTGGACCCCCCAAAAACACTTTATATCGATTTTACTTTCACTTTTGCTGCACTTCATGTATTTGGAACTACAGGAGTCAAATTGCTAGTTCTTAGAGAGTAAGATGGGTAACTGTTCAAAATGTGTAATTAATCTGAATAATGTCACTCCTGCACAGAGCTCCAGATCAGCAAAATACAATAGCACTGTCATTAACAGCATAAATAGTAAATATGAATTTTTAAACTCCACCTTGTTTCTTTAAACAAATCATAGAATCGTGGAATGGTTTGGGTTGGAAAAGATCTTAAAGGTTATATAGTTCCAATCCCCCTGCTATGTGCAGGGACACCTCCCATTAGACCAGGCTGCTTAAAGACTCATCCAACCTGTCCTTAACACTTTCAGGGATGAGGTATACACAACTTCTCTGGAAAACCTGCTGCAGTGCCTCACTACTATCAGAGTAAAGAATTTTCTCGTAATACCTAACTTAAACCTGTCCTTTTTCACTTTGAAGCCATTGTCCCTGGTCATTAACTGTTTTTGTAAAAAGTCTAGTATTAATCAAGCCAAACTTCAAATCCAAAGCAAAATTCCATTTTTGTGTAATAGTTATATTAAACAAATATTTAAAGTGAAAAGAGCTGGGGTTGAATCAGTAGCATGTGTTGAAAACCAAACCCTTAATAAGTAACTAAATGAGTTGGTAGACTTCCTTTATTTCAATGCTTTTCATCAGGCTGATAGGCAGGTAATAGAACATAAGATTCATATTTACTAATATTTATCCCTTTCCTTTTAATTGTCAAGGAATGCAAGAATTAGTCCTGAATTTTCCAGCGATAATCTAAGAAAAAAAAAATCAATTCTCATGAATCCTATGGGTTAATTTAGTGCTAGCTATCTGTTGAAGACTCATAATGTTGAAAACACTTTATTATTGCCAAATCAGCCAGCACCAAGAAGCTAGCAATTGTGGAGAGCAGGTTTGCTTACACTCTTTAGTTTTTTAACCATTGAGTCAAAAAAGAGATCAAGTGCTACTATGTTAAATTTCTCCCAGAGTAAGTAGAAGTTGCCGTGGGAGATTGAAATTGAAGAGCTTTCCAGCCTGCCATCATAACTATGGATATTGCTCCCAGATTATACTGGTTCATCAGCTACAAAAACGATCTCTCCAATTCAGCTTATGGCACTTAGCAAGATAAGCAAAGGGAGTCTTTGTTTGGATAAATTGTCTGTGTGCTGTGTTCAGGGACAGCTGAAACTGAATCTTCTTTGATAAACTCAAACAGTGCAATGTGTACATTAGTGTTTTAGTGAGAACCAAGGGTGCAGTTTTGAAACAAACCTGATTGAACCCAGCTACAGAGTAGCCTCAAAGCATATGAACTGTATTTCTTTTGGGTGAAACTACACTGAAAAATGTGCACTCAATACACACCTGATGCACTCTGGTAATTAATCCATGTTTGGACCTTGGGACCAGAGAAAACCTAGTCCAAAGCAGACTGCCTCCTCCCTTCATAACATATCCAGCTCTCCTTAATAACACTACAGTTCTTTCCCCTTTCTTTCCCCACCGTACTACTAGCTGATATAGCCATAAGACAGAGATGACAGAACCAATCTCCTGTTAATTGGGCATATCTAATATTACTCCAGAAGCACCTAATTTTGTTGGAATATCAGTACTGGTAAGGAATCTCTTAGCAAAAATTATTGAAAATGTCCTTGATGGGAAACTAAAAGATGATATCTTAGCAGTATCAATCTTTCATCCAATGGTGTTATCACAAATATTTTACTGTACAGCCAAATATACTAATTCACATTCAAGGTTAGCTATGCTTATATCACCTTACATAACAAAACACTGCATATCCAAGCTGTGCTGGAGACAGCCTATTTCTATGTAAGGACTCAAAATTTTTTCCATGTCTTGCAGTAAAGGCAATAAAACGCACTCTTTGTATCTGAAATATGTATATATTCCTAGATAGACAGTGATAGCAAAGGGTTCTTCTCTCTTTTTTCACTGTTTTAAATCCAATGTTCCCATTCATGTTATTTTCACACAGGGAGATGATAAAACACATTTTATTTGATAGACATCCTCTAGATTTAATAAAAAGCTGCAGCCTGCCTCAGCAGTCCAATCAACACGAAACAGAAAGACAGAAATCAAAGTGTTGGTAGTACTTTAAATATAGATGTCCTCTAACTTTGCCCTTGATAATCAATGCACAGTTAAGTAGTTTTAGTGCATGTGGGAAAATATCAGAAATGGCTCCAGGCAAATAAACCTATGTTTGCTGCACAGACTGTCTTAATTATTTTTTGTTTCCCAGAAATGTACACCTGTATGTGCTAAGATTGTGCAGCAAAAAACAAAGGATAAAAACCATTCTAGTGAATAAAATTTTGTCTTTGGACTATTAGTGAACCATTTTTCAAAAGGCAGCTCTGTCTGACAAGTAGATTGAAGGCTATTTTCAAAATCAGATGTGGAGTCAGGGCCACAGTAACTTTCTAAGTGGAGTTGAGGTGACTTGCATGCTATGTCAGGACTACATACTATTGGAGACAGAATCCCACAGATGGATAGTCAGATTAGATATTCTGAGTACATCTGAAATAAGTGATCAGGTCTCAGGTATTTCCGTGAGTTC
Source organism: Drymodes brunneopygia (assembly GCA_013400955.1). Classification (NCBI taxonomy): domain Eukaryota; kingdom Metazoa; phylum Chordata; class Aves; order Passeriformes; family Petroicidae; genus Drymodes; species Drymodes brunneopygia. Next base: position 7,187 of record VZTZ01004661.1, read on the forward strand.
TGCACTGTTGTTATGGAAACATAAATATCTATTTCCCTTTGGAGAATGCTTGCAGAAGGAATGTGGAATCCATCATCTACCTAGAAAAGACTGATATGGATTCCTTGAGAGTCTCAAATCTCATAATGAAACAATAAACTTGGTTATGTATCTTAACCTTCATGACCATGCAATTAAACTTTTTGGCAAAAACCCCAGGTGTTTCTCAGTGATGGGATAAATATGAGTCTTTTTTTCCTACCTAGACAGATTCCATCAACTGTGGAGTGAAACACAAATTTGTAAAGTTAGGGAGAATTTCCCTGGAACAAATGTGGCCAAATGAGTCAAGGAAAACACTCTCAGAGGAGGTAGGAGAAATGTTTCGTAGATGACCCAGAAACTGAATTTAAAAGTGCATCCTATTCTTACATCATCAGGAGAGTACTTCAGAAAAGTTAGAAGGCTGTATATGACATTATTCAAAGAAATTTTCCTTGCCAAAAATGTAATCCTAATATTTCTGGTAGTTTTGAGATTAGTCCTATAGAATCTTCTTAAAAAGTTCTCTCTGAATACTTCACAAAAACAAAGGTGGCATTGGTCAGACCTGCTGGATACAGAAACCATTTGGGATAAAATCCTGTGAATTAGAAGAATTGTATTATGGATTTAGTAGGCCACATTTTCTATTTCTGATGCAAGTCCTGCATGTGGGATTGAGCCTACNTGACAGCCTACGATGTGTTTTGTGGCAGCTATAATGTTACTCTGTGAAGACACAAAGCATTTTGCTCACCACCTACTTCCAGAGCATTATTATACTCAGTGTCATCAGTCTTTATGAACTGGAATTTCATTAACTCAGTGACATTAAGGACTAGGGACTGATACTCCAGTATTGCTTTCTGCACTGCACTATCATTCAATTCATTTATTATGGTTAAAATATGTGCGTTTTTAAGTTGCTAAAGCATCTCTGCAACTGTTCACAAACAGTATAAATGCAGATCCTCACACAGAATCACTTTTTCTTTAAGCAGCAAATACACCTCTGTCCAATAAACTATTTTTACAGCTGTGTAGTCAAAACAGATCTGTAATGGCTACACCTGAGAAGTGCATTAATCTGGGCAGAATCAATATTAGCTTGTCTTGAACCCAAACATAAGCATAAAATAATACTGCAACAAAACATATTTTGTGATACTGTGAGTGCATGGCCAGGCACAATGTACAAGCATTTTGCATAAGTGTGTGGGCAACGTGATCTCCCAAGAAGTTAAAGACTTGAACAGTTGCACTCAGATGGCATAGGAAAACATTGTGTTACTACAAGAAGCACAGTTTTCAAGATCAAGAATAGAGTACAAAATAAGCACAAAGGCCTGCAAATGAGGAGGACATTTGCTGAGCACACAAGGACAGTTCACAAAACCAGAAATGAGAGGAGCACATAAGATCCTCCTTTTGGAGGGGGGAAATCAACCTGGATAAACACCAGATGTGAGCAAGGAGAGATGCATAAAAAAAAGGTACTCAGCTCTGACTTTCCTTTTGGAGCAGCTGCAATGCCTGGTCACCTTGACCTCAGGAACTGAGGTGCTTTAAGGGCCTCATCCACCAGTGTTCACCGTTCAGCATGGCCTCTCTGCTACTGTGTAGTCACAATAATTTTAGTTTAGATCTTACTGGATAAGAATTAGGCATTAGCCCAAAGCATGCTAATGGATATCAGTCTACCCCTGCTGCTGTTAGGGGTTTAAATCTGGTTTAATCAGTCTTCTAAACCCCCTCATCACAGCAATCCCTAAGTCAGCTATTGATATTCATGTATATGGAGACATTTATAACATTTATTCATTTGTGGTTGCTGTATTTTTGTTCAGTGTAGTTTCACCTGTTAAAGTGGAGGAATCCAACAGAGGTATCAAAGGCTACTATTTCTTTTGTACTTCACCTTAAATTAGGAAGAGGCAGAAGAGATTGTTTTCTCACAAAGCATGAAAGTAAGCAGCACACGTCAAGAGGCAGCAGTTGTCACAAGCAATATATTTGCAACAGCAGAGATTGCAATTCTTTGACTCAAAAATCCTCATGTCCAACAGTTTTGTATCCTTGGAAGCATTAACTCATTAAGCAGAAATTCATTGTGTGTTGGGGACATGGGAATTACTGAAAGTTTCTCTGGTTGTGGAGGCATGAAGTTAGAGATGCTGATCATTGTATTTAAGCATCAGTATTTGCCCCTCCAGGCTGCAGACATAGAGGGAGACTTACAAAGAATTCAAGAGTTTCCAGCAAAACTATTCCTGGTACAGACTAGCCCAGGACATTTTTTGGGAAATAAAAACCTCAGTTACCACTACAGCTCTATTGGCTCTCTATTTCAACAATGATAGCTGGACAGTTTATACTTAATATCACATTTTGCATAGAATTTACTGATTCATTCTCTGGTTTACTTTTCTTTTTAACAACTGCCATATTCTAACAGATTTTCTTGAAAAAGTGGCTAAAAGATTTTTTTTTCCTAGAATTGCTGCCAGCAATATGCTGTGACAGTGGTTATCTTTGCCCTGCATTTAGAGGAAATGAATTACTTTAGCTAACAGGAACAATTTCTATTTAATCTAAATTCTATCTTGGTAGCTCGCAATCAAATCTTATACATGGTACCAAACCATAAGGTACAAAACTGACTGTACTTTCTTAAAGTTGTATAGTTTTATTGACAAGCTAGAATTATGCAGCTGGGATCTCATAAAAATTTTGCAGTGTAACCAAAGACCTTTTAATTTTGTTCTCTCATTCTGAGCTACAGTCTTCAAGAATGTCCAAATATGATACTTTAGTCTGTAGGGCTGGCATGATGCTTGTCTTTTTCAAGTGAACTGGGCCTACAGGAAAATCCTGATACAGGTTGGTGTTTATTTTTCTTTAGACATTTAATAGTCCTGTTTAATAAAAATAGAACAAGGTTAAAAGTTGCATTGTGACTCTGCATAAAGCTGAGTGCTGTCATAGGTTTTTGACTAGATAGTGCTATAGGCAAACTTAATTCTTACTGTGACTGAGGATTCAATAGATAGGGAATTTTTTTCAGATTGCATATCCTGGAAAGATACAGAAGAGGGTTATTTTGTTAAAAGTCATAGCTGTCAACTATATCTGTTTAATTTTAAAACTCTATGAGCTCTTGATTTGAGAAAACACTATTTCTACCTAAATACGTGTATATTCAAGCTTTTTTTATCTGACTACCATTAACGAATAAAATTTATCCCATTCCTTTTGCATACTTAGCAAAGATATGCTTCATAACTGCATTTCTGTAATGACATTAAAATGTATAATTTAATTTATACCTTTCTGAGAATAGCAACTGCTCTAAAACAAGGTTAAACATCCTTCCTATAAGATGGTTTCAATGTTTAGAATATATAACATAATTTTTGCCAGAATATTTAATTGGCTCTGCATGAAGAAACAGGTATTAGGAGATGGTAGGCAGATGCCACTTTTTTTCCTGAATTTCATAAATGTGAGGAACAAAATCCTCTGTTTGATGTAAATCTAATTCTAATCAGTAGGAAGTGAAGCAGTTTTAGGAGAGTCAAGTGAATATAAACAAAAAAGTAAATATCAACACTATTGTAGTGACATAGGTAGGCATTAAAATATTCATAACATGTAATTGCAGATGTATGGAATCCATGGTATGGTTTTAAACCTCTGTATGTCAAAGGAACAGACTGAACTCACAGACTCTGTATCTATAAACAGAGTGGTGTTTGTGTACTCACTTAAGCCTGTGTAATGAACTGGACGTGAAATCAGGATTATAAAAACACTTGGTATCAAAGAATGGTAGATGGAATCAGACACCAGACTGCCTAATGAAACACATTAATTCCTTCAGGAAGCAGTGCAAGTTCCGTTCGGTGTTTGTTCTGAAGACATAAATTCACAGAGATCGTGCACCATGTCCCTCTGTATCCCAGTTGTCTTTTGTTAATATTGCCATCATCAAAAGATCAGCAGGAACGGAAATTTGTTGCAAGTACTGACTAAAGAAAAAATTAAGCCTTAATGTGGTGAAGATCTGGGTGTAACTAATAAACTGTGTATTGATGATTGAAAATAAGACAATCTATATTAGTTTTGACTGTAGAGGAACTTTTCACGTGCTGTTTGTTCATCTTCTCTATTTCTTGAGGGAATGTTATTGCAGTCCAATTAGACCAAAAAAAAATTGTAAAAGCTAATTTTATGTTACAGCCCCCATAGGCCAAACAATAGAAAATGCTTGTGAGGGAAAACTTGGTAATGAGGAACAGGCTACTTTGAAAATTAACCTTATAGTGATAGNGCATGAAGAAACAGGTATTAGGAGGTGGTAGGCAGATGCCACTTTTTTTCCTGAATTTCATAAATGTGAGGAACAAAATCCTCTGTTTGATGTAAATCTAATTCTAATCAGTAGGAAGTGAAGCAGTTTTAGGAGAGTCAAGTGAATATAAACAAAAAAGTAAATATCAACACTATTGTAGTGACATAGGTAGGCATTAAAATATTCATAACATGTAATTGCAGAAGTATGGAATTCATGTATGGTTTTAAACCTATGTATGTCAAAGGAACAGACTGAACTCACAGACTCTGTATCTATAAACAGAGTGGTGTTTGTGTACTCACTTAAGCCTGTGTAATGAACTGGACGTGAAATCAGGATTATAAAAACACTTGGTATCAAAGAATGGTAGATGGAATCAGACACCAGACTGCCTAATGAAACACATTAATTCCTTCAGGAAGCAGTGCAAGTTCCGTTCGGTGTTTGTTCTGAAGACATAAATTCACAGAGATCGTGCACCATGTCCCTCTGTATCCCAGTTGTCTTTTGTTAATATTGCCATCATCAAAAGATCAGCAGGAACGGAAATTTGTTGCAAGTACTGACTAAAGAAAAAATTAAGCCTTAATGTGGTGAAGATCTGGGTGTAACTAATAAACTGTGTATTGATGATTGAAAATAAGACAATCTACATTAGTTTTGACTGTAGAGGAAGTTTTCATGTGCTGTTTGTTCATCTTCTCTGTTTCTTGAGGGAATGTTATTGCAGTCCAATTAGACCAAAAAAAAAAATTGTAAAAGCTAATTTTATGTTACAAACCCCATAGGCCAAATAATAGAAAATGCTTTGTGAGGGAAAACTTGGAAATGAGGAACAGGCTACTTTGAAAATTAACCTTATAGTGATAGAATCCACAGAAAACACTGTATAAATGCTGTTCAGCCAGTTCTTTTAGATGCATCCCTAGGAAATCAAAGGCTGGAGGTCTGAAAGGGGTTTTAAAAGGTCACTGTCAAGGTAAAATCCTAAAACAGGTAACAAAATCATTTCTGGAAGATGCCAGTTTAATCTATAGCTGAAAATCTCCAAATAGAGTATTGCTGATCCTTCTAACAGTCAACTCTGTCTGATTCTTGTTTACTTTCATTATAAAAAACGTCTTACTCATATTTAACAGAATAATGCTGAACTTTAAATACATCCTTCCTTGCTCTACACTCAGTGAATATAGAACAACTTAATTTCCTTCTTTTTTTAAGGCAATGTTTCATATACTTGAGGACTCCTTTCTTTCTACAGTCTTTGTTTTTTTTCTAAACCAACCACATCTGATGTTTTTTCAGGTCAAAATGGAAGTGGGCCTGTAAAAGCATAGATATTTTGTGGTTAAAATGCACATACTATTTTAATGAAGCAGAATATTTATATCACATGAATAATAAATAAACTTAATTATAAATACAGAACTGCTATGTCTTGTAATTCTGTATTAGAATCACAGAGTGCTTATGAAAAAAAAGAAAACATCATCTAGCTCCTTTCATTAGATCAAGTTACTCAAAGCCCCATCCAAGCTGGCCTTGAACACTTCCAGGGATGAGCCATCCTCAACTTCTCTGGGCAATCTGTTCCAGTGCCTCACCAAATTAATATCTTCCTAATATCTATTCTAAACCTACCCTCTTTCAGTTTAAATCTGCTTTCACTTGTCCTTTCACTACACTCCCTGATAATGAGCCTCTCCGTCTTTTCTGTAGCCCACTTTTAAGCACTGGGAGGCTGCTCTAAGGTTTCCCTGGAGTCTTCTATTCCTCAGGGTAAATAACCCCAGGCTCTATAGACTCCAACCCCCGATCATCATCATGGTTCTCCTCTGGATCATTTGTGTTGAAGCCATTAATTTTTCTTATTCACACACAGTGCTTTCCCATTCAGTTTTTTCAGACCCTTTCTTCAGTTTATCAAGACTATACTGTGTCCTAATTCTGTCCTGCTGAGTATTTGCAGTTTTGCCTGCTTAGTGTAATTTGCAAGGTTAATACCCCTGTTCTACCTCCTGGAAGTTCTTGGGGTTCTATTTATTTTTTTTAGCTGAAACTGTCCTTTTCTGTTTTGTTTACGTCACACCTCATTTTCTGTCACAGCTCCCTGTACCTGCTAGCCAATGCATCTTCCACTGCTGCTGGTCATGTTCTCAGTCCTCCCAGTCATCTCCATGCCTTGTCATTCCAACATGTTTTATTCCCCTGCCATGGTAGGTGGGGAAGGATTCTAGCAGCTGCAACAAGCACAGAGCTCTCAGAGGTACCAAGCCACGTCCAGCCTGGCTGACTTCCTCCTCTGTTTACCTCATTATGTCATAAAAGGGACTATATTCATCCCAAAGTTTAAATGGTGAATGGGTACCATCAGAGTCAAAATAGTTCTGGTAGAAATCAACATTATATCTCTTCCAGTTAGACAAAGATAATTGCTTGATAACACAGCAACTGCTGGGATTTCCGGGGTTGTAGCTGCTTAGTTTGCTCAAGAGAACACGATGTTGAGGCAAAAATCAAAGCCTTACAGAACTCGAGGTTATTCTTACTCTCGCCTACAGCAATTGCATGTGTGTATGGTAGAAGTTGCTATTGACTCAGTATATTTTGGTCAAATACCTGATGACAACTGTTTGTTTTCTGAATACTTCTACAAATTGATTATTTTCTGTTTCCTTCTCAGAAGGAAATTGGAAGGAAAACAACTAAATTGGAATTTCTCAGATCTTTTGCAAGCCAAGTACATTTCCTTTCATCCCAGTCACTTGAAATAGTTTTCAACTAGTATTTTTTTAATTCAGAAATATAAATGCTAATGATCCTGGGGTTGTTAGAAATGCTGGAGATTAGGTTTCATTAGGTTACTGGAGAATACATCTGATGTCTAACTTGCTCTTCATAATACATATTTTTTTAAAAAAATCAACTTAATCCTTATCTTACTTCCTCCTAAACTAATTTTAAAGAGGAAAAGGAGAAGTCAAGATTATGGTTGCAGACAAAAATTATTTCTAGAAAAATAATAACACTATTACAGCTTTACTAGACCAGAGCTTGCTTAGGTTAGATATCAGGAGCAAGTTTTTCATCCTGAGGGTGGTTGAACACAGGAACAGGCTCTCCAGAGATGCAGTCACAGCACCAAGCCTGTTTGAAAACAAGAAGCATTTGGACAAGGTTTTCAGGCAAATGTTCTGATTTTTGGGGTGTCCTGTGTAGGGACAGGAGCTGAACCTAAGGATTCTGATGGGTCCCTTCCAACTCAGCATATTTTATAGTTCTGTGATATGTCTTTGATTGAGTTATCACCATATGTTTCAGATATTTTTGGTAATAGATTAAATTAGCCTGCCTGCAGAATAATCTATCACAAACAAAAAATAAGTCTATCAATTCATTTCTTAACTGCAAAAAACCTCCATATCCCTGTATTCTAAGCCCAAAGCAAAGAAGACAAACCGACCCTCACTCTAAAACTCCTTTGCCCATAAAGAGCAAAACGCCTTTCTTTTCTACCTCAATCTGTTTAATTCTGTTAATCGAATAAGGCTCAATTGCATCTTATTTGTTTCAATAAGGAATGCCATTCTTCATTAGTTGTAAGAACAATTCATAAATACCAAAATGGTATGCAAATTGTGAGATTTTGTTAGTGTGTAGAAGTTGTTTCACTGGAAAAATAGGAAGAGTAAAGCAAGTTCTTAATCTGCTTTTTTCCCCACCTTCCTCCCCCCTCTTTTAGTTTTTTTGAAAATCTGTTTTTTTTAGATTTCCTGTTCATTTCTCAGAGACATTTTGCTGCTATGAGTGACTTTCCTTAACTGCAAGATAACAGAAGTTGAAAGAGTCAGTGCAGATGGCACTGGGCACGCAAGACAGACAGAAGAGTTAATATGAATTAACTTTCAGGACAAGAATGCTCACAGCAGTCTGATTACTTTTAGTTAGGAAGGCGATGAAGAGTGATAGTTGAAACTTCGAAATTTTCTCTTCAGCGGCTCTTATTCCACAGAATGACTTGAACTTTAATAGCATCAACTTTCTTGTCTTAAGTCTGCTCATTAACAACAGATGTGTTCTGTGAGCCTGCAAGAAAAACATACTTTTTCTTTACCTTTTATCATAGCATCATACAATAGATGAATGATTGGGGGTAAGTGACAATATTAATACTAAGAAACTTGATCTGTATGCATAATGCTTTATTTTTGTGTATTTGAACTTTTGAATATTCTATTTAACATCTTGCAAATTAACACTATGTTCTCTTAGATTCAAAGGGAATTAACAAAGGCATAAACAAACAGTTTAGTATAGAATTTCTTTTAGTAAGAGCTGTCTTTCCTAAGAAAACGAGTGGTTGTTTCTCCAAGGATGTTTTTTAAAGGATAAAATGGCTTTGATAAGGACCAAATCATTACTCTTGTTACTCTGTAATATCCTAATCAGTACTGTTTGGTAACTTTTTTAAACAAAAAAATGAGATACAGATTCCTTTATTTTTCTGGTCAGACAAAACAGAGCACAAAACACAAAGATGACAAGCTGGAATTGCACATTTCCTTAGTAAGTAATTACTAAACTAAATATTCTTAGTGATTTGTTACACATCTTAATTACTTAGTGAAGAAAGGTTTTCTAAAGTCCCAAATGCATTCATTGTCTGAAAGGAAATATATGGTATCTCTTGCTAATATGAAGCTAGATTGTACTTTATGACTTTGATTTCTTCAGCTTTGGGCAAAAACCTAAATGAAGTATGAAATTGCAAACAGCTAAGAATATATAAGGAAAATCATGGCATTTTTCCCCCCTTGTGTTTGCCACAGAAAGGAAGGCAAATGCTAGCAACTTTTTCTCATCCTATAAGAGAAATTACCTCATGTTTAGTATTTCTAATGTAGGGTTTTTAAATAGCACAAGATTCAAGATCAGCAAATTAATCTCTGTCTTCAGTGGTCAAAATTTTATTCTTTAGAAAAGCTAAAAGGAATTTTAGTCACTTTTAGGAACTATGTAAAACTAGAGGTGATGTGCTGGTGGGAGGTATATGATAGGATGTGAAATGAATCTGAAGAAAAAAAATCACTGATAAAGGATAGAGATGAAAACACTAAGTTTTAGAATCCCTTTCTTAACTTCCACTATTCTACAATTTTCAAACAGTGATCCAATAATTTATTGCAGATTTTTCTGTTTCAAAACTTAAATAAGTTAGTGAAGGCCAGGCTCTACTTTTGTCAGAAACAGTTTTTCATTAAAAAGTAGAACATGCATCAGATTAGAGAAATGACCAGTAGAAAATTAATTATTTTAAAACTGTCTAAGAAGGTAGTCCTGAAGGGCAAAGGAGTCCAGGAAGGCTGGAAAATTTACAGGGAGAAAATTAGAAAAGTCAAACCCAACTAGAACTTAATCTGGCTACTGTGGTTAAACAACAACAAAAACATCTATACCTGCTCATCTGCAATAAAAAGAGAGGCAAGGAGAATCCACATCCTTGACAGAGTGCAGGGGGAAACATGGTGACCAAGGATGAGGCAAATGCAGATTCCTTCTTGGCCTCAATCTCTGATAGCAAGACCACTTTTCTCCAGGTACCCAGGGCTCTGAGGTGGAAAACAGAGACAAGAAGCAGAATAAAGCCCCCATGAAACAGGGGGAAAGGGTTAGAGACCTGCTACGTGGCTTAGACACTCACAGGCCTATGGGGCAGATGGGATCTGCCCAAGGATACCAAGGAAGTTGGTGGAAGCACTCACTGAGCCACTTTCCCACCTTCTCAATTCTGTGGTTCTATGAACTTAATGAATGAGGGCAAATAAGTTCTTGGATCATGCTAAATACATTCTATGCTCACAATCAAAAGCTCTCTGTTAATTGCTCTGCTGTATGGGTTTTTTTTTCCAGAAGAATATAATATTCATATTAATTTTCAATAAAGGAGAAAAGGCTAGAGAATTTTATAATATTTATTTCTCTACTGAAAGGCAGAAAAGGTTGCATTTTACATCAGAGTTCTTTAATCTTTCTTAAAATCTTTCTTAAAATCTTTCTTTAATGCTCTTATAAATATTTCTTTATTCCTAGAAGCAAAAGAATTTAAATTAGTATAGAATTTATTGATTTGTGGTGTGATGCATGGAAACTTACACCCTTTTTTTCTTAAACATTTCTTAAATGTTCTTAAAACATTTTCCAAACTGAAAAGAATATTCATAAACATGTAGTTCCAGAGAAATTCTATGAAGAGACTTACTTCTTTTTCACAGAATAAGCAGCTTTGTTTAGGAAAGGGAAGTATTCAAGAAGACAGTAGAAGACTAGACTGAGAACCTCAAAACGCCTTCTTCCAAAATACCCCCATTCACACAGGCATATCTTCTAGCAGATTAAAAAAGAAATAGTCTGCTGCATAGAGCATGTAACAGCCCTACCCACCAAGAAGGAATTAACTATTCTGTAAACAGAGAAAGCAATCTAAGTTAATGGGCCATTTGGACATCACTAGTAATAAAATTGTATACTTCTCCTGAGAAAGTTAGGTTTCACTTTCAGGGACAATTCCTTTGTTCCCTTGCCACATACCTTGTATTATGATGGTCACATTAGGCTTGTCACTGGAACTTTAATACCTTTCACAGAGCATTGTGTTAGCCAATCAAAAATTCCTTCTGCAAATCAGTTTTGTGAAAAGAGAGTATTAAAAGGTCAATGACTCCTACAATATATTGGAAATTATTTTTGCTTTTGCATTTGGGATGTTTGCAAATCTCAAAAATGATAATTCTGAGCATACATGATTCTATAAAGTTATTGAAGATGAGGAAGTCAGTTGGAATTTATCCCTGTAACTAAACAAAAAAGAAATTAACTAATGAGCCTAATTAACTTTTGCTGGTGAGCACAGAAATGCATCTCTTTTCCCTATTGTTGTGCAGAGTAGAAATTAATGAAGATATTGTGTTAACATGTTAGTAAAAGGGAACAAATCCAAGTGTATGGATGTTATTTTGTTTTTCACTACCCTCAAAACACAATTAACAGAAGAAAATAGAGGGAAGATGAGTTAAATTAACTAGAAGATGAAGCATGAAACCAGATATTATACATGTGCTCTGCTTTTCTCAGACTTACATCTGGCTTCCATGCAGTAACAAACAAACTTCTGGAATGGTTTAAATTTTGCATAGAGGAAAGACAGAACTCAAGAACACAGTAATGACTCACCTGTTGTAGAAGAAATTAACCTTTAAAGGCTTGTGTAAGAGCTGTGGAAATGATAGCAAACTTTCATGGAGGTGATAAATTTTAAGACCCTCAAATGCTGAGTAGCTACTTTATCAAATAACGAACAATAATGGAAAGTGAGTAAGATTTTTCTGTGTGGCTGGTGATAAACTTTATGTTTGCCCATTTCCAGATGAAAAACTAGAATATTCACTTGAGTTGAAAATCCATTCTTTTCTGATGATACGATTATTGCAACAAGCACACACCTCAAAACACCAAAGAAGTTTACAATGGTGATTTTCGCTAAGTTGTGTCAAATTAAACATCAGTCCTAAAGAACTCACTACCTACTATAAGAAAACAGTTGTTTAACATCTGAAAGCATTTTCATCCAAAATGCCTTTGTATACCTATGCTTGATCCTATTAGACTGATCTTTGATAGCTTTGAGGATGGAAAACTAACTTAGGAGACTGGATCAGACCACAAGATCATCAAAGGTACTGTAATCTGCAAAGCCAGCAGGTTTCCAGTAATGGCAAAGAGAATTATCAGGGATGTATGGAAGAAAAATTTTACAAACTCAGAACATGCTGAAAGTCTTCTTTTTCCTTCTACAGATTTCTGATTTCCAGAAGGCATTTATAAGGGACTTTCTGATTCTCTCCCTCAATGAGGTTATGATAAACATTCTGACATTGTGTTCAATGAAACTGACAGAAAATAAAAACCCTAAACTACAAATGGAAAGAAGTTAAGGGGTTAGTGTTAGGATAAAGGAATTGGATGAGATCTCACATATTTTTATAGAGCTCAAACACTGTGGGGGAAAAAGTCTTACTGTCAAGATGTAACCTTGTTTATTTAACCCTGGGGAACTGCCGTCACTTTCTCAGACTTTTTTAGGAACGTGAGTTCCATATGTTCCAAAGTGATTTCTGTCAAAATGCAGTGTTTATGAAGCTTGAACAGAAGGGACATTTCAAAAGCTGGTACATGGTGAGAAGAAGCAAATTTTTGTGCCACATTGCTATAATCAAGTCTATCTGGAATTAAGACAACTTTAGTAAATACAAACCGTATAAGATCATTGTTCTAACTAATGACAGTTAGCACCATAGTTGTGACAAATATCTAAAAGAAAGAGAAGTAAAAGGGAAGGATGAGATTGCAGCTGAGAGCTGTACAGCTTTATGTATCTTTACCAGAGTTTATAAACATCTGGGAAAACAAAAGCCATAGGAAAAACCATACTCCTTCCTTTAATATGGCAAACATGCCATGCCCCAAGGCTTGATTCTTAGCTAAGAGAGAAGGCAGTGATGCCTGTTAAAAATGGTGGAGACACCAGAGAAATTGAAAGATATTAAAATTGTCAAGACTATAGGTAAGTGACAAAGGAACAGCAAACACTGCAGCTATAGAAAATTAAGCATTCAGTCAAAGGAAAAAATAATAACGAGAGGCAGATAGAGAAGTAGATTTGTATAAGCAAAATGAAGATCTCAAATGGTGCAGAAACATCAGTATTCAAGCCATTGAAATGGAAAACATGTACAAAACTTCTAGCACACCCAGTGAAATAGCAGCTGTAGACAACACAGTCTTTTTCCTCCTGTTAAGGAAAGAAAGTAGCACAACCTAACTTACACACCAGCTGTAGGAACATGTAATCACAATCAGAGTCTTATTTCATTCATCAGTGGTCATTAACAGAGTTACTTCCGTCATGTTAGCTCATCAGAAGCATTCAATTTTATTTTGCCAAGGACTGCAAAGACCAAAGGAAGAGTCTATGGGCTAGAGGTTCTTTTTTTTCTGTCTGAATAATATATCATATTCTGCTTGGTTTCATTAGGGTGGGTTTTGTGGCACATGCATACAAGAGGAATGTGTAATACAGTATGACCAGAGTAATTACAAGAAGAAAGAGCTTACAAATGAACTTATGGTGTTATGTGGTCTTTTGTTATAGCACTGACCAAGAAATAGTCTTCAAAATTTGTCTGATATCACCAAAGGAAACCCGCATTTTTGGTTCTTCTACAAAATGCCCTGGTTAAAATTGTATGACTTGAGCAAGAGGGGAATGGAGCACTCAGTGGCAAAGACTAATTAGAATGAATTTTGTTGTAATCTGTATAACATTTTGTGAAGATTTTGTAATTTTCTGGCCATTTGGATTATTAAATCCACTTAAAACCTTTTTAAAAAAACATGTTACGTTGATTATAATGTTCCCAAGCTGATCCTGTCATGTCATGCATTAACTCATTCCTTCAAATTCATTGAGCAAAATCTATGTCTAAAGGACTGATGATTTTTACAGTCTATTAAGTCTATTAAACATATAAAATGCATTAATATTAAAAATTGATTCCACCATTTTTCTGAGGTTTGGATCTATCTTAGATCGTTTACTCTCATTTACCTTACTTGACCTCTGCAGTGGGATAAAATAATTACAAAACTATGTTTCCAAATTTTAAAGCCCAAGGATCTCCTCTGAGGTTTTGGTGTGTACTATCTTCAGGATTCTTATTCTTATTGATTTTTTTGGCAATTACCTTTATTTTTTTTCCTCACATTTTCCAGTGTTTAATTTGTGAGGAGATTTGGCCTCTTACTGCTGTCCCAAGTTTTGTTACAATTCTGCAGGTTATCTGCTATAAATGAGAGGCAGCCAGGTGTACTCAAGCATTTGCGTACACAAGGCTACTTAAAATTCTCAGAAGGAAAGTATATCAAAGAGTAAGACTTAAAAAAACCCAACAAACCAACCCAACCACAAAAACATTTAGTCCCTATAAGGTGCTCAGCTAAAATTTTCTTCCAAATTAGTTTTATTTTCAGTTATGAATCTGATAAATGAACTTTCCAGAACCATTAATCAGGCTAGCCTTGAGAGTTCAAACTTGAAAAACGTAACCCTTTCATTAAAATTGACAAAAATAGATACTGAAGAAAGGATGAGTCAGTCAAACCAATATTAAAATATTTAAAATAGTCTAAAAAATCATTTTAATTCAGAAAGGAATGAAGGTTGACAATCTGAAGGGATTACCCTGTGATCCACCTAAGCTTATTCTCCAAACCGTCCTCAGGTAAAATTACCTTAAAGATTCATGTGCTTATTCAGACTTCATTTTGAAAAGTTCAGGCAAGTGATGTGGAGTGGGATTATCTGATTATTATAACCAGGAGTAACAGCAAATATTTCCATTAAACTGATACATTTTTTACTGGTGATGATCTCAAACTAATAAATAATACAACATACCATCATAGATCACTTTAGCTTGGTTGGAAACTTTCCATAGTGAACAGTCTGAAGAAGAGGTATAAATAGGAGGTAAAAAATTCAAGTTTACTCAAGAAGAAAATTTATTCCTGAACCCTTGTTTATTAGGCATGTCTTAAATATGTTCATTATGTTCATTAACCATATCATTACGTGTCTAAACATGTGGGAGGTAGGGGCAGAGAGAAGTTTAAAAAAAAGGGAGGGGGAAATAGATATAAAAGATAGAATTTATAAATTTTTAAAAAAATTTTCATTCTGCCTGATATCTAATCAACTTATGCAGCACTCCATCCAATGCTCTCAGAATAACAAAGGGTGTCCTTGCCAGAGTCAATTCAGTCTTCCACTTT
>VZTZ01004664.1:0-20498 GCA_013400955.1 Drymodes brunneopygia
CTTATTTCTTTATTTCTGTACTCTACACAAAGCATCCTTAAAATCAGCTGCTATTAAATGAGCTCTTAGTTCTTTCCTCAATATAGTATTTTCATTTGTACTGCCTCCTTAATTTATGTTTCAGTTAATCTGTTCTGAGTACTTACATTCCTTCCTGTCACATGTATTTACTATCCCAGCCTTTGGCAGCTAACTGCAACCACAATCATGTTTATTCACTATCTTACCACGTTATTACCTATAAGTGGTTTACAATCAAGGAATCAATTCAGCACAGGGAAAAAAATTCAGACTTCTAACTGGGTCAGCATGTAAGAAAGCTGACCTCTCTACACAGAATATGCAACACTGAAAAAAGTCTGTTCTGCAATTATGTCTTTCTCTTCCAGGAAGAACACTAAACATAAGTAGGAAGTGATCAGAATAGCTCATCAAAGGAGAGTTTCAGTCCCTCCTGCATTTGTGTGCATAGGAAATACCTCTCATCTCAGTTCTTGATCTGGCAACTTGAAAACCTAACGCCTTTATGTCAAACTGTTTTTAAAGTACAGCCTTATTAGTTCTGTGTTTCTCCCAGTTTTACAGTGCTTCTATACAGAGAGTGCAGATCTCCTTTATATTCCCACCATTACTGTACAAAAATTATGATCAAAGTAAAATTTTAAGAAGCTAGTTGATTCCCAGAGCTAAATATTTTTGAAAGCCAAATTAATCCTTTGAAATGAATCAGCAACAAGGATTTAGGCATTAAATCTTAGCTAGTTATCATAAGGAGACCAATTTGATGTTTGTCCCTCCCATAAACATTACCAAGCTAGTCACCAAAGGGCAAGCAGTTAAGGTTCTTTTTGCAGCCTGACAATGCATTCTGAAAGCAGAAGTGTATAGCATAGCACGGTTCAACTAGTGCTATTGCAGAGGGACCAGGTGGGCAGCAATTCCATAGAAAACAATCCATGATATATTGGTTCAGATGTGGACTATGGGCCAACAATACCATGATACTACAAAGTCCAGTCATCCTACTAGGAAGTTTATACAGTGATTATGTGTTACATGTATGATTTGAATGAATGATTTGAACCCTTACAAAGCTGTCCTTTCCAAGAGCCCTGCCTAATTCTGCTTGACAGATTTTAAGAAGAAAGTAGATATGGGGAGAAATGAAAGGTCATTGAGAATAATCATAAGTACAGTACCTGAATCTATGATGAGAGAAATGGAATATGAGCCCATCACTGAGTATGAGGTGACTGTACAAAAAGAGTTGACAAGACTAATAGATGTTCCAATGGTAAGGATAGTGAGCACTAGTTTAGTCTGCTTGCAGACCATGAGAGGCTTCAAAGAACAAGTAGAATCAGGAGTGATATAGGCCCTGGCTTCTGACAGTGAGGGAGAAAATGTTATCCAAGGTGCTTACAATCTCTTTCCTCTGATTTCTTTAATTTTCACAGAATGAGTTCTTCATTTGTTAATGCATTCCATTATTAACTGATTTACTACATCAATTTCATCTGTATTCTAAAGAATATATTGGGTCATTGCAGCACTGCCTATTTTGTTCCCAATGCACACTAGATATTTCTCTTTCTTAGACATATAAACTGAGTCTCGAAGAAGAACTGATCTGGTTCTGCTTCAAGTTCTGCCTCTTGTAAAATCAATAAGTGGTATGTTAACAAGGCACTTTTAATAGAGAATTAAACTTCTTTAGTCTCTACACATCTGCACTAATGCTCCATTTTTCATTTGCACGTTTTGATTGATTCAGTGCTTAAATATGTTACCGTTTCTTCAGCTGAAGTGGCTTCTTATGCCAGACAAGTGTTGGTATACTCATACTCTTCTGATAGATGTTAAGCCACACTCTGCTGAACTTCCTAATTGATTTGGTGAAGCAACTGAAGTGCAGCTGCTGACTTTCAAAAAACATGCATTCAGCTTCTAAGAATACCCAGGAGAGGGTAATTCTATTACCAATCTGACTGCAATTAAAATTCTTTGATGTATCTCTCTGTACTTTTGACTTTATAGTTTGGGTTTTCAGAAGAATATCAGCAGCACTAAAAAGGTTTGACACCTCAACCAGACTGCACCCTCAGTCCATTGATCCTTTAATTATCGACCAATCTATCTATTAGTATGAGATATTAATGTTCTGTCAGGTACCACATTAAAAAGCAAAACTGCTGGAATAATGAAGAAAGAAATCCAAATAAGGAAATAAATCAAACCTGTATTTTCTATGAAGCTGAGTAGCTCAAGATTTTATTACTTTGCAGAGACTTTACAGATCAAGATTAGCAGGCTGAACAATGTGGATGCAGTTGTAGAGGGTATCTGCTAGAGATTTTCTGATCAGGAAAAAATGAAGAAATTAAAAAATAAATACTTTCTTAAAAGTTCTGCAGCTATGCACTTGTTTGTGATTCATCAAAATATTGACTGTTTCTCCTGGCAATTCCCACTGGAAATATGGTCAGCAGGCCAGCTGGATCAAAAATTAAATTTAGTCAATATAATTTTTATGCAGCCAGCATGGGTATATGAAGGGGAAATCATGCTTAACTGAATGGCGTAAAGAAGTATTCTACATCAGATTACTCCCTAAATACATTAAACATCTTCAGTTTGATCAAACAATAATCTGTGTGTTTAAGTTGTGGTATTTCTAAATTATAGCAGCAACTCCTTGCCACTGCCATCAAAAGTGTAGAAAGTTAATGTTGGAGTATCTCAAATATGTCCATTGAGCTTTTACTTTTAAAAACAAAATCTTAATTATATCTTCTTCAATTTTAGTTACATGAAAAGCTTAAATTATCTCTTCTGTGTTACACTCAATTGGTTTTTTGAGTCTCAGCAGGAGCACTCTAGTTTTACATCAATTTTACTGAATATCCTGTGACAAATATGCAAAACAATAATTTTAGGTGGAGCAGAAGTTTCTGTTTCAATTTTCTTGATTTAAATTATACTTATTTTATCAATAGAAGATCTTACGTGTTAAAAAAGCAGTGATAAAAATATTTCTTGAAAGAAAAATAGTTTTAAAAAAGTTATTCAAATTTGATTATTTATATCATGCCAGAATGAGTAAAGTAGATGTTCAGTGAGATGGAGCTAGCCAAATACACTATGTATATTCTGTTTCACTTTCAGACAGGTTTGTAAGACTACTGAAATTTGATTCAAAGTGAAGCAGGAAGTTAAAAATCTCCCTACTTCTATTCATGGTTCAAGCAAAGTGGGAAGCATTTCAATTTATAATGGATTTTGTGAGCAATGGCCCACATCTTCATTTATTTTTTAACATGAGTCAGAATTTTTGGTGGTTACATTTCTTGACAGAATTCTTTAAAGATTCATGTACTTTAGTGCACTGAGAATTCTTCAGCTAAATCAGTGCCCTGCCTTGAATACTCAAAAATTAGTCAATGGGTTATGTATTACAAGAATGTATTAGTAATTTTTAGAGAGGAGTAATCTGTATTCTTTGCTATGTGATGTCCTTCTAGGTAACATGACTCTGCCTCTGCAAATATATTCAAATCCATAAAAGTAGTCAGAGATCTTTTTTTGTGGTTTACATGAAATGAACTAGTTCCTCAGGCATTCTCATAAAAATTGCTACCAAAAGTGACATCCTTATGAATGTGCACCACTGCTACTTAGAGCAGATCCCTGGAGGCTGAAAGTTCAGACAAATGGTGCTGCAGTTCAAATGAAGCCTTCAGTAATTCTATCTGTTCTGTGGTGTTCAGCAAAGGACTGCTTAGAGCTCGGAGTTTTCAAGGTCATCAGTTTGGCACCATTAGGACAGAATCGAAAAGCGCCATTCTATATACATAAGAAGTCACAATTGTAAATGTCCTGTAGGTATGGCAAGTGTTCTCAGTACCCTTCAGACTTTTAAAACTCTTGTATAATCTGTGTTAAAAATTTTGCTTGTAATATTTCAGATAAAGAGATCAATATTACCTAACATGTACACAAGGTTATTTCATAGCCTCTCAGGGTCTTTGAGGTTTACTGAGTGCCCAGGAACATATCCACACATACATGATCTGCTAACATCTGCTGATGAATGTTAATATCCTCTTCCTAAAAGCATCATCTTACTTTCGATTGTAATAGTTGTAGATTTATTCTTGTCTCCTATCTGGCAGACATTTTGTTTCCTTGGTAGGAGAAAATCAGGTTATCAGATCATTATTTGATATCATTTTCAGTGATTTTTGCAAAGACTGATAAAAATTTAACACAAGTGACACACGACGTTATTGACTTGCCTTCTAAGAGATTGCTTATTTTACTTAGAATTACTCAGAGTTTATTTAGAATGTTACTCACAATTACAGCTTCAGGCATGCATTATGTAGGTAATGACATATTTTTTTCTCGAGCACACTAGCAGTGAGCTATCATGGGCTCTATTAGAACCAGCTCTCAGAAAACATGGTACAAAATCATCTTACTGCATCTTGGCTTCCTTCTGCAACCTTATCTATTATTGTTGGTTCTGCATTCCCTCCACAGTTGACTATTGCTCTTTAGAATCAGTTGTCATTATGCCTGGACATATCACTGCTGTTTCTGAGAGAAGGCCAGTCATTCTCTTGACTAGTAGTGATAGCAGATAACAAGCATTTGAAAGGATGCATCAAAGATAATTTTCAGTGAAAGAAAGGAAAGGACTGACAGCATTTCATTCAGTCATTGCAGAGGTGGTGGTTATAGAACCTTCAGGCTTGGCCTTAGAAAATAACATACCACAGAAATATCTATGAAACAATGAACAGAAATTATTTCAGCATCTTCATTTCAGCTCCTTCTTTCAGTATATAAAGGAAGACTGTGTGTATGTATACAAGGGATTAGACTGCTAGGAATTGCACTTGTGAAGCAAAAAGCAAGTCCAAAACTTAAAGCAAAAGAAGAGTAGTGTTGTTTGTTTCCAAGCAAAGCTGTTGAAGGCATGAGTGAAGAAAATCTATCATTTAGAGCGATATTCTCTCAGTATTAATTAATCCTTGTCTCCTTCTTTCAATGCTAAATTAATCCCTATGTGGTTGATGCTGTTCTACCTGGGATGCAAGTTTACAGTGAAATAAAGAATCACTGACCTACATATTCACTTGTGTTTAGTAAAGGTGATCTGCCCTTTACTTCACTACATGCATTTTACTACAGTATATTTACTCTTGTAGTACAGTCAGAAAAAAGAAATTTCTCTGCGGTTTCTGTCCTTTTCTGAAATTACAATGCAGCATTGCCATTCTACTTAAGCTACTAAATAACAATTATATACTAGAAATGGCTAAACTTCCATGAGAACTAATATCTTATTCACACCATGTGGTTTCCTATTATCTTCTTGGGTTTTAGCAGACACTATACAACAAAGATTAGGAGCAATCTAATCTAGTAATGAAAGCCCCATGATTGTTTATGAACAGTTTCTTTCAAAACATTTTTTTACTCCTTGATTAACACTTATTCACATAAACATTGCAGCAGTATTACTTGTGTAAATAAATTATCGTAAAAGGTGTCTAATATGTGTTTAGAATTACAATTCAGCCTGTTCCAATCCTCAGATTTAAAAGCTTAATATAAAATCTTCAGGGTTTGGATATTTTTTTCATTCTAAAAGCAGATTAAATCAGAGTGGAATGACAATATCTCTACATTATTTCCCAAACTGGAAATCTTAGTGTGTCCCATAGTTTTAAAAAATAATAATAGTAAAATTATTTTTTAAATCACCAAAAAACCCACTTCTAGGCCTATTGCCAAGCATCATTCTGCTCTGTAATTGGTCTGTAACATTTTTGCACTTGCTGCAGACCAAATTAAAAGTAGCTGTCCACAAAGGGCAAATCACAGGGAGACCTGGTGCCACTAATAATCAGAACTGATGATTAGTGAGAATGGCAGAGGAGAGACTAAGTGCTATGTGATTAAAGAGAGACACACAGACACTGAAATGTGGGCAGTGCAGGAAAGAAAAAACCAAGTAAAGCCCAAATGATACTAAAAATATTTTGACCTGTAACATCTGTATGTAAAGACCATCTTGTGATTAAAATTCTGTCAGGTAAGTAATCAGTGTATTGGAATAATTCTCACTATTTCAAGTGCCTTCTTCTCCCATCCTCATTATTTTCCGAAATGTTTTCTTTTTACCTGCTTCTTCTACTTACTTCCTTTCTTTTGACTTGTGAACCAGTGGGAAGTGTGAGATTGACAGATACAGTGGCCAAAGCCTATATTAGTCTTTCCAATAGGCACAACATGAGCCGTAACAGAACAAAATTTGTCCTTGCTTCTGCCTACCAGCCTGTTCCATCTGTGCTCCAGTCAAGTCAAATCTCTCAGAAAGTGAGAAAGTTCTACTCAATTGGCCTAGCTAATTCTTCCACCCACTGCTAAGGAAGGCAGTGTGTCTACTGTAAATATGGTAATAAGCTGTGTTTTCTGGATCCTTGTCATAGGAGGAGATCAGGTTGGTCAAGCAGGATGTGCCTTTCATAAATCCTTGCTGGCTGGGCATGAGCCCCTAGTTGTTCTGCCTGTGCCAAGTGATGGCACTAAAGATAATCTGTTCCTTAACCTTCCTAGGCATCAAGGTGAGGCTGACAGGCCTGGAGTTCCCTGGATCCTCCTTCCAGCCCTTCTTGTAGATGAGTGTCAGATTTGCAGACAGCTGGGACCTCCTCAGTTGGCCAGGACTACCAGTAAATGATTGAATATTGGTAGACTGCTCACCCCGTAATATTTTGGTGCAGGTTGGTAAATGTGAAATTAAGATCCCTCTGTTTTATGGGTTTCTTTTATTGTTGGGGTTTTTCTTCCTTATAGAAGATTCCACATAAGTGGTTATTACCTGGGCAAATTAAAAGATGATATAACAATAGCAGTTTAATATGAAAATTGAGATTATATGAAAATCTCGATGTCATCTGTGATGTACACAAGCTATAATCTCATGAACACTTCCAGAGAATCTTTTGGACCTATCCTGGGGAAAAAAGTTGGTTCTCTAAAGCAGAATGCCCAGATTTATAGATTTTCCCAATAAACAATAACAGTGTAAAATACTTGATAATAACAGCATGGTGCTCATCTGAATTACAGATAACTGGAAAGGCTGAGGGACACAAAATCAACGCATTCACAACACTCAGATTTCTCGCCTTCTTCATGAACCTTGTGTGAAATATACAATTTTTGGAGAATATATGCACAGCTAATAGTTTTTAAGTCATGAAGATAAACATCAAGAAGATAAAATATACTGCAAGATTTAGATAAATATACTTTTCCATGGCTAGGCCTTTAAAATATATAAAAACAGGAAAAGAATCATGTTATAGGATACCTGAGGGAGGAACTCTGTCTTAAGAATTTTCTTGGAGAAACTGTTTCATCCACAAGAAGCTATATTTCAAAACCATTTCATACTCAGTGGGTAGGCAGAGATATCCTGTTCTGGCTTGTTTTACACATTGTCTCTTCCTTTTCACTTTTAGTTTCTCTTCTCTCCATCCTCTCCAATTTTAGTTGCCCTAACAAAAAGTAAAACCTTTTTCTTTGAACTGATATTGAGATGCCTCTCCCACACACCAACCTCTGCACTAACCAATGTAGACACACAGGATGAAATATGTCCAAACAAGCTCTCTCCCAAGTGACACAGAAAGCCCAAAATAGCATGTGCCATTCAGGGTAAGATTATTAGATGCAAGTTATATACATCATTTAAAATCATTAACATAAAATCAATAGCTCTAGGAAATAATTACAGTTCTCACCATGACCTTGTCCCTCATGGTACTTCATCCTTAAGGGTTATTTAATTGAGGCATAAGAAGGATAGCTTTCCTTAGCAGTTATGCATGAAATTTAACTGACATAGAGATATGGAAAGAATCCCTCTCCTCCATTCTTAAATGCCCTTTACTTCCTTATTTTTTATTCCAGTGAAGCGGTAGAATGAAAACCTTGCCAGACAGACTAGAAAGGATGTGAAATTTCCTTTACTAACTACCTTTAAGAATAAACTTGACTGTTTATTATGGAGTGCGATTTTATCTATTCTTCATTGTTCAAGATGGGTGAACTGAATGACATCCTGAAGTTAATTCCAACCCTGTCTTTGGACCATTTATCTCTAATAAATAAATAGCTTTCTGTAATCACCTAATGCAACTCTAGTTGTCTCCCTGTGATTGCAGTATGAATTCAAAATATGTGAACATCAAACCAGTTCTTCTCTAGTTTCCAGATTTATAAACTTCCCTTATGATCCAAAATGCATGCATTTTCCTTTTTTCCTATGCACCAAAATTTGCAAAAACCCTCTGAATTTGGATCTTAGCTGAGACTAGATGATCATTTATTTACTGTTGGAGTTCAAAGGTTCTCACTGCTGTGGCTTTTTAAGGCCCTCTTCTCAGAGCAGAAGGACTATAACTAAGGTTTACTTCAGAGAACTAAGATATGCATGTTTATTTCTAGTCCTAAAACTATGACAGACTCATTTTGTGCCCTTGATAAAGTCTCTTAAGGTTTCTCAGCTTCTCAGTTTCTCAGCTTCTCAGTTTCTCAGCTTCTCAGTTTCCCCAGAAAATACAACTGACATTTACTATTTTATGGACATGATAGAGCATACTGTTGAGAGAAAGAACAGGACTTTTCCAGCAGTGTATTTACTGACACAAAGGAATTGTTTTTACCAGATTTCTAGCAAAAGTTTATAAATTAATGGCACATAAAAAGTTTAAGGAACTCAAGAGTTTCCAAAAGGGGAGCTACTATGAGACATATAGAATTTTAGAGAAAAATGACCAAAATTGTTAAAAAAATTTCAAGAGGAAATATTTGAATACCATTGGAAATTTGAAACTATAGGAACACAATGAGATTTTGAACAACTGTTGAAAACAGTTAGGTGGATGAAAAAAGTGACAGATGAAACAGCTGAAACTGTAGGCAGTACTGGACTCAAAAGAAGGAACTTTTAAAGAACACAGCCGTCCCTCTCCATATGCAGTTGTGAATCAATTGAGGTGGGATGAAGCACCTTGAGCTGAGAGAACTTAAGGAAATAACAGCTATTTCATTTATGGTACACCATAGCATTTTTACAGAAAAATCACCTAAGATTTAGCCACTGATGGATAAAGCTTGCTCAAGGGAATAGTCTTAGAAAGGAGGAAGATAAGAACCTTCAGTGCTGGTGTGCAGAGGCAAAAAAAAAAGTCCCATAAATCAATTTTGGTTGTTGTGGTTCTCCTGAGATAAGAGCTCTGAAGGCAGAGCACTGCTTCCCAACAGCATATGACTGTGGCTGCAGTCAACAATGACCACAGAAATGTTTTCCAGAAAAAATGTCATTCTTCTCTTAAATGGCCATTTTGTTTTTTTGTCAATATGGTCTGATTCCAGAAGCTCTCAGAGACAAGAGGTAGAAGCTGAACTATGAGGTTAAAATTAGGGTAATATAATAAAAAATATGAAATTGTGGAACATATTTCAATTTTCAGCAGCAATGTTGTCATTGTTTTAGAGGTCATCCAAATTGTTCAGCAGCGTTTAAATTAAAACCTAGTCCTAAATGAGAAATATAGCATAAAGCTGGCTACTACCTCTTTCTATTTAATTCAGGCTGTCACCAGTGAAGCTGATTTCCCTGCCCTGCTCTGTTTTTTCAACGAGGTTTAATAAATATTGACAGCAATTACACAGAAATAAGACTTTAAACAGGCCCTATTCAATCCTCAGAATGGGCAAGATGCATAATGAATATGCTAAACCCATTAGAGAGGAGGCTGATTCTGAAATATGGCCAGTCTCAGCTGAAAGTTGGGACACTTTAGATGCTTTCAATACTGTGACACAAGAAGTTCTCTGAAATTCTCACCCTTGTCTGTACCCAAATTGTAGCCTTTACATTCTGGTTCATGACAACTACAATATGAGCTAGTAAGTGCTGTACTGGAAGCAGCATACTCTTTACACTTCCTGTAGATTTCTTCATTTTCAGGAAATACACAGGCAGCCATCTGTCTTTCTAGACACTTTTTACCACCGGAGACACTGATCTCATATGGGATCTCAGTAGGGAAACCTTCATGGGAAAGAGGGAAGGTACCTCAGATTTCCACAAGTACTGTTTGCAGGTATTTTTCATATGGTCACAAATGTTAATAATGCTGCACACCTTTTTTGAAAAATAGCTACAGTTGTACATGTGAATGAGGTCATTGTGCATGTACAATAGAGAATTACATAAGTGCTGGGTAATTTTCATAAACACTTTTACTGAATTCCTCTTAGCTATATCGTAGAGTATATAAATTAGGTACACAATTGTACCCTCATTCTCTGAATTATCATATCTTTCATTTATATAGAATATTGTCAGTAATAAAGAAACAAATGTTAATTACTAATCCCTAAGAATATCTTATGGCTATCAAGAAACACAAATTGAGTCAAGTGGGACGTACTGAAGCCTGGGGAACTGCTGAAGACTAAGTATCACTAAGCAGCACACATGATAATGTAAATATGAAGTAATAACCCCAGCTGACCTCCAATTTACTGATAATTCTATCTGACAGGAATTTTCAGCTATGGCTGGCAAGGTAACTGATTAACTTTAGGGACAAAACCTGAGCTCATGATTTAGGGCTACGTTGATTTAGATTTTTATTATTAAACAAAGGGAGCAGGGACAAGTAAGAACTCACTTTTATAGTTAACTGAGACATGGTTGATATTGCCTAAACCCATGAATTATAGAAGTCATTAAAAAAAAACAGTGGGAGGCTTATTACTTGAATGCTCAAACAATCCAAGTAACAAAAATTCATAGGAAAGATAAAATAGCAAGTAAACAAAGAAACTGAAAGCAATGAGAAATGTCAAAAACAGGAGACATTTTTCACAGGAAAGGCTGAAATAAAGAAATTCTCATATAGGAAAGCAGAAAATCAAGAAATGGCAGTACTAAATCTGAACAAATATTCACAGAAGTTAATGGCAAACTTTTTGAAGTCTGTGTCTGTTAGTGTATAAATTGCTTTCCTTGTAATTACAATATTTGAGTGACAATTTTTGCTGAGCATTTCTCAAATGAATTAGATCTCCTAGCAGGTAGACAAACTTCACTGAACAAAAAAAACAATTCCTCGTGTAGTGTACATCCAAACAAGAAAGAAAATACAGTCAAAATTGTTCAGTGGAAATATTTTCAAGGAGAAATTATCTGTCTGAAAACAATTCTTATAATAAGTTTAATATTTTTTAATCTATATTTTGTGAAAACTATTTGATTCACAGAATACCTTTCACTTGTATCAAAGTGTTTCCTATGTTAGAATTTTTAAATATAAAGAATAAGAGAGGGAAGTTCTGATGTATGACTACATCTATTTTTCAGGGTCTAATTTTCATACTCTTGATTTGGTTGAATCCCTCAGTAACTTTTCATTTCAGTGGTATTTTTCCATTTTTACATCAGTTAACAGGGAGGAAAGTTCTGTATAGGACTCACACTGTGTGTCAATGTAAATGGGTCTCATAAAATTTCACAATATTCACACAGATACATACATATGTGTATGTACATGTATATATATATACACATATCTATCTAAAAATTGCTACCTCACATTGTCATGTATTAATGTATCGCTATATTATTTTAATAATTTAATTGTTAATTACTCATCAATTGATTAGTTAATTTTAACTATTTGATCTTTTTAGCTATTAATATTTTATATTATTTTAATACACTTTTTAATATCACTTTAATACACATGTCACTGTTCCATTCTCTGCCTTTACTGCCTAAACAAGAGTTAGGTGTATGCATACACCTGTGTTTTCCTAGGGTTATTTGCCCTATCCAAACACAGTAAAGCACTTCAGTTTGCAAGATTTCTTATGGCACCAGAAGACACCTCACTAGCATGTATTTTGGGACAGTCTCTCACCACAGCCTCTTCTAATTATCTAAAAGCCACAGGGATTTGTGTAGCATGCTAAACCTTTAACACAAGCCAAATGCTGTGTCAGCACCAATTCTAGTTACTCTCTTTGGGGCCATTAGATACACATGGTGAGATTTCATTCCCCTCATGTTTATGGTCTCAGCATTGCCTAAGGGGATTATAAAAAGTCATCGTGTCTGTGTGAGTCTTGTCCCATAGCTCAAAGAATATCCCTGAACTCAGGGCAATAATGGGTTATCTTTTTTTTTTCTTTCCCTCTGGCTACATTAAATAACACTTTGGTATTTAAACATAATTTACAGTATATAGATGTTGACTGAGAGAGAAAGAGAGAATTTCACTCAGTGTGATTGCAAATAGAAACACAAACATAAGAATAAAAAATCACCTTGCTCCTCCCTGATCTGAAATTTGTGGAAATCACCAAAGCTTGAGAACTACAGTTTCTCTAAGAGATGGTAGACCCTGAGAGGGAGGCAGATTAATTTCTGATCATGAAGGCATCTTGTATTCTTCATTGGGTTAAGAAAGGAAGATTGAATGAGAGTTTAGGATGACGTGAAAATGGCAAGGTGGTACAAGACAGGATTTTATACTGCGTCTTCAGTTTTGCAGGACAGCTTTTGCCATAGGTACTATTAGGCATGAATAATGGTATTACTCTTTATACTGTAAGTATAGAAACACCATTAGGTGGCATATAAACAATCCAGCTGGCCATTCAATTTTTTTGTCACAAGAGATTGAGTATAACGTTAACAAAAGAGCAAAAGACACAGTGTGGTAACTGGAGTAGATATCTTTTGACTTTGAAAACACCTTCTTCACACTTTACCAAAGACTTTGTGGTTGTATCTATTAAAATTTAGAAAGTGTTTTGGCTTCTCTTTTTGTTTCTTCTATTGCAAAATAGTAATTACAGAGATTCTTTTTTAAATTTGTGCAATAGGACTGGGAAAATTGGAAGGGACTCTCTTTATGAATATGGCATTTAAATGAGAAAAATTAGGAATACATTCCAACATTTTTTTATTAGTATATAACTTTGCTATATGGGCTAAATACACACACAATACCTAGTGATTTACAACCTTAACCATTATACTGATAACTAAATGTTGCCAAAGGATAAACATTTTGGTATATTTCTTTCACACCAGTGTAAAACTTAACCACTTTTCAAAGGTAATTTTTTTTTTTACTTCTGTTAAACACTTGTGATTTNATTTCACACCACTGTAAAACTTTAACACTTTTCACACATAGAACATCAAAGGTAATTTTTTTTTTTTAACTTCTGTTAAACACTTGTGATTTAAAAGAAAAAGATTTATTTTAAAACATAAATGAAATAGCTGTCATTGGATCTTCAAAATGACAGTAATCTATTTCTAAATATCTCATATTTTTATTTGTTGACATTGTAGATGAAAAAGTTGGGCCCAGATCTAGTTTCTTTTAAGAGAAAAAGGACTCTTTTCACTAAGCGCCCTATTTCTGAGTATTTTGCATTCTAACAAACCTGTGGCCACCAAGGATTTTACAGCTGTCACTCTGCAGCATTTTGTGGTCACCTGGAGTTTCATTAACAGCAACAAGAACCAGATACTTGTGCTCAAAAACCACAAATAATTGTTACTGCATATAAAGAAATAAAGCTACTAATGTTACTAGTAAAGGAGCAAGAAAACAATGACAGACCTGAGTAGTTCTGTGAACATCTAATCATGGCTAGTACCTACATTAGCTGGACTCATTGAATGAAATGGAATTTTATATACTAATCATAATATTTTAACAGACAGCTTGAGATCTTAAGATGTCATTTAAGAGGAGGATTTGTCTTGCTTTTAGTAATCCTGAGGCCTAAAAAAAGGATTTGAATTGATTTTATTAAACACATTTACATCTTTCAGCCCAAAGCTATACTATTGCATAGTCAGGACATGTGATTTAAATCCTCTGACAGAGGGAATAAACCGTGGTAAAGAATCTTGATTAAACATTCTTGTGGCTAGGTAGGACATCCCACAAAATAAGTGACACTCAGAAACCTTCAAATTATGTCAAACATAATTTTGTTTTGCAAATCAATTTTGTAATGCTTAATCAGCCCTCTGGTAAGCAACTATTGATTTAAATTAAATCAGAAAAGTTTACATGCAAATCAAAACTGAATTAGTTGGCTGTTCAGAGATAACTTTCTTCTCTACTCAAAAAAATGGTGAACAGAGAGTGAGAAAGTGGTAAAACAATGAGAAAAAGATGCAAGACACATTTTACTTGCTTGGAAAGTAACAAACACCTTGTGTTTTTTGATATAAAGTCCTGCCTTCTTTTATAATCTACAATGTATTTTCTGTACCAGACACTTCTGTATAACTTAACAAGATCCTCAGACTGGAGGAGTGATGCCCAGTCCTAATGACTAGGTGTATGAAACAGGCATGAAAACACAAAACTGATTATAGAAGAATAGAGGAGGATTTTGGATGGATGGACGGATGGATGGATGGATGGATGGATGGATGGATGGATGGATGGATGGATGGATGGATGGATGGATGCTCCAAGTTCATTTGACAAAATCCCCACAGCTAGTCTTTTTGTGGCTATGCACTAAGTCATATTTCATACATGTAGGTGAAAGAGAATAAAATAGGAAGTCCTCTGTCTTGCCTGAACTATTCTCCAAATTCTACTCCATTTATTTAGGGAACAATAAAACCCATTCACTTGTTTTTCTTGAACGCTCTTATCCAGTCTGATCCTGAACGGTACTCTTTATTTTCTGCACAATACACATGGTAAAACTTGACCTAGTCACAATGTATCTAAAACTGAAGTCTAACTGAACCTGATCACATTCCCACTCACTAACCCACCTCACAGATGAGGAACAGATTCTGTTTAAATTCTTTTCTAAGAGTGAAATTGTCCCAAAAGGGAGTATTTCAGCTTCTGCCTACAATTAAAATTGTAAATTCTTAACATGGTTTCTTGTGCTTCTGAACTGACAGTCTGAAGCAATGGATTCTCTGTACAAAATCCAGAATCGCCACAAGTTATTTTTCCTAAGTAGCTACTTAGGAAGTACCACAGTTTAAAAATTGAATCTCTGCAGGTTATGTATAGGATTGCTTGATTTTCTAATCTATTTCCCTCCCCAGTCTGACAATCCTAAACTGGGTAACAATCAGTTTTAGTTTCCCTAGTGTGCTCCGAAAGCCAAACATATTTTTCTTAGAAACTGGTTTCAAAACCATCAAATCCTACCCTAAAGCAACCATCCAAGGGCATCTTTCTGATTCTTTCTGATCTGAGCTGATTTAAACTGATGATCAAACCGAAATCTGCTTCACATTCCTGACTGCAGACATAAAGGAACAGGATTAATCTTATTTTATTGATTTTTTTTTATTTCTGGGGTATGTTAAATTTTCACACACATGCAATAAATTGATGTTGCATCTAATCAAAGGTATGGAAGAATCTAAATACATGCAAATTCAACCTCAAATTTCTTATGCTTCTATAGAATAAGTGAAAGGAAAGTCTTTCTGTCTTTTCTATTTTCCTACTGCTTATATCACTAATTGATAACATATGTAAGGTTTGGTACCAACAGAGGAGATACTAGGAAACAGATAACTAGTTTTATCAAACACAAATTTTAATGCAACACCTTGCACTGGCCTCATCTGCCATTGTATTAATTACATCAAAAAGCAGCACATCTCAGAGGCAAGCTTTTTATACTTTGAGTTTTGTTTTGACACACACTTTGGTACACATTTTGTTCTTTGGGTTTTTTCCCAAATAAAAAGCAATCATCTGCTCTCTAGACTATGCTGATATTCAAAGAATCAGTATTAAAAAAAGTCCCTAAAAATGGGTCCTAATGAATGTCTCATTTCTTGCAAGAAAAACCACAAACAAACAAAGAATATGATGATAAATTGACAAGATAATTTTTGAATCTATCAACTTATTAAAAAAAACCCACATTTAAAACTTCGAGTATTTATCCAGATATTTATTTATCTGGTTTGCATTTTTTCTTATAGTATATTTTTTACAGTATAAAAATTTGAAATTGCTCTATGCTGCATTTTTTTAACATGTGCATCATCATAGAGCCTTAATTAAACCCTCCTTCTTATTTTTGCTGTTCTGAAAGGTATTAAATAAAAGCTCAGGTCCCAATGAGCGTTATTTTGGCTATAGATTTCAATTTAGCCAAATCGTATTGTCTCTAAACACATCAAATCACTGTGCCACAACAAGAAATAAGAGCTGAGAGAATTCCTTAAGAGCTTTTTCTAACCAAACCATTATCTAGACAAGAAAAATGGGTGTATTTGCACTTATAGACTAGGAGACGCATGAAAGAATCATAATACAACATAATTATACCTTTGTCCATAGTAGCTGTGCAAAGGCATTTCATTCCTGACTGTCACTGTCCTCTGTTTTTCTGCACCATGGCTCCCAGGCAGCTGGGTACCCTAATGGTGACTTGCTGAATGGGTCTTCAAAGCAAAAACCACCATTCACACTGAATGCTGCACAGCAAAGGATAGTAGTAGGAAAGGTCACAAAATTAATTTTCTCTAATGACGTAAGTATTCATCCAAATATGAAAGAATGCTGCATTTGATTTTCTCCTCAGGTATTTTTAGCTGATTTTTTCTTCCACCAAAAAGGCTAAATAATCACATCCCTAAACCATTCATGCTGACAGGTCCTTAATAAATGCATACAGATGAGGGGACAAATGGCAGATAAGAGATTTAGGAAAATACCTTTTGAAGAAACACAATTCATTTTATAATCTTTGAAAAGCGTCTGACAGCAGTCCACAATGCCTGGCAAGCCTAAGCAGTAGTGTAAAGAGACCAGAGTGGTCCTTCAAATAAGACTGGAACTGTAAACCTACAAAGTTTAACCTTTAGCTGGTAGATACAGTCCCGGTGCCAAAACATATTGTTAATTACAGACCTTTAGAAGAACTTGAGTAAAAATGGTTCATTCATTTCTTCACAAAAAATATGTAAACATATTTGTAATTACATTGGCAGGGGAAGAAACCTGAGACCTTTGATTATCCAGCAATGATGGAACAAAAAACATCTCTTAAAAGGCATTCCTTCATAAAGAAAAGTCATATTTCAGTAGGGTAGATGTGTGTATCTGTTTCTCCATATATTGGATTATAAATCAAATATGATTCCTGTCCCCAAGAATTTTAGCATTCTTTTTGTTCTATCAAAGGACTTTCGGGGGTTTGTTTGGGTTTTATTTTAAATATAGAGCCACAACATTCTATGATAATCGGCCTTCTGAATAGTAAAACTCTAGAAACTTATATAAGGATCTATTATCACTACACTGAAAGTTCTGTGTATTACCTGAGAAAGAATGGAAGGTAAACCAATTGAACTCTGCTTAGAATACGTAAGAAAGAATATAGGCTGGATTCAAAAGCAGTCAGTCTTCCCATTGTCACCCTGACCCTTTCAGTCAAAAGTTTTTACTTAGTACTGCAAAACGGCTCAGCTCTGCACTGCTGTAAACAATCAGCTCCTTAAAAGGAGACAGGGACATTTAAAACCCCTACATTTTAAAAGAAATCAGGACCTGTTTATTCCTGTAACCGGTAATTCATTTTTTTCCAATCTGCATTTACACACACGCAGATACACCCTGTGGGCAAGGGGCAGGCAGTAGTTGTCAGTTGGTGATAGACTGTGATTTGGGAGCATATTGTTTGCCAGCCTTTGAGTTTAAGTCCCTAATAACAAGAGATTTTAATTCCTGGCTTATTGCAAGTGGCAGTGTGTTCTATTGGTCATTGGGTTTAGACCCTTCAGCAATGCTGCAGGATTTGCTGAGTGAGTTGGGGTTTTATTCTGCTTACTAGGTGTCTCTGAAGTCATCAGCCAGATACTTCCTGGCACTGTTCCCTCAATAGGAATAATGAATCATGACAGTTCATCTCAAATTGCCCAGCTCAAACATTTAAATGTCTGCCACAATCTACCAATGAACCCATCTGAGTGCCATTGGGGATCAGTGGGAGAAACTTATTAATACACATGGGGTTTGGCAGCATGTCAGACTTAATACATCACAACAGCTAAGATAATACAGTTGTGCCTTCCCCTCCCCTGTCCTGTGGTGAGAGAAGAGAATACCAGCAGTGTGATTCCACCAGGGAGTGCAGTGGTGCCATCCTGCACCATTTGTAGCATCTCTTACCATTTGTATTCATTCACTTCTTTATGCGGCATTTTGAAGTGAACTCATTTTCAGTAGAGAAGTTTTAAGCTTTGCAAGAAGTGAAATGAACTTTTAAAAAGTATCTTTCAGAGGTATTTAGGAAATCTGTAGCATTCTGATTAAAAATCTTAATACTCATCTGATTGCCTCTTCTGTACTAGAACCATGATTGACCAACATGAGCTCATAACAGGCCTATACCTCAATTTGCTAATGTAATTTTTTTATTCAGCCAAAGAATCCTAAGCATTACCGACATGAAGTAGTTGAAGGACAAATAGATATGTCTTAATATGTAGCTCCAACTGGCTACATATTTTCCCCCAAAAGCCTTGAGAAGCAATTTGAGATAAAGACCTTTTCATTTTGGAAGAGCTTTACTGTGTCTTTGGTGCTATCGATATATGCTATATTATGGACTATTATGAATAATTGAAGACACATGCTTTATTTCCAATCCAAATGAAAAAAAAAAAAAACAACAACAAAACCCAGTTTTCTCAGAAGAAACTACTGTGACCAAACAAAATTCACTTCTTTTCCCTTATGGTAGGGGTAATACCCAGTAGAGAGAAACTTTTCGATAACAGTAATGTCTCTGGACACACATAAAGGGAAAGAAGGCATGTTGCAGCTCATTTACTTATAGCAGCTATGAGTTAAATTGCTGGTGAACTAAAATAGAATATAATTCTTCGGAAGAGAGAGCAATGAAAGGATTTGGAAATCTATCCCAACAGAATTGCTCTTTGAGTTAATATTTTTATGGCTCAGTGTTAAAAGAATTATCCCCATTATTGATTTTGCCTGTGTGGTATGGGCATCCAAACAGAACCTAGTAATGCTCTTAGTTTTCTCCAGAAGACTAAAACTTAGAGTGGATTTCTTTAACATGTTATTCACAGAAGGTTATGAAGAGGATTTCTTCAACCAGCTTGCAATTCATTTTCTCTTATGTCAGCAACTGCGCAAAAGCTGGAAAAATATTGTCAAAATGAGAAAACATTTGTGTAAGATTTGCTTGCCATTATCAGCCCCTTCTTTCAGTTGTTCCTTCAACAAAAAGTCATAACGTTGATATGCAGAGACAGAACAGAAAGTGTCTTAGTGCAGTGATAGTATGCTTTTGAAATAAAACTCACTTTAACCCAGTTTGTCTTGTGTTGGTCTCTTTGCAGAGAAATTCTAATACATGTCAAGTAGATTCCTTCGGGAGGGAGCTAAACAAGATTCTCTGTTTTGAGTGTGCACCACATTTACCACCCTTTTGGGACAGAAGATTTGCAACTAAACACTTGTGTTTTGGATAGTTGCAACCCTTTTGCATAGTGAGGATGACTGATCCAGCAGAAAAGACTAGTCCAAAGTAAGAATCCCAAACTGCCTGTAGTGTTGGTGTAGGGGCCTCAACACCTTTTTTTGTCTACTGACTTATTTCTACTGCACTAAATTGTTAGCTATGATAGATACCACCACCAGGAGTTACTTTTTTACAACTCATAACAAAGTACAGTGAAAAGTATAGTGCTTCTGTCATCTCAAGAAATATCAGAAAAGGACTCATTTTCAGCCACAGTTCCAGCTGCTCTTAAGGAACTTTATCTTTCTCACCAGGAAGAAGGGTAGCTCTAATATGAGGGCAAAGGGAACAGTAATGAAAGGATTCCCAACCTAGACTTGTATTTGAAAGCTTTTGAAAGTTATTTCAACATATGGGAAACTCCACTACCTTGCTGAACTTTAATATTAATTTCTATCCTTTTCCTTTACTTTTTTTTTTCTGATTTCTCTTATCTCCAGATTGTCTTGTTTTCTCAAAAATCAGGACACTTCTGCCTGCTTTTCCTTTTTCCTCTAAGTGTGATCTTATAGAATGCTCATTATGGTTGAATCACTGTATTAACAGAAATATTTACACATTGCCTTAAAGCATCAACAATCCAATAGTTTTTGTTCCTAACCTAAACCAAGAGACTGCACATTTCTGCATATGCATTAATGTTATTCAGCTTCTTTTCTTGTAAGCACTGAAAATTATCTGAGCCACTATTCCAGTGGGCTCATTTACAATGATAAGACCCTAACATAAGAAAGTATATCTTGAAATTCCTTTAAAGCAAACAGAATTATTTTTTAAACAAAGAAGTAGTGCACTTTCATCAATATGACTCCTAACTAAAGCCA
>VZTZ01004664.1:24695-109143 GCA_013400955.1 Drymodes brunneopygia
ATGGTCCCAGCTTATTTATGTATCAAGTTATAAGGAGAACAAGCTCGTGTTGGTATTCGCTTAATTCCAGTACTTATATGGCTCATTCATAATGGCTGGCTACCATTCTGACAAGACACTCTTGCCTCTTCAAGAAGGAAGAACTCAGTTTCATACCCCAACAATCAAAGCTCAAAAACATTTAAATCAATTCTCCACTGAAGCCAGAGAAATATTTGAATAATGTATGTGCCTTTAATCCATGGCCCCTTTGCTCCTCCAGTTCTGTCTCTGTCTTGCTCTTGTTTTCCTGTAGCATTTTGAATCTGAATGGATTATGCACAAGGGACCTTCATGCACTGCAAGCTATTTGGGAATTTAAACAAAGTCCTCTAGCTTAATTAGCCTTCTCCTAAGGTGATAAATGCCATTTTTTTGATGTTGCAAAGGAGGTTTATGGCCAAGCTAATAACTGACACTTAACCATACATTTCCTAAGCTGCAGTGGCAAACATATGATTTCCCTGCTTCACTAATATAACCAAGTGTTAATTCACAGTACAGACCCTGAAGGAAATGTTAAGAGAGGAATAACAGCTTTGCTGCATTTGCATTCTCAGGACACACAGTAATGACTGTGGGTATTAAAGCTTGTTACAGCTTCTTCAAGACTGTAAACAGGGAACATCTTTAACTGATAGAACACCTAAGAGATTCTTAACACTGCTGCTCTGCTTGGAATGAAAATCTATCATGAGAAAGCAATTTTAAAAGCATGGAGCAGATGAATAATTCAGTAAAAAAGATGTCAGTCACTGAACAGACAAAAGAAAAACTACTGCATTTCTGTTATTATTAGAGAGGGATGAACACAGGTCACATTAGCCTTACACAAAATAATAAACAGTTTTACATAAATTAAAATGGGAACTCTTTTAACATAGTATCAGAATATAAGGACAATATATTTCATAATGACAAAATAAAAATATTTTTCAGATGACAGTTATCCTGTGAAGTTTTAGGCTACAAAAATTGCTGACATAAGGTTTATAAGCCTAAAAATATGTATTAATCAGATTCACACCACAATTGTTAAATACAGTATTTTGTTAGGAAAGCTCCACTTTATGAAACTAAACTAAACAAGTCAGGCAAAGTTAAGTGCTTATGTGTGCATGTGTGCACAGACCTTCACATACATGCACAGTGGGATGAGAGAAAGGCAAGAGAATGGAATTAATGGTATACCCTTGATTTTGCCCATTCTGTTATGTTCTTTTATCCCATCTTTCCAATATTCTGCAGTCTAGAGAGAGGAGTTGACTTATCTCAGCAGTTCAGCTCTTTGGAATACAGAATACATTTTCTTGAAGTGATGTTTCACAACATATTTCTCTTATAAAAGAAATCAGAGAGAAATATATCCCATGGTTCCTCCCTTGTAGCTTTACTTCTGATTCTGCTCCCTCTGACCTTTTCCAGATTGTTTGTCCTCCATCTTTGGGAATTTATCTTTCTAATATTTAAGAGTGAGATGGGCCTGCAGAAAGAGGATGTATTACTAATTCTAGAAGGGAAAACCATTCTGGTTATATTACTGCTGCCAAAATCTTTATGTAAGTGTTATTCTTCATTTTCCAGGGAATATTTAAAGAGCATCAAATATTCATAGAGGATAGATAATATTTAAATGACATCTTTAAAGGATTAAAAATATTCAAGTCTCTAATAGTGGTTACTACATTAAGGTCTACAATATATTTTCATTAGGCAAAACTGTCTCCAAGGTGATAGCAAGAAAAAAATGTTTCAGAATTTCCAGTACTATTTGTATGGAAGTTCATATCCAAACCTCAGTCTTGGATAGCATTCATGGTAGCCTCTCTCCCTGTAATCAGAGAGCAGCTATTCTCATTCTCACTCATGATTTTATTCCAATGGTCTGAACACCATTTGGAAACAAGAACACAGTTAATGATACAGAAAACCTAATGCAGACTGTGTGATTATATAATATTTTAAAATATTAAGACAATGCAACTGTGTTTAAGATATCATTCAGTAAAACATAATGTTCTGGAGTTTTTTGAAGAAAAGCATTTTGCCAACCACTCCAAAAAGAGGAATAGTAATTTTCATCTTATTTTCCTGTTTCTTCTCTTATTTTTGTCAAACAGGTGTTTTGAATACCTCTGGAAAGTTATTGTGCACACGGGGAAAGAACTGCCATTCTTCCAAGCATAAAAGTGCTTAAAGGTACAACTACAAAAATCAGAAGTCTTGGGGATGTAAGGTATAGTACAGAAAAATACAAGCATGCTTGTTTATAGAATATAAATTTCAATAATTGATACCAACTAATGAAGGATGCCATTCTCTCAATTTATATTTCTTCCTGTCTTACCAGGTTTACTACTGATTTTGTGAAGAAAAAGAAAGGAATAAGAAACCACAATTGGAATAAAACTCTCTACAGTAAAGTTATGATGGTTGAGAAGTAGGAAGCAAATGATACTTAAAATAATAGACTATTAAAACCAAAGCAGTGTACAAAATACCAACTTCCCAAATACCCTATAAATATCTCGAAATTTCTAGAAAGAAATTTGCTCCTTACAAAGTTCATATTTCTTTTTCCTGTTTCTTTCTTATAAACCTAAACTAGAGGAAGCACTGAACTTCATGACAGCTAATCCTGACTTTATCTTACTTAACCAGTGCTCAGTCAAATTATTCTGTCTCCTATCATGCCTAGGTGTTGCTGAAGTAAGGATAGCAATATTTGATGCTTGTAAACATTTATTTTTAATGGGAGATGGGAACGTTTGGTCTACTCAACTCATTTTATCTGCTTCATTTAGAAGTACTGAATGAAATCAGACTAGAAGATTAAGCTTACAGTTTTTTTTAATTGTTAGAGCATAGGATAGAGATACCATGGCTATCCTGGAAGTGTTTATTTTCATTTGTTCAAAAAGACAAAATTCATAAAGCAATGAGAAAGAAGGTACAGTCTCCAAAATACCCTGCCAAAGAGTTGATTTTGCTATTACTGGAGATGCTGAGAAAATTCCTCATAGGACTGACTGAGCCATGGAAGAGCATTTTTTCAGCCCTTTTGTTTTGATCTATTTTTATCTCCAGCTGTCAGGGGCACAGAGCGGGACAACACACAGCAAAGCCAGAGTTCTTGCCCAAGAATATTCTCTCTTGCTTCTAACATTTTGGGAGACAAGAGTAGGAGTCCTGAAAGCACCTTTGGTAAGTACTTCTTTTCTACAAATGTGAGAGACTGAGAGTGGAAACAGGACAGGTGGGAAAAATCCCCAGGGTAGAATCTAAGTACATACTTCACTGACAAATTTTATTTTACAAAACATGGGCAAGTCATTTTACAGCACTTCTCTTTTCACCTGCTGCTAGTAACTTATCTGAGATGATACAGAGATTGCAATCATTTTGGAGAAAAAACAGTGCTTTTCTCCTGCCATGAGGGATAGAACTGTGAGAAGGGGGAAGGGAAAGGTGAAGTAGTAAAAAGAAAGAGAAAAGCTGATGGTTTCAGACACCAAAATAAGGTTCTTCCTGTTTGAATACACTGTAGAAAATGAAATTGTTCTTTAGTTTCTCCGCTTGGCCATGGTTCTTGTTCTCTATTTCCAATCTATTCCTAATGGGGCAAAAACTTCAGGAACTAAACATTATGTAGAGCAATAATGATGAAGAGATTTACTTTAATATCAGGAAGGTTAAATATGGAATACTAAACATCACAATTTCTCAAGTCTATCTAAAATATCCTACATTTACAGAGCCACTTGGACATACAGATGTGACACATGGTGTTTTCCAAGTCTGTATATTAAGGACATTGTCATTTTTATTCAAGAGCTTCTTGTCTACCCACCTGCATTCCCCACCACAGGAAAATCTTGGCAAGAGGATAACAGATATGTGGTTGTCACATTCAGTGAAATATAGTCAAGGTAAGGCTACTGTAAGGACTTTGGCCAGAACTACCAATGAGGCATAACTAAAATAGAGGTTTCTGCCCACCAAATAAAGTCTTTCCTTATGCACATATATATACATTATTCTTAATTCGGATGTAAATATACAGTGTCAGCCTTCTAACAAGCACAAGATGCTAAGTGATGAAGCTCAGTGAACAGGTTGAGCATATGCTGAGATATCCATGACTTCCAGCTGTGCAAGAGAAAGTTTCCAATTTTAGAGCCCAACTATTACCAGCTGTGACAATTGTGCGTTTATTTGAGGTGCTCGAGGCAAATTATACAGTATATTGGCTTTCACAGGATTGCATTGTGAGTCTTGCCATGTGCTGAGATTGTTGGGAGACTTTGATTATGTGGTCTTAAAATTTGAACCCCACAAAGACAATTAACTGGCAAATTTTGAGGTTTTCTTTAACAAGTTTTAAGTGTCTTTGAATCAATAATTTACTGCTAAATTGCCAGGAGGCTGGTAAATTCCCACAGTGGTCTACCATTGGAATAGTACAGTTTTATATGGACAGATTTGTATTGTAAAGAGAGGAAAAAGGGAAGGGCAAATGCATTCCTAGACAGGGAAACTGCTGAATGTTTATAGCCTAAGATAGGATGTATATAATCAGGGGGAAAGCAATTTTGAATTTCCCTATCAACCTTCTTATTAAAAACGGCTAATAAAAAACTACACTAATCAGACTGATCCATGCAATGGGACAGGAACATCTTTATGCCTGGAATAATCATCAAAAGTACTTTCCCTTTATGCTAGGAGCAGAATTATTGTTCTGTCATTAAACTCCTACAGCGCTAGGTGAGGAGCTGCCAGTTTTAGAGATTTACTCATCACCAGGTGTTAACTCATCACTGTGTAGACTGTGTGACATCGACCAAGAGCCATAGATTTCTTGAATAGGCATTCAAAGCTTGAGTTATGCAGCTTGCTCCTCATATGGCTGCTTTTCTCCTACATTCTTTTGCAGTATATGTTGGACTTCTAGCAGAATAAAATCACCCTGGTGGCTCTCCAGGGACAGAGGGCTCTC
Source organism: Drymodes brunneopygia (assembly GCA_013400955.1). NCBI lineage: Eukaryota > Metazoa > Chordata > Aves > Passeriformes > Petroicidae > Drymodes > Drymodes brunneopygia. The sequence goes on from VZTZ01004664.1 coordinate 29,734, forward strand.
CAGGGACAGAAGATGTGGAAGTACTGGCTGTTCATACTGTCCAATCCACATGGGTACCAGAGCCAGCTGGCACAGAGAAGAAAATGGAGCAAGCCTGCCAAAAAGGCATTTCTTCTGCAGCTGTAACATTAAAAGGCATTTGATTGGAGGCATGTAGTGAAAAGAAGCTTGCTTTTTGCCCTGCTTATTAAGCAGGGCTAATCATGCTGAAAGTGTTACTTCGTACTTTCACAGGTACTTTCCCTGTTACCTAAGCCATGAACCTGTTCTAACTACAGAGAAGAGTTGGAAAGCAATACTTGCCTCTGTTAGTTTGCTTACTTTTTTGGAGAGTATCTGTGACAGGAGTGCTGTTTTAGCTTCAATAGTCCTGAAGAATGTATTTCATTACCCTTGGGTTATTGCAATTTCTAGTTCAAAAAATCCCAGATTCCACTGTAGCAATCTTACCTTTAAATTGTGCACAAGCATTGGAATTTGGGCAAATTAGATATTGCTACACAGTGCCCAAATGCAGGTGAAAAAGGAGGCTTTTTCTATTTTACTGGTGTTGCAAATGCTTTTGACCCATCTTATTCATTGATGACATCTCATAAATAACTGCACAGAAAAATGTTACCTAAAAATGACTCCATAACTTTTGAATATAATGGAGACGTGGAACGGATTTTNATATGGCTTACAACTTATATATGATACTGGATATCATTACAATATTGTCATCTCTTGCTGAGTGGAAACCCAAGTAGGGAGACTCTTTCTTTACTTTCATGCATCATTTTCTCTCCCTGATTATCCTACTCAGTAAACTAAGAATCAGGGAAAGATAGATGTACTTAAATTCAGAGATGTAGTAAAATTATTTGGCAAGGCTCCTAACCTAGATGTTAAATGTTCTCTGCTCTTTAAAAAGTACCTTTCATTGCAAACAGATAGCTCTTACATTCCATTGCCTTTGGATTTGGCAATTGGTGAAAAGTTAAGAGATCAGCACTGTCAGAGGCAAAAAAGCAGTTCTTCTGTGCAGCAGATGTAGTCCTGAAAACATATAGTTACCTGCCAGGGAAGAAACACTCAAACAAGCAGGAATTAGTGTGCAATTTAAATAACTGGAAAGGTTTTATTTCTTGTGCTTTAGAAAGGTAATCCTTTTCATGCTCCCATCAGCAGTGTAGGTATTCAATGAGAAAATTAAATTGTTGATGATATTAATATTATCCCTTTATCCTGATTTCTAATTGTCTATCAGATATCTGATAGAAATGTATCTGCAGATGCTCTGCTGTTCCTGCTTTGTTCATCTCTTGAGACAGCTACTTATCAGAGAAAAGTTTCCTAGAGATTTGGTGGCTGCTCAGACACAGGATCACACCCCTGTTATTCACAACGTGAATTTTAGCTTAATATTTCACTAGAAAATATTAAAAAACCCTCTGCCTTTTGGTCCCTGATAACAGAAATTGTTTTTCACAGGTCACACTGTTGACTTTGAGTAAAGTATACATTCTGTGTTCATATCTGAGACATGTAGCAAACAGACTTGAATTCTGTGAGGAGCAAGGTCACAGGGATGTTTAGTTGATAAATGCTCTGTTTTGATGCTTTGTTTGAGTTCTTAACTCGCTTTGTCTCTAATCCACTTTTGAATCTGGGCTGCTAGAGGGAAAAGTTGCTATTTCTGTGCTAGGAAGGTCAGACAAGTGGATTAACATGAGAAAATATATCAGTAATCTTGATTTTTCCATTTCCCAATTTATCATGTAACAGGGGAAATATTACAACTAATGTTTTAACCTATTAATGGGACCAAAGATGCAAGTAGCTCAGAAGCAACACTAGTCAGAGTGTACTCTTGTATCATGTACTCTTTTTTTTTTATTTTAGCCAGGAAATGTTTAATGATTACATGTGGTGCAACTTCACTTTTGGTGGATCAAGTTCTGCCTATCTGAACACATACATTGGTTGAGAAATCGTTAGACCCAAGTTCCTGACTGACAGTTTTCCACTCTCTCTACTTAAAAGCACTTTGAAGCCATAGTTCTGACGGGTTTTGTGTGCTGGCAATTATCCTGATTAAAAACCCATCTGAGAGTTTCTAAGGTGACAGCTTAAAGTTTTAATGCTCCCTGTGATTTGTGAGAAGGAATGCAGTTATTTAAGATGTGGCCAGCCCAAGTATCAAAATACAAGAATGTCAAAGAAGGAATTTGTCCTCTCCAAATATTTTTGGCAAAAAGAGAATGCTTAATGTCAGTAAAGGACATTCACTGTTGCCACATTCACAGTTCAAAAATTATGATTAGGAGCATATTCAGTACCTCAGATTATATTTGTGCAGTTCAATTTCTTGCAGGCCTAGACCTGCAGGAGCCACTTCTGTACACTAGAACAGATCAAAGGTTTGTTATCATTTTGTTGTAGGTATATGGTCATTCAGAGGCTGTCTGGAAGGTAGGGTTTTGATAGACCACATATTATGGAAATGTTCCCTCCCCATCTCTGTCATTTCTGACCCCAGTCTCAGTCTTTGCTCTCAGTAGGCCTCACTCTGGGGTGCTTGGATTCTCCTGTAGTAAGGAAATCTCTAACATCCTGTTTGAATCTTCATCTTCTGGCCAATGGGCAGCATACACTGCTAAGATGATAAAAGGAAAATACTTTTGATTGCTTAACTCCTGGTGTTAGCGTGGAAACACATAANTAAGATTATTTATTTATACTAAATGCTGAAAATCAAGCTGGGAAACCTGAGAGAAAGACTGACAACCAAGTAGTTTATCTGAAAGGGGATGAAGTGCATCTTGGCAGACACTTTTTTCTAGTGTGTTTTCAAATGGACGTCCAGTATAGTTTGTGTTAGTATGGAATTCTATCTTAGCCAACTATACTATAGAAATACATATATATATATACACACTATATATATATATACACACTATATATATAATACTATTAAGAAAATTTCTTGCATCACTGTGCAAAAATCAGTTGAACCTTAGAAATGTTTGCAAAATGCTGTAGAGCAATAGGAGAGAGAATTTTCCCTTCCAGTTCACTGTGGCCATCTGCAACATAATATTTAATAAATAATATCCATATAAAGTTGCATTCAACAAAATTTAAAAAGGGACTATGGAAATTTCAAGTCAAGTTCAGACAAATCTTATTTCTGACCATGAAAAAGAATTTTTCATGGCAAAATGGAGAAAATGTCATTCTTAGCTGCTGGTAAGAGAAAATGAGTATTATTTTTTTCATTTGGGAAGCAGTCACATGAAAATCAATCTAATTTCAGATACATTCCCTCTGTTTTTCCATATTAACTCAGATTTTCTCTCTCTCAAATACTCAGACAAACACACAGATGAAGCTTTAAGAAGTTTCCAGAAAAGCCACAAGCACAAAAGAAGACAGGAAATACGGGGTAAAAGAATGAAAGACATGATCCAGTTAGATGTACAACTAACCAGCTGACCTTACAGAGTTTAGGTCACCTCTTCAAAGATACAATTAAACCACCATATACTTCTGTCTTTATGCACTCTGTGTCCCTCACAACCCTAAATGTAAATGATGGCATGAACAATAGTCCTGAAGGACAGGTACGTTTGGGAAGACTATCACCATACTCAAAGCATCACCTCTTCTTCCTTCTTCTTCACATTTTATACACTGAGCATGATGTCATTTGGTCTGGAAAATCCCTTTGGTCATTTTGGTCAAGCCTGAAGCAGGCAGCCAGGTTCAGATGCAAGGCTACTGCTAATTATGCTGAAAGAAAGCTTTATTCAGCTTACATGCATGCAATAAGCTTTTTCTACCCCACAGACCACACCCATTTTTGCAAACAAGTTGTTAGACATCCAAAAACACACGAGTTTTCTTTCTTTTAATCTCTTTATCCATTCTATTATCTGATATTTAGTCTTTGTACCTAAATCAATATTGTTGTGCTAGCATGAGAAATTTTTGCCACATTGATTTCCCATAGCACTGCAATGTCACATTAGCTCAAGGTGAAGAAGCTAGTAGGATGAGAGCAATAATCAGAATAATAATGGAGGAATTATAAACCAAATTGCATATAAGAAGTTGAAATGTTTTGTTTTGGTTCTTGGTCTGTTATAAACTTTGAGATCAAAACAAAAATGGTTGTTAACATCAAAGGCATTGTACCAAATCATCTATTTATTGACAAAATCATCATCCTTAAACATGTTAGTGTATGAAATAAGTGTTGGAACCAAACAAACTATTGTTTACTGGCTCCAGCTGAGTCTCCTAATGCTCTTTGTTTTTTTTTCTTCCAGTGTTCTTATTCTTTCCCCTCAGAGACAATTGTATGTGGGTGGTTGAGGTAGAGAAGGAGTGTGTCTGAATATTTCACAGAGAAGAATATCCTGAATCAGACCATGTTTCTGACAGTGTCTAAAATGAAAGGCAAAAGCTTCCATTATTAACAACCAAGTGCTTCCTTGGGATATAAGTCCAGGTTTGTATCTACAGTTTCAACCATGAGTTCATCAAAGTAAAAGCAACCTTGTTACTGGTTATAAAGAATGTGGCTTTGCTGTCATGTTAACTCGGAGTCAAGCTTGCACAAAAGTCTTTATTTATCTGATTATTCCCACTGCAATATTAGCTTGAAAAGTGGCTTTAAGTTAGAAGAGCCTGGACACTGGTAAAGAGCTGTCAAAATGCAAGCTCATGGAACCTACGAGGCAAACTCGAGCCAGCAACCTCCATCTCCACTGGAGCAACACTGGCCGTGTGCTGCTGTTCCTATCATGAGAGCAATATTTTGCAGGGGTGGATGTTCTGACACAAAATTTTTTCATCAGTTGTGTCAATGTGGACAATCACAAGGATTAGCCAGTTAAAACATCCGAGCTCATCTGTTCCAAAAGTCTCAAACAGAGAGCAGTTGCATTATATTGTCAGAGGGCCTAGTTTGGCATAAGACTGATGAACTTAAGGTCAAAGTAACATTAACTAGACACCATGCACAGGGCCAAAATTTCTATTGACTATTTTAAAATGAGGTTCAGTATTTCTTGATTACATTAAAGACTACAATGGTGACTTGTGGTTACACTTTTCTTGATTGCTCTTTGAAGTTAATCTAAATAATTCTGCATGTGAATTAGTCTAAATATCCAAAGATAACGTCATAAATATGGGAAGTATGGGGAAAAATCAGTGCATCATCTAATTATGTGTCCTGTTCTCCATAATAGTATCAGAACAAGCCAATCAGAGTTTTATTTCCTGTTATACACTCAGTATCCAAGAAGTTGTTAAACCATGTTTTTCTATCTATTTGCTAATGATTTCTAACATTGTATTGCTTGTTCACAATTGCTGGATACTAAACTGATGCTTTTTCAGAGCTGTGAATCATAACCCCATGATCTCACTCCTGAGTGGTAATGGCCAGCTCTGAAATCATCATTTTACATTTGAAAATAAGTCTTATTATTGTTTGATGGTATTTGATATCTATGAACACTAAAATTATTTTTAATTTTATATCCCACTGAGTTTTATAAAGTATATCATTCAGTGACAATGGTAGTCATGTATATTATTATGAAAATGTCACAAGCAAATTTAATCACCTTAAAATTCATATTCCTTTCCAGGTAATTTGCAAGAGAATAAAGCCAGGCCCATTTAAAGCAGCATTCTTTGAACAAAACAATCTACAATATTCTGGCAAGAGTATAAAAATTAAAGCAACAAGAGAAAGAACGTTTTGAATATTCTTCCAGAATGCAGCAGTGTATCATTTGAGGGCTCTTCCAACCAGAGGTGAAGATTTTATATTAAGAACTTCAAGATGAATATTTCTTCTGTTAATTTGTTTGCTTTTCAAATACATCTAAATTTTCACCATCCACAGACTTCCTTAAAAAGCCCAGAGTGCAATCATTCTCCTTATTTGAAAAAATAATTTAAAAAAAATTAATTGATCAAATTTAACCTTTCTGTCAGTGATCAAAGAATATTTTCTCTGGTTTTTCTTTTGGCCATGCCACTTCAAACGATTCAGTGATATAACAAACCCTTTGCAGTTTTCCCTAGTGCAAAATCAAACTAGTTTTTTGAGAGTTAAATTTAAAAATCTGTGCTGTCTTGTTCCAGTAGAAAGCATTCATTTCAACGGTTTGTGTTTTGATACTATTTCCATATGTTTCAGAGTAAGGATAATGGTCCTTGTAAAAGTATAATTTGACATCATATTGACAGTTCAGTTATTTTAAGAAACTTAGTGAGTATTAAACTCCAGTATGTGTTTTAGGTTGCATGAAAGATATGGCACATGGGCATACATGTGAGTATAATCACTGCAGTAAGGAATTTAATTTCAATAAGCTAACCACAGAAATTCACAAAAAGTATACTAAAGCCCAGCATTTTTCTTTCAGCTCCTTGTATCTTCAGGACAGATGAAAACAACATGAAAATAGCTATAAATAATAGGGTAAATAGAAGTTAAAATAATTGCACCCGACTTGGGAAACTGAAGAAAAGTTAACCCATAGGATTAATTATAGGATTAATAAATCCTATCCTAAACAGTAGCATTTAACACTGCAGCTGAATTCTACTTTCTGATTCTATGATTGAGTGATGCTGTTGTGCTTTCTGTAATTATTATTATTGCCACTGTGTCAGAAAAAAAGGTATTGAACACTGAAAAATTTGTAGACTTTGTTGGGTGATATCTTAACATAAAGAATAGCTTCCAAAGTAAAATAATTGGGTAGGATTGTCTTGAAATTGTCTGCTCTAGAGAGTAGAGAGAAAATGGGGCCTTGTTGTGTGCTCTGCTCTTCAGCATCCTGGAGTACTCACTACATAAGAAGGAAATAGATGAGAAATAGCTCTGAAATGAACTCAATTGACCTTGGCAACAGGCACACTAATGGCTCTGGGAGTGGAGAGCAGGGCAGGCTACTTAATCTTCAGTGTCAGAAAGCAATTAAATCTGCTAATTACCAAATTATGTGTTCAAATGCTCAAAGGCAAGCACAAGCAGTAATAATTAACCATTTTGCAAAGAAATTCTTCTCTCTCTCCAACTGTTCCTGGGTATTCCCAAAAGATAACATTTTCACACAGGAGCAACTTCGGCTAACTTAATGTCACACTAAATGACAATGATAGCCTTTGCTTTCTCCTTGGAGATGGTACATTTATGATCCCCAAGTGTCAGGCTGTGAGACTGGACACTGTGTTTAACACAGTCATAACCATGATGGTAATGAAATTTAGATAAGTGAATTTATCATCAGCACTGCCACTGGGGAATGGAGAGATAGAGCAATTTCTAGAGTCTTGCTTTTCAAAGGTGAAGAGGTAAAAAAAAAAAAGAAAAGAAAAAGAAAGTTGAAAAAGATTTCCTGGTCTAACTGTTAAACTAGTAAATCTTAGGATTTTGTAAAAACACAAGACCCTATAGTATCAGAGTAAATGTTTGTGGGTTTTCACCTTCAAAGGGGAGGCCATTTTTGCCAGAAAGTGCCATAGTCTATATAAAGACAACTAAAGAAGAATTAAAGTATTCCCTAGGAGCCTTTTCTGACATCTTTCCTTAAGCTCTAAGAACTCATACTGCTTAATCAAGCACATGAAGAGGCTATTGTAAAAGTCCAGGGCACAAGAACAAACCTGGGTTATTTATATGAAAGTTAATCTCTAAGTGTCAATAACTGGTCAATGTAACACCACCAGAACAAACTCAGCTCCATTCTTTCCAAGTAATGCTGTTCCCTAGCAGATTTATGACCCTCTAATACATCACTCCAGCAGGCTGCTGGGAAAAGGAAGAGAAAGGGCTGCCCTAGAAACATTTGATTAGCCTTTAATTAACTTCTGCTTTGCTGTGGAGCATTCATGTAGTCAGTGAGATAGCATAAAGGAAAAGCACAAAGGGAGAAAGCTGAGGAATAGCCCCTGCATGTGTGTCAGCCTGCCACTTGGCTTGCAGATTCCTTTGAACCCTATGCTTTTGGGAGTAAAATGAAGGAAAATTAAATTTCCTGATTTTTACTAAGTTTCTTCTTTTTTTTTTTTTTTTTGGAACTAGAAGCATAATATGTTGTTCAATAATGAAGGGTCAAAACAGTGGACTTAATTTTGCAAGTAAGGAGTGCTGAACTACTGTGGTTTGACTACTGCATTGAAATTCATCTCCTATATTCCTCGTGTCTGTCAGTTCAGCAAGTGTTGACAGTTCAGACTCTCCAGGAGTTGGTATGCGGCTGAATGAAACTTCACTGTATGAAGCATGATTTTAAAAGGAAACCTTCATTATCTCTACTATGAAATATCCTGCCAGTTTGAGCAGGATTTTTATTTTTTGTTAGTTTCCAGCTTTTTGGAACAGTGTTTTTCAACACTCTCTGCAAGATTTACTGTATGAAGAAAAAGACTACAGAGAAATATCATTTTTCATTACACTTAAGCCTCTATCACTCTATCACTTCTATCACTCCTGTCCGCACAGCACACATCTATTCCCTGCCTGTCTTTGCACTGCATTTCAAGACACATAGTAATTTCAAGTGGTTCTACTGTCTTATCTCCGGTTTTCAAAGATACCTTGATATGTATTGCACTTACAAATAGGTGTCATTAATCCTTTGAGACAAAACTGTAAAAACTCAAATATCTTTTATATGAATTTGTGCTTCCTTCTGCCTAGAGTATGTTGAATCTAAAATGGCTTTTCATAGGAGTTAAAGTCACAGGTGCTCGAGATCATAAAGATTGAACGAAAAACATAATTTCATTCCATTGTTTCTTGATTTTTAATGTAATTACTTGATTTCTTTTTCAAAAACATGGCAAACTCATCACTGCTAGGAGCACATATCATAGAAACAGAATCATAGAATGGCCTAGGTTGAAAGGGACTTTAAATATCATCTAGTTCCAACCCCCTTCTATGGACACCCTTCCCTAGACCAAGTTACTCGGAGCTTCATCCAGCCTGGCATTAAACACTTATAGGGATAGGGCATCCACAACATCTATCTGCAAAAAATCATGCATGTAGGATGAAATACTAGAATGCAATGTGTTGTAGAGTCATATGAGAAAGTTGTGTTTCATTTTTACCNTTGTTTCTTGATTTTTAATGTAATTACTTGATTTCTTTTTCAAAAACATGGCAAACTCATCACTGCTAGGAGCACATATCATAGAAACAGAATCATAGAATGGCCTAGGTTGAAAGGGACTTTAAATATCATCTAGTTCCAACCCCCGTCTATGGACTCCCTTCCCTAGACCAAGTTTCTCAGAGCCTCATCCAGCCTGACATTAAACACTTATAGGGATAGGGCATCCACAACATCCATCTGCAAAAAGTCATACATGTAGGATGCAATGTGTTGTAGAGTCATATNTATCTGCAAAAAATCATGCATGTAGGATGAAATACTAGAATGCAATGTGTTGTAGAGTCATATGAGAAAGCTGTGTTTCATTTTTACCTCACCAGTTTCTGCCAGCTGGAAGTTTCTGTAGGACTTACTCTTCTATCATTCAAGTCTTGAGTATCTATCTGCTCAGTGACACAACACAATGTCTTATTCCTCTTCTTCACATCCATGATGGAACTTCCTACAATAGTAACAGATGGGAAGATTCAAGATTCATTAATATTACCTGTACTTAGAAATTATGGAGCTTTATTGACTATTTCATAACCCTCATAGTGTTTGGGAATTTTTTACTGTGCCAAAAAGCAACCCCTTATTACACAATTAAGTGAAATTTTAAAGAAGGCTAGGAAACTCTGGAACACAAGATTGCTATAAAAAATAGTTGATGAAACCCAAATTTTAACCTAGCATTTTAAAATTAACATGCTTGGAAGGATTTAATGGGCTTGTTTAAGTAGACAAGTTTATTATGGGAGAGACATGATTTTTAAGTGGGTCATCTAAGAAAATATCCCTTCAGAATATTTAATAAGTCTTAACACTTTTTATATTAATATATCCGTGATTTTTAAGTTCCACTAAGACTGTCAAGACGCATGTGAGTAATTTTGAGACAGCCTTACTTGTTTACTTATTTTCTAAATTTATACTATAAAAAAGCAAACTTTGAACTTCTTGACTTCCCCGAGTTCTCACCTAGTAAATAACTGATTTTACTAATTCACATGGAATACTGTTGTAGCAAGATAATATTCAGTGACAGGAGTTAATAAATGTCCCTAAATACAAAATTATAAATACCAAACCTGGAATAAGTAGTGAGTAGGAGGTCATCACTAACAGATTAAAAGAGTTCATCTGTGCTTTTACCATTTTTGCGTAATAAAGTTCATATATATGCATCTTTCATATATTCATCCACATATATGTTACAGTGCCTCTTTTCTACCCTCACTGAATCATTTCTAGAATTTCCTCCCTAGTTTTTTCATTTTTCAAAAGGTAATTTAAAATGTCTCTAGGTTTCACAGAGAATAGGAGAATTATCTAGGATTTGAGAAGTATCTAGGTATAAAATTCTTGGGTATATTTTTGGAATTTCTTGTTTCTGCACTAAAACAGAGAGCTGCATTGACACAGTCCTCTAGCATTTTTAAGAATCCAAAATACAAGCAGCAAAAGTACTTTCCCAGAAAACATCCAACCCTCCAGCTTCTGCAAGTCTAGCCTCAGTCACTCATGATGTTCCTGCAAAACGTGTTACCATGATCAGTGGATTGCAAACTTTTAAAATTGGCTGGAAATACCATATAATCCTGTTCCCAGTTTAATGGAAAAGGAAGCACTGAAGAGATTGTCCAGGCTAAATTCAATGAAGGCCTTTCACAGTTAGAGAGCAGATTCTTAAAACAGACTGCATTTCTCAAACAGAGAGAAAGAAAATGGATTTTCATTCTCTAAATGCTTAGATGATAAAGATATGCAGTGCATTTGAAATTAGCTCCTGAAAGTATTCTGCCCTATGAGTCAGCAGAACTCCACAAAAGTTTTTGTGGCTGCACAGTGAGGTGCCACAACAATGTGTATTGTCTTTCAGTTTAGTGTATGTTCTTTCTCTCAATGTGAAATATTATGAGGCAGCAGTGGGCTCATTTTATCTGGGCTATCCTGCAGTTGCCTTCTGATTCTCATTTTACTAGCTATGCAGAGAAGATGCCATTTAAAACTTTAATTGCCAGAGAGGGTTGTGAAATATTCACTGAGATTTACTGCTTTCCCTTTGTGATGTACCTTCACAGCAAAGTGACCCTGGTGGTTAGGAAGCATATTGTATAAATGGCAATTTAATAAGGGCTTGGAGACTATGAGGACCCCAAAGAACACTTCATTTTGAAATTTTCTTGTTATGGAGTATTTTATGAAGAAATCCTGGCAGGAATTCCAATGAAGATAACCTGGGTCTTTAGTCAGAGACATTATAAAAAATGGAACAAAATACTTAGTTAATACTTTAAACATGGCAAACTGCATATCCACGAAGTCCAATCTTACTGGTTAACCAAACCCATGAAAAGAGGCACTGACATGAAAAAGATCTCCATTTTTAAGATGTAAAAAATCTGCATATTTTTTGAGTTATTGACAAGACATCTAATCACAGTATTCATGATTCTCAGTAAGAATAATCATTCAGAACATAACAAGTATGTTGATAGCTTTTCTGTTTTCAAGAATGGCACAATGTACAGTAGATGTATTACCTACTTTAATACATAGATTTAAAAAAAAATTTAACTCTGCTGCTAATCTATTGAATTTTCTGCAATACAGCTAAACTGCTTTGCTCATTTTATTGCTTGTTAACTTTGAAACATAAAAATGACCATTTATATGATAATATTGAGTATTTCACTACTGATAATTTCTAGGAAGAACTTGCTCTAGTATATTCAGGTCCAATCCTGTATTGATTCCACTGTTTACTGAGATGTTAAACAGTTCCTTTTAAAACAACTTCTGTTGTGGGTGAGCCCAGGAAGCAGCTAATCCCTACACAGTCGCTCACCCTTCCCTACAGTGGGTAGGTGAAGAGAAGCATAGGGGTAAATATAAAAAAACTTGTGTAATAGGCAAAGCAAAAGCTACCCAAAAAAACCAAAGCAAAATAAGGGATTTATTCACTACGTCTTATCAGCAAGCAGATGTTTAACCATTTCCAAAAAAAGCAGGGCTACATCCATGTGCAAGGGTGAAGACAAAAGCAATAACTCCAAAAGTCTCTTACTTTCTTTTCCCTGGCTTTTATTGCTGGGCATGAAATCAGATGATAAGAAATAACCCTTTGGTCAGCTGGGTTGAACTATCCTGGCTGGGGTTAACTATGCTGGCTGTACCTCCTCCCAAATTCTTGTGCACCCCCAGCCTACTCACTGGCAAGCTTTAATAAAGTTACCAATTGTATTCACCAATATAGAAGAAAACTGCTTTTGAAATGAGGGTCACGTAAGGTTCTTCAAAGAGAGGGAATGATGTTTTACTAAGTGACGATATATGCCACATAGCCTGAATATATTAAAGCTTATAATGGACCGTCACTCGTAGTATTTGATCATTAGTGTCACAGGAACTACCTTGGAAACTCTGTGAGAGAATAAAATGCAGACCATAATTTGAAAGGTTAAATGACAAAGTTGTATCCAAAACTATCTGTGTATGAAAACCAGATAGTTGTTTCATAAACATTTTTAGCCTTTAACACTGTTAGTGACCAAGACCTGAGAGAACAGGTGTCCCTTTCAGCTGCTGACAAATCCTCAGGTTGTCAGGTCACTTCAACAGACCTTTCACTTTGTTCTTGAGATGGTGATGATTGAAGATTCAAGCAAGCATCACCAGAGGTGAGAACCTAATTGGGATTGGAATTCTGCCAAAAAAATGAAAGTATGCAAAAAAAAACCAACCCAAAACAATCTACAAAAACCCAACCAAATTAAAATAGCTGCTGTCCCTGTCTCCGTAAGTCACTTAGCAATAAACATGCACAAGTAAGACCAGTGAGTGCATAGGCGTTTCTATTGAAAAATTAAATTCTTTGCTAGACTGGGTGTATAAAATTCAAACTGGTCAGATCCAGCAACAGAAGAATCATCATTTCTAATGACAGCAACGAGGGAAGTAAATAAATCACTTGTCAAAATGTCATTGCAAGTAGTAACAAACATTCACCTCTACTCCCTCTCAGAATCCTCCAGCATATGCACCAGTACACATGGTGCTGCTGCTCCTGCACATTGTTTCCTCAGCAGATAGGAGCTCATGCCTGTCACAGCAGCAGTGTGACAGGCTCACAGGGTAGCTGGAAGCAATCCCAGATGGACAGCCCACATGCGGCTCCTATCTGGCAGGCCCATGAGGGCAGGAACCAGGACCAGCTGTCCCTCACAAGCCCCCCGCAGCAGCCTGCCTTCCTCAGCCCTCTCTCACCTCAGTGTCCACCTGGTGTGAGGCTGGCTCCGGAGGGATCCTCATATCCATTACTGAAGCCAACCCCCCTCAGGACTGCTGGAGGTTCCCTCGTGAGGCTCCTGAGGTTCCCACAGGCTGCGGCCCCTCAGGACTGGCCGAGTGGGGAGGCAGTAGGCCCGAACAGAGAGCTGCCGCTGACGGCCACTGGCACCTTCTGTGGGGGCTGTGTCTGGGCACTAAACATGGTGCGTGAGAGAGGCAGGCAGGGCAGCACTCGGCAAAAAATAACCCTGCACAAATGGGCATTTGGGAACTCTCTGTTCAAAACAGCTCTGAAGAAAAGGACACAAGGGTCCCAGCAGGCAGCAAATTGTATGTGAGCCAGCAGTGTACCCTGGCAAGAAAGAAAACCAAGTCCAGGGAAGTGACTTCTAGTCTGCCATCGAGAAGACCAGGCCTGTGTCCAGGTTCAGGCTCCTTGAGCCACAGTGCAACTTTGTGAGTCTCCGCACATACCCAACAGCTCAATTCTTCATTTCTTCCTGAAAGGTATTTTTTGATCATTGATATCTTATCCCAAGACTGACCTTGCTTATGGGCCCACAAGGGTCTTCAGTGGCAGACCTGACACGATGGTAACATTTATCACCCTGGGAATGCAGCAGTGGCTGCTCCAGGTGTAGCCTGTTTTCTCCAGGAGTTCTGAAAAAGAGTTTGGCTTCCTATGACTGCTTCCAAAACTTGCTGGTGCAGGCATGTGGCACATTGAAGGCAGCCAGATGGTCAGTGTGCCGTGCTGAAAGGGGCTTTCCTTAAGTAGGTACATTACATTATGGAATATGTTCCCAGCCAGCTATGCTGCAAGTGCTATGCAGTGTAGATATAGCAAATTAGTTTTAGAAAGGGCTAGCCATGAGTGGGGAGGATGAACACTGCTCCTGATTAATAGGACTAATAATTCAGCAATTATTCCCTGAATCAGGTCACAAGAACAGTAATAGATGTAGACTAAAGGATGCAAAACAGGTTGATTTAACTATGGCCTAGCTGGCTTTGGTGATTCCTTCATTTGTGTTATGTATTCTAAAATATCTTCAGATAGCCTTCTTAAAACATCTTTAAATTTTTTGGAAGAGCATATTTTGATTCAAACTCCAGATTGTATCTAAACATTTTTCATCCCTTTTTTCAGTTAGGCTAAAAATAAATTAGAGTCAATGTTAAAAACATCAGCCTGACTTGAATGTCTTCTTTCCCAGTAGTTGTCAAAATTTAATAAAATCTTTTAATAACCTCACATTGAATTTCGGTGATATATTTAATCCAGATTGAAATTAAAATTAATTTTGGCATCATTTTCAGAAATAAATCAATTTTATTTGAAGGCTATATTTCATGTCTCTGAATATCACACGGAGAAGCAAAAATCATGACCCGTATAAACAACAATTTTATTCATTGAGATGAATTAGCCTATTTAATACTCATGTCAATATTTAGTAAAGGCACTAAAGACAACATCAATGCCAAGAAGTGAAGGGAAATGTAGAATTGGAGGTTTGCCCTGACAAATGACAATATATTGAGATTATTCTCTTAAAAATGTATCATTAGAGCAGTCATAAGTGAACAGCTCAAATTTAATGAAAGGACCCCTGAATGATATATATTTTTTTTTATTTTTAAATTTTTTATATGTGGTGTAACTACTTATGTTCATTTAGAGTTGTTCAGACCTTTTTGGTCCTGTGGAAATCTTCTGAAGAGAGACAGACTCTCACTGAAGAGGTTTTTTACTGAAAATTTTTCTTTTAATTGCCTGAACTTTAGAGACCAATGCAGCACCTCCTGGGTCTGTAACTGTAGTTAAAGAAGAAAAATGTTGAATATCAATGCTATTGTTCTATTTACCTTGGAATTATTTTGAAAAACTCAAAGCACCTGTCAAGTGTGGAGTAAAACACCTGGAGAATATCCTGTCCTTATTTAGACTGACAAATTTCTGCTGAAGGATTTGTTTCAATAGTAGAGTCTGTTTTTGCAACTGGTTGAAAATTACATGCTTCTGTAAAAAAAATTAAAAATGATTTTTTAAGATTTCACTATAAAAGCCTTAAAAAAATCAAAAGGCTGCAGTGGGAAAAATTATTTTTAATTTTCCACAGTGTGAGTCAAAACACTAATTTTTTCCAGAAAATTATAAATATATTATTTCTTTCAGATTTCCAGGTTTTGTAGAATACTAAAATACAGATATTATAGTGAAAATTAAAAAGATACATGTTTTTTCTGTTTTGAGGAACAGAACAGAGGATATTTGGCCAGATATTGGAACAGCCAATTGGAAACCACTGTTGGAAACCTCATATCTTTAAAGTTGTTTAGTCTAATTTATACCTCAAATCCTGTGTGTCAGATACAATGAAATCTCTATAAACAATTATTTTTCAAAATCCAATCACTGAAGTAAAGCATCAGAAGTAAGAGATACGAATGAGGCAAAGGTCACCCAGAACTGGTTCAGCAGATGTGTTTTGTCATTCTGGATAAATAATCTGTATAGATTTTTCTGAGAATGAAGAATAATTCTATTTGAGTGTTCTTTGGGGTGTTTGAATGACAAGGGAAATTTAGCTTTGTAAGTGTGCATCAGATTACTACTCAATGCATAAACTTTATGTCCAAGTTAGAAGCAATGCTCAAGTATTTATATATTATTGGCAGTGTCAAAGGAATTTTGAGAGTTTTGGTGATCCTGGCAGATTTTAATTAATTAAGTCACAGAGTAAAAGTAATGCATAAAAAACTTGTCTTTTATGTATATAAGGAAGATGAGAACTAGTTGAAATTATCAAAACTGTGGCCTTCCAGCACCTGAAAGGAGTCTACAAGAAAGATGGAAAGGGACATTCTACAAGGGCATGTAGTGACAGGACAAGGGGGAATGGTTTTGAATTGAAAGAAGGCAGGTTTAGGTGAGATATTAGGGAGAAATCCTTTACTGTGAGGGAGGCAAGGCCCTGGAACAGGATACCCAGAGAAGTTATAGATGTCCCATCTCCGGGAATGCTCAAGGCCAGGCTGGATGTAGCTCTGAGCTACCTGGTCTAGTGAAAGGTATCTCTGGCAGGAGGGTTATAACTGGATGTCTTTAAGGTCCCTTCTTATCCAAGCCATTCTATGATTCTATGATTCTGTGATTCTATGATTCTATGATTCCATGATTCTCTGATTCTCTGATTCTATGATTCTATGATTTTGATTCTTTTCATACATTTGTCATATTGAATTTCAAAGAAAGTGGTAAATTCATTAGGTAAAATACATTTTTAACGTAATTTCTTGAGTGAAGGGGTTCATTCATATCTGAAAAGACAGAACTGAAATTTGAGCCCATTCTTGGGGTTTGGATTGAGTAGTAAATACTACTGAAAAACCTGATTTTAATTTCAAGTATCTTAGAGGATCAGCTCACCATTAACCACACAAAGCAGGTTATTATTTAAGATTATAAGATTAGATTTCTAGCAATTCATAGTTTATTGTAGATCTTAAAAATGTCCTTTTGTCTACAACAGACAGTATATCCAGTTGATTGAGAACCAATATTGTGTCATGGCCTTGGAAATCTATCAACAGATGAGAATATCTCTTGTAGCACATTGAGCTTTAGGATGGTTAGTCTGAGCACTTCAAAACAAAGATCTTGCTTATTAAAAGCCTTTAATCTTAAGGAAGCTTCTTAAAAATGAGCTTTTGAATTATAGAGATAGTACCTTTTATGGCTTGTTTTGTTAAAATTCTTTGTAAGTTCTATTCTAGAATTTAAAATACTCATGCTTTATGCTGCTTGTATGTAAAGCCTTTCTTTTCTTTCTTGTATTTTTTTTCATCCAAGCAGTGTATAAGAGTGCAAGTATCACAGATTTTCTGACAGAGATATTATTCAGCCCACTAAGAAGCTTTTCTATTCAAAACTAGAAGAAACTTTGCAACTTGACTTTGTTCCCTGCTTCAATTTGTCCTCTAACCTTGAAATGTCTTAATCTCTTGGTTCCTGTCAAATGCTGTGGGATAGCACACAGAAAAGCTAACAGTTACTGTAGCTCCTCTTGAGTTCTTCTGTGGGTGTACATTGTAATGCTTCACCTCCACCAGGAGTTTAGATAGCAATTTGGCTGTGAAGTCTCTTGTGCTTTAGCAACTACCATACGGGTTTCTATTCCACTTCAAACACTGCATCTGTGCAGAAATGTATGGGAGTCGTACATATGTGTATATATGCACCCAAACATGGATACNATTCTATGATTCTATGATTCCATGATTCTCTGATTCTCTGATTCTATGATTCTATGATTTTGATTCTTTTCATACATTTGTCATGTTGAATTTTAAAGAAAGTGTTAAATTCATTAGGTGAAATACATTTTTAACATAATTTCTTGAGTGAAGGGGTTTTTTCATGTATGAAAAGACAGAACTGAAATTTGAGCCCATTCTTGGGGTTTGGATTGAGTAGTAAATACTACTGAAAAACCTGATTTTAATTTCAAGTATCTTAGAGGATCAGCTCACCATTAACCACACAAAGCAGGTTATTATTTAAGATTAGATTTCTAGCAATTCATAGTTTATTGTAGATCTTAAAAATGTCCTTTTGTCTACAACAGACAGTATATCCAGTTGATTGAGAACCAATATTGTGTCATGGCCTTGGAAATCTATCAACAGATGAGAATATCTCTTGTAGCACATTGAGCTTTAGGATGGTTAGTCTGAGCACTTCAAAACAAAGATCTTGCTTATTAAAAGCCTTTAATCTTAAGGAAGCTTCTTAAAAATGAGCTTTTGAATTATAGAGATAGTACCTTTTATGGCTTGTTTTGTTAAAATTCTTTGTAAGTTCTATTCTAGAATTTAAAATACTCATGCTTTATGCTGCTTGTATGTAAAGCCTTTCTTTTCTTTCTTGTATTTTTTTTCATCCAAGCAGTGTATAAGAGTGCAAGTATCACAGATTTTCTGACAGAGATATTATTCAGCCCACTAAGAAGCTTTTCTATTCAAAACTAGAAAAAACTTTGCAACTTGACTTTGTTCCCTGCTTCAATTTGTCCTCTAACCTTGAAATGTCTTAATCTCTTGGTTCCTGTCAAATGCTGTGGGATAGCACACAGAAAAGCTAACAGTTACTGTAGCTCCTCTTGAGTTCTTCTGTGGGTGTACATTGTAATGCTTCACCTCCACCAGGAGTTTAGATAGCAATTTGGCTGTGAAGTCTCTTGTGCTTTAGCAACTACCATACGGGTTTCTATTCCACTTCAAACACTGCATCTGTGCAGAAATGTATGGGAGTCGTACATATGTGTATATATGCACCCAAACATGGATACATTTTGGAAAATAAATCCCCTGGGACTTTAATGATGCTTAGTTCAATCCTAGTTTCCTCCTATCTCTCTGGAGAAGGGATAAAAACATATATATATTCTCAGTTTTGTAAGAAGATTGGAATTCTATTTCCTTTTTATTAATGTATTAGCACTTCTAGTATGCCCAGAACTACTTACAAAAATATAGAGACCACTCTTCTGAAATTCTTGTGATGTGGAAATACACAGTGGAGGTAACCTACACAAAAGGAGGAGAAGAAAGCAAAACAAAACTGGAATGGCTTTATTTCATTTCATATGTAAGGAATCGGATGGCAAAGCAAGTCAACTAATAAAGAGTCCATGGTAGCTGGCAGACAAACTGAAATAATTCCCCAGTCTGACTCAGGTATGATCAAAGGTGGATGGTTTTTACAAAGCATTTTCAAAGTGTAAAAGATGACGGAAAGCCAAGGGAAACATAGGAAGTCTGTAGATGGAATTACATGGAAGAACTCTCATTGAAGAAAAAAGATTACATTATATATTGTCTTCTATTTTTAGGAAGTGTAAAGATATTAGAAGACTTAACTGGAGTAGAATGCATCTTAGAGGTAGGGACACTAAGTCTTGATATTGTTACTAATAGAGAGTCCATGGAGGTGTTGGCCTAAGGAAAGGCATGGCTTTGCAACTGATGGGAGGAAAATCAGGGAGGAGAGATTTTAAACTTTGTATTTTTGCTGTACTTTTACCACAGTAAGTCCTATAAAGCTTTCATCAAAGAATACACCTATGGTTCTCATAGCTTAACCATAGATACAAATAAAATACTTGAAAATGTTTTCTAAAAATACCCACACAATGCCTTCCTTCTTTGTTACAGATTTCTTTAAATCTCCCTGCTTTTAAGAATTGCTTTGCTATATTTTACAAACTTATACTACAGTTTTTAATGCATTTAGCAAAACCCCGTTGTCACAACGCAAATGTACTTCGCAATATGCAAACAATTCCCACACAAACATTTTTGGTGACATTTGTTCCCCAAAGTTTTTACACTATAGCCTCTCAGTGTGAAATGTATTGACTCTGGCCTCAAGAGCTGCATTCCATTCTTCCTCCATTTTAGCAGGTGATAAATCAAAGGTGACAAAGTAAAAGTGAACAAGTGGGACTCCAGGGAGAGGGGTGTGGTAGTCCTTTCCAGCTGGCTGGAAAAAAACAGCTTCCAAGCAACTAAATTTCAGACTTAAGAAAGTTATTCAGTGTTAAGGAGAAAATTGCAAGAAGATTTAGTGCTTTCCAGTTGTCATATTTTCTCAAGAAAAGAGTTTCTTTATGAATAGTTTGAATTTTTTGCCCTCTGATTTACTTACTTCGGTTTGATAGTCTTTCAATTCATTCTTTGAAGAGTTTCTATTCAGTATCTGCATCTTTTTATCATAGCACATTAATAAAGACATGAAAATGACTCCTTATCTTATGTTAACCTTTTCCTCTGCCTCCTACTGGACTTCTGAGAAGTGCTTCATCAGAGGACTGTCTGAAGTTGCCTTTTTAATTCCTAGGAAAAGAGGAGAAGAGGTAAATAAGTGCTGTACATTTTCTGACTTTGCATTCAACGGAAATCCAGAATCCCTTCCGACAAGGTTTATTCTTTTCATTTATTCTTTTAAATCTTTGACTTTCAATGCAGTAGTTTCTGACTACTTCTTAGAAGTTTGTTTCTGGGGCTGTGCTCCCTCTGACATAATTCCCACAGTATTATTTTAATCAACTATGCAGCTTAAAATTTGTGACCTACCTTTCCCTTTTACTGTCGGTCTCATAATTCCCCAGCTAAAATTCCTACTGGTTTTTTTTCCTATTAACTTGACTCTCCAGGGAACTATGTACACCTCACAACAACAATTGTATTTTCAAATTTGCCATTTCTTGATTTTTTTCTGTGCTCAATCCTCATGAGCTTTCTGCCAGTACCAGTTATTTATCATATAATGGACGAATGTGGTTTTTATTTACATATTTTAAAAGACCGCATGGAAGTCCATAAAGTGAAGAGAGTGCATACCTTGGTTAAAGGTTGTGTTCAGTGACCTGTTTTGTGATTGTACAGATTAGTAGAAAAAGTTTAATTATAAGATTGAGGAGCTGTCTGTGAGAAACAGGAGATTCTTCCTGCTCTGATCTTAACTATGAATAAAAGAAACTACATTAATCATTCATTTCCTTCAGGTTCCTAGATTATTAAAGGATTAAACCTCTTTCAAATAAATTTCACTGTCAAAAGAGCAGAGTACTTGATGCAAAATGAATAATTGTCTGCATGTTGCTACAATCATTGACTATGGGCTAGAGAGCGAGGATTCAGGACTAGGCAAGCTTCTATTTTTCTTAAATATCTTATCTTGCCTAAGTTGTATACACATATTCCTGCTTTTGAACAGAGTATTTTATATTATACCTTTATAATGAACACAAAATTAGCATTCCCCTTCAGCTCAAGAGAGAGAACTTCTCTTCCATGATATTATAACCATTCCTGAAAATCTTGGAAATTTACTTCACAATCCTGTTTCTCTGTTTCCTCAAGAGAAAAACTGGGCAGTTCTTTTGGAAAATAGTTTGAGTTCTACCAGTTAAGAGTACTTGGTGTTGTGTTTTATTTTAAAAGAATATATTGCTTATATCATACAAAATAAAGGTTTACTCATGACTAGAAAGGAGCTGCTTATAAAGTGAAGGATGAAACTGCTCAACAGTGCATAGTAACTTCATTAATACTTCAGTCTAGAAATTGAGAAATTAAAACTACTAAGGGAACTTAGAGAGAAAAAATAGAATTACATGTTTGCAGTTTATCCTTCTAGTTACAACTAACAAATTAAACTCAGCTCCCTAATCCATGAGATTTTAGTTTGGGAACAGATGGGAAAATGCCAACAGCTGCAGTTGTGGTGTACTGGTGTTGGTAGTTATATTCAAGCAGTGGAGAGATATTTTTTTATGCAAAGAATCACACAGAGTTTACAGATAATAACAGAACATTGCTCTGCAATAGGTAGGCCAGATTTCTTGCAGAACCTCTTGACACTTTTGTACTGTTACTTCTTAAACCTTGCACAGTACAAGGGGGCTCATATCCAACTGTAAGCTTCAAGATCTAACTTCTCTGACACGGGAGAAATTCTTTCAGCTTTTCCATGTTACTTTTTGGCATGAAATAGCAGAGGAAATTAATACAGAAATAATAAATTTTTTATCTCCTGAAGCACACAGTTTAGCCAGAGTTCAGTAGCTGACTCTTTTTGTACTGCTATCTATCTGGAATTTCCACACACATACATCCTTTCTGCTTTGAATTTGTGTGAAAGGAAGAAGAGAAAATTCATCATTTCTCTGAGATGTTACCATGTCAGGCAGCTAAATCAAGACAGAGCTTTGACTAAGCTACCTGTCCTTCAGAAATCCAAGTACAGATCTACTCTACATGCACTGAACCAAGAGTCACCACATCGAGATCTGGGCTGATGGTCCTACTATGGAAATATTACACATTTTCCACTTATTTTCCTGCACTGAAATTTTAGGACAAAAACACAGACCTGTAGTCTTCCAAATTGTGTTAAGGTCTTAAAAAGTTCTCAGAAAGGGGATTCTTTTCTTGTTGCCCATAGAATGAGATTATTTGGCTGTACAAGATTAATCAGGTTGCAAGAGTGTTTCCCTGGTATGAGATATTCTTTTTCTTAAACTGCAATGTAATTATATAATGGATAATTTGGTTTATATCAGTAATTGCAGCTAATTCATGTAACAGGGAGGTTAACTACTGAAGTGAATTCATCACCATTTCATGAGTTTCATACTCAGTACATGACAGTGTCATTCTTTTGAACTAAAATGTTTTGCTACTTGTACTGAATACACACTTCTGTAGTCATAAGGTTAATTGCATGATTTGCAATTTTTAGCATCACTGTAATTGCAGAGTAATTATGCTGTGTTCAGTAGACTAACAATAAATTTTAAAGGTAACAAAAGTAAGGTTTAGTATACTGGAAGTCTCATAAAGTTCACTGTTCTAAAGAAATAACTACAATCTTAGAATAGTACTTTAGGATTTGGGATGGAGTATTTCTCAAATCCATCCCACTCCCTAGCTTTTGCTTAAGGACCCAATCCTGACCCACATATATCCTTCTCAAGCAGTACTTAGAGCTCCTTTTTCAAGATTGGGCTGACTTTTTTGGGGTGTCTCTTGTAACATAACATGGGAAGAATCCCACTCAGTCTCCTTCTAGCGGCTGTTGCCAGGGGAGCCTTGCTCACTTCATACCAAGTGAGACAAGTGCGCAGACTGAAATACAGATGGCAATTTTTTTCCTTGACAGAGGTAAAGCAAAGCTGACCCAGAAATATTCCTGACTTAGGAGATGTATCCAGCTTCTCTTACTTAAAGGGAGACAGATGTAATATATAGAACTTTTCCTAAGGAAGAGGAAATACATATAAAAGTAGTGGAATGCAAAGGGGACATTGGTATCCCTCACAAAACGATCAAGATTTATCAGCTATTAATTTCTTTTAAAAAATAAAAGAAACTTCATTTTGTTAAAGAGAGATTCCCAAACTCCCAGACCCTCATATCATGCCATTGATCTGCATCTTCTTAAGTGAATTCCCAGTATTCCTGTATCATTGACCAGAGTATTTAATTGTACTCTGTGTGTTTGTGCATATTTGGCAGCTGCTAAATGGGTTTGGCACTTTTACCCACAAGCACCAGAGGAAAGTTGAACCTTCAGTTAATTGGCATGGTGACAATTATAAAAATGCTGTTCTTGTGGAGGAAACAGATAGTTTGATTTAAAGACAATTAAAGCCCTGATTGAGCTGGGGCCCATCCTCCTCTATATTCATTATTTAGATAGTAAGTTAGCAATGATTATTGTCTTTATTAGAGGAAGAAAAAAGAGAAAAGAAACCACCTGTGCAGAAGAAAGGAAGTTTGTTAATGGACCTTGAGGAAGGAGTAGAGCAATCTGGACAGTAGAATCACTAGTGATTACAGGAACAAATGATGTCAATTCAAGTGGCATGTCAGCCTTCATTAATTCCAATACACATCAATATGCTAACTACCAAATTCTTTATCCTGTGGAATGACCCCAATGGATCATAAAGCTTTTGTCTTCCTGGCATTATGTTTCTATACAAAACCCTCCAGCTACCGATCCGCACATTCTCACAGATGGGTAAGGCTCACATTAACAGAGAGAGAGATTTCAGCTGTCACAGAGTGAACTGCCTTTCCAAAGCTGATTGCAACTGTGCGTTGTGGGATTGTTTATTTACTATTCATAAGATCAACGTCTACAGATTTTGTGACTCTCTTTGGGAACAATCTTTCAGGAGAATCAGGAAGAATATCAACAGTTCTTTCACACTGAGAAAACAGATTGATTAATTTTATCTCATTCTGAAAGTGCTTGAACATAGTGGATGTGGCAGCTTGATTTCAAATTGTAAAGTTTGTGCTCCATCTAGTAGAATTAGGTGATGGATGGGAACTGAACACGGGAGAAAATGAAAAGGCAAAAGTTAAGCATCTAAGGAAACAGAAGGTCAAAAATTAATTTGATAACACAGAAAAGAAATCTAAATAATTAACAGAGTGGATGGTATGCATAAATCAGTCTCTCTCTATATATATATCTATATAACAATATCAAAGTCAGGAGAAAACTGTTTATGTAAGTTTAATATATAGTCAGCCCACTCAAGCTCTACCTTGTCTGTGGGGATTTAAAAAGTACTAATAGTCTTTCCACCAGGAGAATGCAGTGGTAGAAGGGAAGGAGCCTCTAACAGTAAATTCGTTCAGAAAACTGTTTAAATATGCGCATTTACAGTACCCTGGACTGCTATGCAGTCTTCCTGCCTCCTACAGAATCCTGCACGTATGTATAAAACACTCTAGGTCAACTTCTCACCCCTCTTCTAGTGACTGCAGGAAAATCAGCTAGGCATCTGCCATAAATGGAAGAATGTCCCTTGACAGAGGGACATTCTTTCATGCCTTAAAGCCAAGATAACCAAAATAAACCCAGAAGATGGCAGGGAAACCTATTGTTGTTAACATATGCCAGGTCATATGGCTTCTACAGCACTCAGACCCAATTCAGACACAAAAATAGATGTCAAAATACCATTTCTTTCTTCATTTTCCATTTGTTATAACTAAAATTTCTGACCAGCTATTACTTAAGAGCCCAAATGACATTTTAGATGGATGACAAGAGCAGATTTCAGGCTGTGGAACCGAACTACAGGATTAGGTAGATTTAAAAAAATAAAATACAGCAAATAAACAATAAAGATTTTACAGGTATAAAATAGGCTCACATCTAAAATGAGAACAGCACAAGGTTGTGATAGCAGTGTTAGGGAGCCCCACAGATTAGACCCTTTTCCTTCCACTCTGTCCCCTGCCTAAAGATACACTGAAGAAATATCTAAGATGAAGGAAAATGAGGCAAGGATTGCATAAAGAGATAATGGAGTCTGAGAGATGGAACAAATCCATGAAGATTTGACAAAAGGAAATGAACTGAAGCCTATAAAAGGGTAATGAAAAGTTGATCACTAGTAGTAACACTTTCAGATGACTTTTTGAAAATAAAAACAACCCAGTTGGGGAAAAAAATTAATATCAGTTCTTAGAGTAAATTATTTTCTGTGCTTGCCATGTCTTTGGTTGTGCAACTTCAAGTATTATAAGAATATTCTGATAAAATCCATCTTTTGCATTTAGAAGTCATGTTAAAATAAACACATTTCAGCTTGACAGGTACTCCCCTTCTTTCTCCACCCTGTCTTATGCTGTTCTGCCATTCTTTTACTGTAACCCACCTGTGAGAAAAAAAATCCTTTTTTTGGTGGTATTTTTTCTTTTACTTGTGTCAGAGATATTTACCATGCTGTGCTTTTTTTGGTATATTATGAGAAATTACAGCACTTCTCTAAGTAAACAAAAATATAGACATAAATATGGTAAGTATTCTTAAGACTAGTGTCTCAAGCACTGTTTTCATTTTTGAATTTAAAACCAGAAAACAGTAACCGCTGCAGTTTCCTTATTGTGGTTATTTTGTAATGAATACCATTGAACCGAATCTTAATTTTTGAGCCATTTTGCACACTCCTGTGAGGACAGTCAGAACTAGATTTTCAGCACTTTTGTCTTTCCACAATCCTATAATCAGTTTTAATTTTCATAATACATTTTACATAATACAATAAGTTCATTTTTGAGATGACAGTATGCTTTTACTATAGCTGGTTGCAGTTTTGACTCAGATCATCTATTTTGTTATTTTAAGAAAAACTGATTTAGACCTTCTTACATGATATTAAGTGGGACAGAAAGAAGGCCAACCCTGTTAAACAACATTTTGGTCATTCAGGTATTCAGTCACCATAATGAGACCTGTTAAAATCTGTTTGCAAATCCTGAACCTGCATTCCTTCTCTTGTATGACTCAGAGTCAGTTTTGTACCCTGGTAAGTGCTAAATTATTTAGCACCACTGAAATAGCGCCATCAGGAGAGACTGAGAAAAATAAAACATTCATCTCCTTAACCCAAAAGGTCTGAGCTGGACCTGCAGTGCTGAAGTTTCAAGGTCCTGCTTCAGATTCCTCAAGCAGCACTCCTATGGTGCTGCAGCCATGGTTGGTAACCAGTCTTTCTGTGTTATCCCACTTTCTTTTATATAGAGATGAGGCTGGTTTTGTGCATTAGAATTACACAGTTTGTTTTCTCAGCCCCTTAATATACTGTCTTTAAGCACATGCAACAGGAAGTTCTATGAAAGTTCATTAGGTAGGGTATGGGCTTCACACCTTCATTGAGCCAGCTGACTGCTCACACTAGAGGATGTCAAATACACTGCATATTCTACCAGTGTGTCCTTTCATCATTGAGAAGGGTAATTCTGCAGACACACCTTACCTTCAGAGATGAATGCCTGATTAAAATACTTGGTGAATATATGGATCCCATATAAGGACAATTTCGTGCCACATGTTCTGTTTAGATGACAGCCTGTTTTGCCCTAGATGTAGTTAGGTCCCCTTGAAAGTAACAATTTTACTTATTCATTGTCAAGACTGACTCTGAATTGGGATCTGGGTGTTGCCCTGTGACCCTACTAGTATCTCTCTAAGCCAGTAAATTCACAGCAGTGGATTAAGATTGATAAATATGTCCATTCCAAGCCATCTCTGATGAATACTTTCATATTACTTCCAATGATATAATTTCCCTCTATGGACCACAGAAAATGAGCCTCCACTGAAAGCTGATTTTAAAAAACCCCACTACTCTTTCAATTCAAAACCTTAAAGGCTTCCAGCAACAGTGTTGTAGTTTCCCTAAAATCCTAATTACAGTGAATTAAATTACTAAAATGCTACTAATTACTTTTTAATTTCAAGAGAGATGTTTACAAAGCACAGTGTAATGAGTAATACAGTACTTCAAATGATTACTAATGTTGCCATTTTGTCTGACTTAATCTCAATTAGTATAAATCACAATGTCATCATTGCTAATTGCTATTCCTTTTGAGCAAAATGCTAATTTCTCCTTACAATCATACAATTGCTGTTTGTTTTTCCCTTAAATTATTCCATTTAAGAGGCCTTGATAAAATGGGTGTTCAGAATATTTATTTTCTAGAGCTCAAGAAGAGGAAAGCATGAACTGAGGCTTTTAGGGTTTATTTTTCAGTAGATTTGTCTTTTAAGTTCATTTTTTCCTATAATAAAAAAAGCTTTCATCTCTCAAATGAATCATCAAGCAAGATGTAAATTCCTATCAAACTGTATTTTCAGGGGATTTTGCTTGGTTTACTGTCAGAAATTTGGTTTATTATCCATCTCTGAAAAGAAGATTTGAATCTTTTTTCATGAGTAAAATGCTGTACACTTAACTGTAGCTGTGTTCTTACGAGGTTCTCATTGCACCTGTCAAATGCTGAATATCAATGGAGAAAGTTAAAATTATTTGTCTAAGGTCAGAGAATGCAAAAAGGGAGTGGCACAGCTGAGGTCAGCATGGAGCTCATTATCCTACTTGTGCACTAAGGAGTAGTCTGTACTCCTGCCCTCTAAAATTCTCACAGAATTGGATGTCAAATGTTCGGGTCCCCTGAACAGGCATTGCGTTGCAATGCCAATGGACTTCTATTCAGGTGCTGTATAAATGAATAGGACAGGACACAGGACTTTGGTCCTGTTGTCTTCACCATTGTTAAGTGAGGTCAACTCCCAGCCTTGAGCTATCAGAAATTATTAAACTCCATTTGTGTGCTTATGGCATTGGTCTGTATTCAGGTGGGATCAGATTCAGTCATGTCATGGCATTTCCTCATCTTTCTCTCTCTGTGTCTCTATGGGAATAATTTGATCAGCAGGGCCCATTAAACTGAATGGAGCTGGAAAGAGGTGCTGAATACAGGGTATGCTGTTTCTTACTGTAAAACATTTTCATGCCTTTAGATCAAAATTAATACTCCAAGATCTAGTCTGCTTTGCTACACTTATTACTACAAATATGTGTGAAATATTCACCTCTCTGTCCTGAGAGATGATGGAGTAAAATATACCTAATAAACTTGTACACCTTTCAACAGCCTTTTATTGAGAAATCTGTGGAAGGAGTCCTCTGGACTGTGCCCTTTCACTCCTGAAATAGACACACACAAGTCCTCTAAAAAGCTGGATGTTGTACAGAGCCCAGTATTTCTCTTTCATTAAGTAGTTTCTTTTTACCTTTGTCAGTCATGGTATTTCTGCTGCTTGGAATGGATGCTTAGAGGTAAACAATTGTAATCATTTTTAAGACACAGTTCAGGTCACAATTCCTGTAACTCTGTCTTCCAGGAATGAGCAAAGGATTCATTTCTTATTTCCTCCATTCTTATGTTTTAGGTAGAAAACATACCAGTGAAAGTACAAGTAGTACATTTTCCCTATGGTTTGCTTCCAGACTCTGCTTCATAGGTATTGTTAATACTGAAATTTCTGTTTGGAAAGACTGACAGATCTGGAAGGCAGATTGTCCCCATGGCATTTTTAAGAATTCACTTCCCAGGTAGTCCAAAGAAGAAACAAAAAGGATGAAAAGCACTTGATTCATCTCTCTGTTGACCAGCTGCTGATCCTAAATCACCAGTGTTAGTAGGATTTCCAAGGCATTTGATGGAAATTTTAATTCAGTTTCCAGATAGGAGTGCATTTGTTTGGTTTATTAGCCTGGATACAGAATAGCTGTAGCCAGACCTTTGCTAGCTGCTGTCATAAACATGGTCACACAGAAGCCCTACTTTAAAAAAAAAAAAAGCTCTTGAGTCTCAAAACCCAAAATAGGCAGCTTATCCTTAGGTGTGAAGGGAAAACAAAACTCCAGATTACATCAACATAAGTACTCCTGCACCTGTGAAAATCAAAATGGGCAAAACTTAAGGCAGTCCCCACTATTTTAAATAGTTACTTCAGAGAAATTCCAGTCACAGATACAGAGTCTTGTCACTCTCTTCAATTTGAGCAGGCTGGGGAGCAAAGGACGTTGTAGTTGTTCTACATAGCAATATTCTGTGCATTAAGCAGCCTTTTTTCCCCTCATGTGATACTTTCCTTGTAAACTTAGTGAGTTGCTGTGAAGGTAGAAATCTTTATTTTTTTTCCAACCCTCATTATAATGCAGTCAAATTGCCCTTCAAGATATTTTTCCATGCTGGTGGCTGAACTTCAACTTTCACACTAGCACAAGCAATACCAGAAGGACTACAGCACTGTTGATGTAAAGAGAGGGATTTCAGAAAATTGCTGTGTCTAATCATTTTGCATTTTTCAAGTTTGCACAATAAATAGACTAATCAATCTTCTAAAAATACATGCCCCAGAAAGAACTGCATTGCAGAATAAATAACACAGGTTTTATTAGCCTTGTATTCTACTTGCTAAATACCTATCTATAGTAAGTATCTGAAGGGCACAGCAGAGGTGACTAGTCACTCTCATGAGATTCTTTAGCTGCATTTTGACAGATCTTTTTTCTCAGGTATTTTCACAGTTTGGGGGAGTGAGTGAACATCAAGAGATTAGAGAGAAAACTGGACATTATTTTTATTTTATTTTGCAAAAATGCTCCTCTCTCTTTCTGTTTTGTTTTGCGCCTAAACCAAGTATGTAGAACTGGTATTCCTATGACAAGACTGGCTGTGGAATTATTAGCAGAATAATCTTTTTTGTCTTTCTGTTTTCCCATTGTATCTGTCACTGGAAAACCTAAGAGTCATACAAAACTCAAATTGTATGTTGTACTTCCATTTTCATATAAATGAGGAACTGGAATTGTTGGACTGTTGTGTGGTAAATATCATATGCTCTTTGGTTCCTGCAGTAAAAACTCTGTTATGTTTGTACACAGATGAACTTCTAACATTGAACTACTTTGTAGCACTCAGTCATTTAACTAAGTCACTGGATTTTCATGTAAAATGAGATATCAAAAAGCTGGCCCTGAGATAAAAAATACAGAACTTAAATGGTCTCTGAGTAAATGGTATTCATCATAGGGACTCTGCTGCTGTTGTATATTAAAATGAAAAAGTCATTTCTGAAGTTCAAATAATGACTAAGATCTGTATTCTAAATTCTCAGATTTTTTTTAATCTGAGTATATTGCTCATATTCATCTCCAGAAGAAGGTGTTCACTTACAAGACTTTACTTTTAGAAATGCAGGAAGATGTTGGAAGAATTAATGGCTTTACAAGATACTGAAATACCTCTTTAGAAAGCAAAGGAGCAAGTAACCACTGTATAATTGCAAAAGGAACCTGTTTTTCCTGAGGAAATCTTTGTTTGAAACTAAACTCACAATGAATTAACCAAATGCAACTATCCCGAAAGTCTTTAATTAGAATGCTTTTTATCTGGGTAGGAACAAAAAGCAAATCCATCAGATTAAGGAGGCAAGCAGAATCTTAAGAACAGAGTATTACAGAGTATTATGATGGGAGCTGTGCTCCCATCTCGGTGATCCTGAAGACCTCAATATTGCACCTGTGAGAATTTCAGTGTAGTATCTTCAGTTCATAAAAGCAGCAAATCTGTCAAATATAGTCATTACATGATTGCCTATGATAACAAGGATTAGATGAAATGAGCAAAGAAGTCTGTCTTTTTCTTATGTTCCTAAGCAGCAGATATTGCCTCAACCATTTTGAGGATTCCCTGAAGCTTGATGCAGTCCTGTCCTAGTTTAGGGTGGGATAGAGTAAATTTTCTTAATAATTTTCTTATTTCTTATTTGCAGTGTATGTTCCCTGTTGGAATTTACCACCTGTGGGAACAGGGCTAAGGTTATCACACTGCTGTACTTTGTAACACTGACTTATGATAAGATAGAACTGCTGGTAATGAAACCAGTCTGCTATTTGTACTAGGATTTCTGTGGTCTCCATACTTTGGGAGTCATCAATCTGAAACTATTAATAGTTACACTTTTAACCTTTTCTCCTCAGAGGCCCAGCCTATGGAGGAGACCTCTTACCACATCTTTCCCTGTCCCACAAGTTTAGTGGGAAAGAGGAAGAACCATTTGAGAACTTGGAAATTTTTGAATATCACTGAGATATTGAAACCAGCATGAAGCTAGGAACTGAGATGTTTTGCTGAATTAGTTCCAGAGTTTTCTAAGGTTTAACAACTATTTTAGAATATCACCTAGAGATCTGCCTTAGGTTGGGCAACTATGAGTAGTAGTGTGCAAGGGATAGAGCAGACAAGTGCCTAGGGCTGGATGTCTTCAGTTTTTAGCAACTCTATCCCTGAACAGGTGCAGAATCTGAAAAAAATAGTAAAATATTTGGAAAAAATATGCAGTCATCCCGGCAATTCCAGAGAGACATGAATCACTGCAAGGTGCTGGGACCTGACCTATGCCCACCAAGCCCTCTTCAACACTATTCAATACCCTCAAGGGAGAAAGAAGGTCTCTGTATCTGAAAATACAGGGACAGACACTGCAGCTACTGCATGTCCTGCGGCAGACACTGTGGCTACTCCAGCCCTGGTGACAGGCATTGCAATGAACCACAGTAGTAACCCGTGCCAGTATCAATTGCCCTGATACACAAGTAAAAACACCCATGAAAGCCAGCTTGTTCTGTAGTTGTGGGTGACCATCAGCAGAAAAGGAGGATGAGGCAGAATGAGAGGTAGCAACTTGATCTCTATCCCTGAGTGAGTACAACCCAAAAAGATTTCAGCCATCATCCTGGTGGGCACAATAATTAAATATTCTATTTCCATTATTAAACAGTTCTCATCGAAATCCACAGATTTTACCTTCTTTCTGAACGTGGTCCCCTTCCCACCAGGGGTTGTCTGTGTCTGTCAGTGAGTGGCTGTGTCTTAGCCACTTAGCTGCCATCTAAGTTGAAGATTACTCAGATTCAGATTCAACTACTGTTGAAGTTAAACCACAACGCCCTGCCCAATTCCAAGACCAATATGAGGTTGAGAAAATCCCATTATAACCTTATGATTTGCTGATTTTATGGTAATGAACATTAAGAAGGAAAGTATATTTTCATAATTCCTTAATTATGAAAATTAGATACTTGCAAAAATTCTGTTTCAAAGTGACCTCTGAGAGGTTTTGGAGTCTAACTACTCATGTAAAGCCCTAGATCAGGTTAGCAATGACTTTGTTCACTAGGGTCTTGAAAATCTCAAGGATGGTAATTACACATCCTCTCTGGTTAGATTTTCCCCATGCAATCCAGTGTCCTGATGACTTCTTTTCCCCCAGCATCCATTCTAATCAGGCATAAATTATTGGTGGCTTTTGCACCTCTTTATACTGGTTTTAGTGAGAAGAGTTGGGCTTCATTTTCTTTGGAACTATCCCCTCCGTATCTCCACATCCCTCCTGAGGTGGAGAGCTAAAAGTAGCCACAGTATTTCAGGTATGGCACCAATGCTGAGTGGAGAAAGCTGGTATTTTCCTCTGGTCTGCCTGCCATGCTGTCCTTATGTGTTACAGGCATATACTTCACAGTAGTTCCAAATAGTCCCCTAAAGTCCCCTCATAGTCTAGTGTGTGGTTTCCTTCCCTCAGACAAGACTGTTGCGTTGATTGATATTTAATCCTATGTCCACCATCAGCCCCACATTCTTTTATAGCAGGGCTGATACTCAGCCAGTTGGTTCTCAGCCCACAGTGATGCAGAGGGTTACCCTGAACACATAATTTTCCACTTTTCCTTCTTGAACTTCAAGAGATTTCTATTGGCACAATCCCTGTTTTACAAGGAATTATGGATTGATTCTCTGCTTGCTATGCCAGCTCCTTCCCCTACCAGCTGGTAGCTCATTACTATTGGCATTCCTCAGGGGTCAGTACTGGAACTGAGAGTGTTTATCATCTTTTTAGTCATCTTGGTGATGAGATGGATGCACTGTCAGCATATCCATGAATTGTGGGCAGTTGTTACTGCACTGGAGTGTACAGCAGCTACTCTGAGAGCTCAACAGACTGGAGTCATGGGCTGACAGGAGCTACATAAAGTTCACAGAAAGCAATGCAGAATCCTGCACATGAGGTGTAAGCAACAGGCTATGTAACAAGTTGCTATAAAACAGCTGTGCAGAAATGGACAGAGGGTTGCTCATGAAGAACAGGCTGAGTGTGAGTTAAGAGTGACAGAGAAAAAAGGCCAGCCACATACCAAGCAGGTTTAGCAAGACTGTAGCTTGAAGAGAGGGATTATTCCCTTTTATTCAGGACTTGTGAGACCACACTTGCATTACTATGTCCAGTTTTTCTCTGTATTTAATGGATGTCATGTGCATATGGATTTTCCACATCACATGAAATTAACTGTTCCAATCTGTTGAAGCAATGGTAGAATTAACAAGGCAGAACATCCAGACTGGCCTGCTAAACGCTTTTATACCCACTTTAACCCACACTCTCTCTCTGGTTGCTGTTTTCCCAAAACAGCAGAAAGATCCCTCCAGACAGAGCCAAGGGCATGTTTTTGACATTGAATAACATGTTGTCAAGATGAATCTATTACTGTTACTGGAAATTGCTCCTCAGTCAATATTAGGAGACATTAGTGTCATAACTCATCAAACAGTGTGGTTTCAGAAGTAGAGGGAGACAGATGTTACGTTTTAAGTTTTTTTTTTAGTTTTATTTTAGTTCTGTCCCTCAGTGGGTGAAAGTGTTGATATCTAAAAAGACACAAATGTTTTTCATTCTGCTTTCTAGCCTACATAACATTTGAGCCTTGAAGAATACTTTGCAATCCGTTCTGACAAAATAAGACAGATGACCATATAAGTTCCCATGTCTTGTGGGGTCTGTTAACTGGGGGAACATAACAGCAGTATCATTATTTCAACTACGAGAACTGAAAATTCATCAATAGGAAACAGGAAAAATGGTCCCTGGCAGTCTTCAGCACCAGAATTCCTCTACTCTGCAGTGCTTCAGTACTTGAAGAGAGGTGGTTTAATTGGAAGCAGTAGCACAATCATGAACATCATGTACTTATAGGGTGACTCCTATTATTTGTTGGTTCTTGCTGGCTTTTTTTGCTCATCTGTTTCTTTGCTTGCTGTGATGAAAGGATAGTAAAAATGAAACATCATGCAGGTACAACTGAGTGGATAACTAAAGCTCTTGATTTGCTTCTTTATTTTATGTCACTAGAACATAACATTGACTAAGACTGACATTTTATTAGAACTAAGTTCTTTATTAAGCACTTGGAATAAATAAGTCCTTGTACGTTATCATGTCACTGAACTATCCAATCTTAGGTTTTTTTCATTGCCAC
The DNA here is from genome assembly GCA_013400955.1 of Drymodes brunneopygia. NCBI lineage: Eukaryota > Metazoa > Chordata > Aves > Passeriformes > Petroicidae > Drymodes > Drymodes brunneopygia. The sequence goes on from VZTZ01004664.1 coordinate 64,463, forward strand.
TGGCAACAGTAGCTATCTTCTGTTTCTAATGAAAGGTAGTTTTTCTTCAACTGACCACTCTTCACCTGTACATATACACTGATACATGAGACTTTATCACCTGTTTTAGGTATTTGGGTTATAAAAGACAGAACTATAATGTCTGTATAATCAATGAGTACCTTTTAAAATATAACCAGAGTAGAAGAATTAAAGGATTTCTAGATTATTTTTGCTCCAAGTAGGTAGTTGTAGAGTGAGATAAGTTCTCCCCTGAGCCTCTTTTTCTCCAGCATCGGTTCCCTCAAATTCTCCTCATTAGACTTGTGCTCCAGCCACTTCCCCATCTCTGAACACGCTCCAGCATCTCAGTGTCTTTCTTGTGATGGGCCCAAAACTGGGCATGGGACTCAAGGCATGACCTCACAAGTGCCAAGTACAGGGGGACAATCACTACCCTGGTCCTGCTGGCCACACTATTTCTGATACAGGCCAGGCTGCCATTGGCCTTCTTGACCACCTTGGGCACACTTCTGGTTCGTGTTCAGCTGCTGTCAACCAACATTCGTAAACACCCTTAAAGCTATGAGATTCTTTCCTTTCAAAAAATATTTCTTAGTAAGAGAGTTAGGTGGACCACAGATATTCTGAGCAGTGGTAAAAGTGTGTGTCACTCTTGCACATAGCATTAATACTTATAAAGGTTTGTACACAACTGAATGAAAAAAAATCTTTGTTATCTAAAGGTAAGTACTGTAGTGTACGAGATACACTCAGAGAACAGGGCTTTGCAACAAATTTCTCTGTGTTGGAGTTTTATGGCTGTCACTGAAACGTCAACCATTGATCCAGTGGCTATATTATCTGAGATTCAATTACAGTGGATCAATGTTGGCTTTTTAACAATAACCTTTATACCATGCTGGACAGCGCTGGAAATGTATCTTACTCCACATACCTAGTACCAATCAACAGCAGCAGTACTGCTAACATATACAAATGAGAAAAGAATAAAACAGTAAAGAATCAGTTTCCAAATGGCGAAGAAACTTTGAGCACTAAAGTCTGTCCCAAAGAAATAAAGGGAAAAAAAGTAGAGTTTGAAAAGTTCTCAAACACTTGCCCACATATTTTTCTTTCCATATGTATATTCAATCACCCACAGAAAGATCCTGATTTCTAAATGGAAAACAACTCTGTTTATTCAGCCAGACCCTGATGTTACATTGAAATTTTTTCTTCTAGCAATTCCCTCAGAAGAAGTCTAATTACTACAAGGAACACAAATCAGTGTTTTCACACTTTTAGTTGCAGGTTTATTTCTTTCTTGATCTGACTGGAAAAATGCAACACAACATTAAGACCTGCATTCAGTTTTTTTGCGGGGTTGATGACTGATGACAGAAAAATGAATTATTTTCTTTCAAAGAGGAATAATAACAGGATTTTACACTGGTCAGTTAAGTCAACCTGTGATTTTGGGCACAGACTGTATGTTATCAATAGCCAGCATTGGAAACAAAGTCCTTATTTAAAGTCCCAGGCATTTAGAATCATTATGATGAGAAATTGAAAAATCTCATGGTTTCAGAGGGAACTTCACATGGGTTTAAATGAGTAATGTCAGAGCATATCGCTTTTTCCTGATTTGTGGTTCTTCACAAAGCCTGGATGGGTCTATTAATTTTGTTGTTTATTTTTATATTATGAAAGTGTTCTGCAATAAATAAATAGGATCTACTGTTCTTTCCTATTTCCATGTCCTGCTGTGTTCATCCCTGAATAGTTAGAGAAGATAAGAAATAAGAAAATCAGAAGAAAGAGAAGCATTTGTTGTGAGAGCCTCCCATATATTTTGGATTGTTTAATTTTGGAATTAAAACGTGTGAGTGTTATAGCTTCTTAACTTATTTGTATATGAGTATTTATATATGCCATTAACTTTTTTGTATGTATGTATTTATATATGCCATACTACACCATTCAAGACAAGGCTGCAATTGTTGCATATGCAGAACCTTCTTCCTCTGGACTCTTACTCTTTGTGACTCATACTGGCATCACAGTGTTATAGAAATAGTAACTCTGCAGTCCCTTTTTACAATAATGATTTGATCCCTCAGAGGAAAGTGTTTAAAAGTTTTCCAAAGTTTTTTATAATCAGTGATCATTCTTCCTTTCTATTCCCTCCTATGGTTGTTTAAACAAAGCCACCAAAACTATGCTGTTCTCTTTGTCCTAAATTGCTCAAAAATAAAAAAATAGCATTTCATCATATGTCTCAAGCTATACAGCTGTACCTGAGTGCCCCTATATTACCTGAGATATATTAAAGATAATGTAAAATGAGGACCAGGTTAATACTGATGGTGGTGGGCAGGTGTCATCAGGAACAAAACACAATAGGATTTATGGATAGTACGTCAGGCCTTGCACTTAGGCAGAAATGTCTCTGCCTTTTCTCACAGGGCTCTAATTAGTCATGAGATTAAGATACTACCCTCTGACTCTAAACATCTCCACAAATCAGGGCACAGTGGTCAGTGAGTGCTTGTACACACCTTCCCACAGAGCTGCAGAGTGACAGCAACTGCAGGTGAACACGTTTATGCAGGCTCAGGTGAAGGATCTGTGTTTACACAGAGGGGTTGTGCCAGTGTATCACATGGAAATAATTCTCTCCCTGAAATGTGAAGTAAATAAGAAAGCTAAAAGTGAACAGTCCAGTAAATACAAGGATTTTCAGGGAATGTGTTTTATGTAAATTTAGTGGTAGACTGAGACAAACTAGGGCAAATAACCCCTGGTCTTTCATTCAAGTTTGCTTTCATTTCCAGTGAGAAGGTGTGAAAGGCTTTCATTCTTATGCTGGTGCAGTACCTAGCGTTAGTGGGTGTAGTCATCAGTACAACTTTAAAATTGTCTTATTTGCCAGAGGAGTATCCAAGGGCTACAAATCAAGGATAAATTCATATTTTCTCATTTCACCCAATTAAAGGGGATAAAAAAGATGGAGCAGAGAGTTTTCAAAGGCCTCCTTTGGAGTCTGTTCAACTCCGTTAGCATAACCTGGATTCCAGGATGATTTAAAGGTGCTTTCAGGTCCCCAGCCACAAAAGTCACAACAGAAAAGTCATGCAAGCCTGGGCTGCAGAGCCAGGTCTGTTATAGCTCGCATTCCTGGAGAGCAGGAAGTTTGAGCATCTTCTCCTCAAGCTTCAGAGAGTTCCACCTCTTCTTTTCCCACAGACTCTCAGACTGCTGGGAAAGCAACTTTGGGTAAGAAAATACTGCAGAGCTAAATGAGAATGTTTGAGCTTTCTCCTGCCAAAAGGAAGAAAGATATGCCTCTGAATCCAAGGGGTATATCTCCTAGGGATCTCTGTCTTAAATCATGCAGGACACTCTTTCTCAGGAAGGAATAAAGTAACCTCTTCCCTCCTTCAAGCCTTCAAGTGAAGAGAAAACCTTTAATCTGGTTGGAAATCTACATGATAGCAATGATGTGTTTGAGAATACAATCTTGATGGAAGTAAATACTAAATAACTAAAGTGTAAACAGAGATAATTCTCTCACTAAAATCAGACAGCTGAAATTCCACAAACAGACTTTATTGGAATAAAACTTTGGAATTGAGCCCCTCATTCCAACATCTTTCCTCTCACCATACAATTTACAAATTTAACAATAATGACCAGGATAATCACCACTCACATTTTAACATTAATCTGTCATTTATGTCTATGTAGATATCTTCTTTTTTTACTGTACAAGGGAATGGAAGATTTATATCTCTAAATGTCTAGTCTGAGACATATGGCCTCAGCCAAAGTGACATTTAATTCAAGCATCATGCATCACTGACACTGCTCTCAGAATGCAATGGTACTCAGTTTATGAAAAAGACAAACAGATCAAGTCCTCTCATATTAGCTAATTCCCAGAACTGAGCTCATCTTTAAAAAAAAAAAAATAAGAGCTGTGCCCTGGAGATTCCTGCAACCTTCAACAAGCACACTAAAGACAAGGACTTCAAAGTAGTCACACTTAAGGCTGTTTGTTTCCAGTTTCTAGTTATTTGCAAGTATGTTAATATAATTAACAATTAACAATTTGATTTCCTGTCTTACTCCCCATCTCTCTTCTTCCTCCCTTTCACCACCACCACCACCACCACCACAACCTTGCAGGAAAGTGTTTATTAGGAAGAAGAATCATTCTAAATTGTTCATTTCTTGGTAAAATTTGCACTTGTGCTACTTACTTGGAGTACTCTCTTGTGCTTCAAGAAGCCAAACTTGTCATGGAAAAATCAGTTTGCTGCCAGAGGACTCTTGGGTTAATTTGGTCAAATCATTAAGATTTTCTTGCAGAGGACATTGAGACAGAGACATCTTCTTTATTAAGCTCATTTCAGTAGATACTGGTTTCAAAATTTCACAAGATCAAATTGATCTTGGTGGCTGCTCTGCTGTAAATGTACATCATGTACTTTTTACTTGTAAGTCTATCCAAACTACTTCTTACTTNGGATCTCAGTGGCTGCTCTGCCACATGTACACATCATGAACAAGTAAAAAGTACACATCATGTACTTTTTACTTGTATGTCTATCCAAACTACTTCTTACTTGTTGGCCTGTAGAATGCTTCTTTTCTTAATCATTAATTAATTAGGTATAGAAAGATCCCAGTTAAAAATATTGCCATAAAAAGGTACTGTAAATACTTAGTAGGAGTTTCTATGTCAGCCTTGTAGAAAAACTAAAAAGAGTGTTAAGAGGAAAAGAAACACACACACCCACAACTAAGACTAACATGCACTGTTCTGACAAGATATATTTAGAACAGGTTTCTCTGGTGTCTGAGACACCACTTCCATTTTCACAGTGGAAGGAGAATTATGCTTTCTGCAGGCTCAGTGGAAGAGGGTGATGTCACTTGTAAGAGGCAGCATAAAACCAACAGTAATTACTCATCTTTGTGCCATGATTCAGCCTTCTTCCCAAATACACTTCATTTAAAACAAAGACACAAACAGTGCTATATATACATCTTAAATCAGAGCTTTTTTATTCAAAACATACACAGGGTAAATTTCCTCTGGCCATTGGTAGGAAATCTCATGGATTTTCAAAAGCAGGTAAAAGAGAAATTTATGCATACTTAATTTTATTCACAGCACTTAATCAGGAGCTTTACTAAGTGAGGTATACATTTTTTGTAGTTCTCTTGGGCACAGTAGTGTGTTTCTGGGGATACTAATAAGGATCAGAATGTCTTTTCTTCATCAGATGTTCATAAATTACTTTCTCCTGCTTAGTTAAAACTATGCATTCTTTATTATAGGAAAACACTGAGATTTTAAACTTTCTATGCCAAACGACAGGATCCTAACTTTTTCCTTGGAATGAACCATTCGGAGAACTGAACTTCAGCCACTGCCGCACACATACTAGCTGTAACTTGAGAGATAACAGATTTCATTCAAAAAACTCATCTTTCCAATCAAAATGTAGCACCAGAGTCAAGCACAAAAAGAGAAGAAATTGATGTGAGAACCCAGAGTTCATCAGAAGTTATGATTTTAGCAGGATTGTTTTGGCCTTGTTTGCTTATTCTGTAAAATGTGTATATAAATACTTACTGCCCTTATGGAATGTTGTAAATGTCTATATTTAAAGAAGCTGTGATGTACTACATCTGATTTCTAATTAATTTTAAAATTTAAATATGAATTTCCAGCTCCTTGTAAAATGTGCAAACATATACAGTTAGGTTATTCTAATCTACAGACCTTATGTGTAGCTGCCAACAAATTATATAATAAAGTTTACTTGCAAATGAGCATCAACATACTTGTATTTAAATTTCGAGACATGTTTCTGCTATTGAATGAGATTTTTTTAATGCCTGATTTAATGGAAATGAATCAGTCAGATACATTCAGGATAACAGGAGCACTGCAATTGCAAAGACTGTGCAGAAATGTGGGGATTTTCAACATAATCTAGAGATTTGTTCCTCAGCATGTATGTCCAATTACAATATATTGTTGTGAATATATGCCATGTTTTTAAGCTTTATTGCAGTTAATTTTTTGGCAAAGCAGAAAGCAGAATTGCCAATTTTGCTCTTAAAAGAGTAGTATTTTTACCAACATTTTCTACAAGCTTTGGTGGAAATTTGGTCTTATACTTGCAAGCATAGATTGTAAGTTTGAGATGGACACTTTTATGAGGCTTTAGAAGGCCTGAAATTCAGGATGAAATGGAACTTTGTGATTACAAGGAGAAGGGTTGAGGATTAGCAGGCAGGATTTCATACCATTTATTTACTAGAACAGAATGTACAAAAACAAGAACATATTTGCAAAAACTTACCTGATAGTTCTTTTCCCAGTAGATTTAACTGAAATATTGATGCATTTTCAATGTGGAAAAAAAATCAGGCAATGGTATTGCACTGGTTGATTGTCAGTGATTGTCAGCCTCTGCAGGTAATTAGACATACATTGTACTTACAGACATCAAACTGTGAAGAAAATGCTAAGAAAACTCTAAGAGAAGCAATGATATTTACCTCAGAAACACACAGTGGGAGTAGTTTTAGACACAATTCAGTCTCTTTTAGTTGCATCTTACAAATGAAGAAAAACCCTGTTCATTTATTTATTCCTGAATATGTTTTGTTCTTGTTTTCAGTAAATAGCCTTTCTTTAATCCTAGAAAGTTGCAAGTAGAAGATTCAGTAATTTTTTTCTTTCCTTTGCTTTGATATGAGACTCTGCTGTCAGGGTTTGCTGGCAGAGGACACACAGCAACCACTTTTTAAAATGCAAGGCTAAAGACCAGGCTTTCGTTGCATTTTTTCACTAATAGTAAAATGAAGTCCCGATTCCCAGAAACTACAGAATTCAGGTAAACTTCTGTGAATATTTTCAACTCCAATAGAAGGGGAAATGACATTAAAAATATGGAAGTATTAATTTCTTTCTAGATGGCTGAAATGCTTTGGTGGCCATTTAACAATAAAACTTTTCAACAATTCTTTGATTGCAAAAAGAATTTTCAAAATTACAAATTACTTTGCATTGGATAAGAAAACTGTCAGAAAGGTGACCTGAAAAAGCTGTCTACTTTATTTGATGGTTATTGTTTTATGCAAATATTTCTACTCTCTACACTATTTTTTTTTTGATTCAGCATGAACTGAGTATTTTCCTTAGCTTTTCAATTTGTCTCTTGCACCAAGTGCCATTATTGACTAGCCACCACAGTATTCTCCTCCTGCGTTTAGAGAGCCTGTAAGAACACAGCCAAAGACGATGTTTCAAGGACAAACACTGTTTCACCCAGAGGTACTCTTTAACATATCTGAGACAAAGCTCACAGCATTTGGATTTCAATTTCAGCTGCCCTCAGATTCTGTTCTCACAATTTTCTTCATACTATCACAAAAACTAATCAGAGTGCTGCAATGTGCTTTATACAGAAGAGACAATTAAGCATTTTTGTGATGCAAAATAGGGAAATTCATAATATATGAGAAGTCCTAAATACACAAATACAACACAAAGAACAAAAAAGGATTGTTCTTAAATCTTTTAATATTAAGAAATACACACTGAATGTTTTGCAAGCTGTCAGATATCTACTGCTTTCTCATTATTGGTGTTTCCTCTTGCAATTCTGGCATATTGATATATTTTCAGATACCTCTATAATTACCACAGTCACAATTGTTTTTCTTGACTAAAAGTTAGGTTGCTTGTTTAGCTGCTTTCAGCAATTCTCAAAAATCTAAAATTGTCCTCATTTTAAAATTAATAAAACTCTTGCTTATGACTACTAATGGTAATAATAATAATAATAAGCCTTTTAAATGGCTGGAGAACCCTTTATAAGGACAGCTGATATGGTGCAATTTCCTCTTCTTTACAAGGAGATAATCGGAAACTATTTCCTTTTACTTATTCTGAAAGGTTTTTTGCTAACTTTTTGGCAGCAAAATACAATAGTCAGGCTACTTTTCAGTTAAAAATTGCTATAAAATAAAAACAGTTTAGACATTAAATCACCAGGTTCTGGAGTTGGGTGTTTTGGTTTTGGTTTTTAAATTTCTTTTAAAAATTAAAATCTGAGGCAGGTATCATTCAAAAACACAATTTTTAAGGGAAAAGTTTTACCAATAAGTCTTTAACGACGTGTAACTTTAATGAGCACTCGGTTGATTAATTGTATTTTTGAGAGCAAAACATGAATATGTTCTTTCAAAAAAGGGCAAGCCCTGAAGGCAGGTTTCCTTCACTGTGTCCTTTTGTCATACCAGAGCACTAACAACACGTAAGAAACTTCCTGAAGAAGAATCCCCCATGCATTGAATGGAAACTGTGTGAAAACAGAAAGAATCCAAATTTGTGTCTCACTTCTGAAACTCTTAAACTGCCTTCAATCAGGAATTTTGTGACTGTTTTTACCTCTTGTCAGAACCATCCCCAAATCTGAAGTGCAACACCAATAAACACCGAGAGCCCCTAAGACAGAACCTTTTCTGTCCTTACATATGTCAAAAAGGAAAACCCTGTATGTAATTAAGACAAGAAATCATGGAGAGGAAGACAGAAACATAAGCAAGTACAACCCCAATGCATAACTTCTCAAGAGCACATGGGGACTGTTTACTTCATCTGCAGAAATCTACAGATTTTGAATCTGTAAAATATAATAATACTAGCTCAAATTTCCATTTTGTGTTCTTCTCCAGTCACATTTGTGATGTATTACTTTTATTTTCGTAGATTACAGTGCATTGTAATACTATATATTTCATTAGGATTCTTTCCTCTTTCAAGAATTTCTATACAATTTAAAGAGGACCAGCATAGGGAATGTGATTTAGATGCCCTAATATAACCATTCCTGTTCTTCTAATAGCAAAGTCCTAAGAGCCAGTGTAGAGCTTCAGAAAAAGAAAACTACTTGAGTGAACAGTTTTGCCTTTGTGTGAGTCTTTTCATTTGTGTGAGCTGTTAGATGTTGTTCCAAGCCCCTTTCCCTGCAGGATACAAGGCTAAGAAGGATTATTCAATCTTCAAAACCTCACTGGCTCAGCTTATGACACAGAATCCTCTAAATTCACTGAGAAAGCACTTGCTTCTGGGGTGCTTCAGGCCCATTTTAGTCTCTCTTGGTATTTCAGTTGGCAAAAATGCTGTCAAAGGTGAGCTCTACAACCAAAGAGGCAGTGGAATTATGAAATATGGCCAGAAACTGATTGACCCCAAAGTCAGAAGTTATAGTTAGGCTAATTTCATGATGAAATATAAATTCCACAGTTTTCTTTTCTCGCATAGGGATCTCTGTGCCACTGAGACATTTTTCAGAGTACAGCAGCAGAGTGAGGGGCTCCTCTTCGCATAAAAAGTAGCATTGTCCTGTGATTTCAGTGAAAGCAAAGATTTTTGTTTTTTCCTTTGTAAAATCAGAGATAATCATACTTGATCAAATAGGAGTCTATTGACCATTACTGTTTTCAAAGTGTTACTTTTCAAAAGAGAAAAAAAAGTATTATTATTTTCAAAACTGCTGATTTCACAGATGTTGATTGCTTCTTTACTGAGATTTCAGATCATTTCAACTTCTGTCTTTATTCTTGGACAAAATGCTGGATCTGCCACAGAATTAGCATCACTATTTAAGAGGCAGTCTCCTCATTCTCTTTACTGAAAAATTACATTACCATTGGTAATATGCAATACTTTCTGATGCAGTTATTATGATTACTTATGTCAGGCCAGAAATTACCCCTAAACAATGTTACAGGGCTTTTCTGGCTGCTTTATGAATTGAATCACTCAGCACTCACACTGGGACTTCACGCTACGAGAATATGTATAGATCAGTGACAAACAAAGTCTACTCTAGTATATCTAAGTACTAGAAGGAAAGCACATCTCATTTAGTGGGTGTAAGGCAGAAGCACAAATCACATAATTTACCCACAAAGTTTGGGATCAAGCCAGAAATTACACTTGCAAACCTGAATCAAAGTTCCATTAGTACATCTGCTCCCACCTTTCACCTCACAATACATGTCCATAAAGAGACAGAAAGTGGAATGCAAGACTAGATATCTACATCCACAACAGAAACAGGCTTTTTTTTTGTGGAGACATCAACTGATTGCATTGTAAGATTGAATGCAAAGGTTTCTTTCCTGTTTAATAGTGATTTCAGGTTTCTTTTATCTTCCTGCAGTAACTGTTATCCAACTGTACCCTCTAATATTACCATAATTAATACAGATAAAGAAAGAAAATGTTAAGTAGTTCCAGTTTAGGTGTTGGCTGTGTTCCCCTACAATATTTGTGAATATCATAAAAGTACCACACAATCCCTGTGCCTCACTTAGATTCCTTTTAGCATCTCCAAACAAGATTTGACTGCTTAAGTTTTGTTCTGATCCTCTGTGTATGGCTCAATTTCATCGTGGTGCAAGACTCTTGCTGACAAAACAATCTCCTCTGCTTTGTCCAATTTGGCTGCAAATGACTAAATCAATGTGACCTTCAGAAAAATCTCCTAGATGATTATTCTCTAGCCTTGACTGCCAATATGAAGCACTTCCCATTTACCAGAACTCTTCACAAAAAGCAATTCACTAATTGAACAACATTTCAGTGTTGGGGAAACTGAGAGAGTTCCTGATACAAGATAACACAGAAAGCAATATTCCCAAAGTTATTATGAAATTTAATATACAGTCATGCTTAGGCTGCCTGGTCCTGCCAGAACCTAGACTGTGCAAAATTCCATTATTCTTCTTGGTTGCTATGCCACTCTGCAACTTTATATCCATTTTATTATTCTTAGCCTCTAGGTCTGTTGTGGCAGAAAGCTTTCCAAAGCTCTGAACTCTCAAACACCTCAGACCCGGCCTACAAATATACACATTTCATTATTTTTTAATGAACAGGCCCACTGCAAGTATAGGTAATCAGGGCACATTCAACACTACATTTCAAAAAGTTATTGGGGTAAAAATGTATTAATATCTTAGTGCTCCTATTCATTTTATAAATTTCAGGGTGCATGCTTTGGGACATAAACCTATTTTTAGCTAGACCCAGATTAGAGCAGAATTTTACACTATGTGTATGTACTATAATGTGCAGTGCTTGAATGAGTATCCTTCACTATGAGGGTGTTGAGGAACTAGAGCCGGTTGCCCAGAGAAGCTCTAGATGTCCCAACACTGGAAGTGTTTTAAGGTCAGGTTGGATGGAGCTTTGAGCAACCTGGTGCCCCTGCCCATGGGATTGGAACAAGATGATTTTTAAGGTCCCCTTCCAATCCAAATTATTCTATGGTCCTGTGTCTCTGATGCATCTGTTACTGACCATTGCTGAAAAGGAGACAGAAAAACAGGAATATGACATTGATACAAGTATTACAGCTCCTATTGCTCCTGCTGACTTCAGTGGTAAAGGATATTTTGGGTAGGTTTTACTGTCCAAATCTAAATGACCACCCTGGCCATGAAGAAAGGCATAAGTTTTTTCAGAGAGACCCACTGGCCTGTAGGACTTAGATGGACAGGCTTTTTAGGGCAATGGGAAAGAGAATAATTTCCTAGCTTTTCTAAAGAACTCTCAGACTTCTAATTTAAGATTCTGACTTCTTCTTTCATTTTCTTTGGTGNGCAAAAATAGAGGTCTCAGATGCTGAAAAAGTGGGCTGAAGTATGAGTGAAAATATTAGTTTGCACATCTCAATAAATTCGCAGGTATATATGTGTATATATATATGTATATATATATTTCTCTCAGTCACTCTAATCCTTCCACACTCATCTTAATCAGAACTTTAGCGCACGGTAACTTTCATCACAATGCTTTCTTGTGATACCATGTCTCTCTCCACAGTCATGCATTTGAATCTTTTCACCAGTCCTCCTTGTTCAATCTACTTCTAGTTGATTTGGAAAGCAATAACATTGCAGGAGCACAGACAACATTTTTCACAGGCTACATATCAAGGCAATTTCCAAATGGACTGTTACAATGTGCTGTTACATTACCTCTGTTCTCCAGGAGTGAGACCAATGCACAAAGTCAAGAAAGAAATAACAATGACAGCAAAATTACCACNAGACCCACTGGCCTGTAGGACTTAGATTGACAGGCTTTTTAGGGCAATGGGAAAGAGAATAATTTCCTAGTTTTTCTAAAGAATTCTCAGACATTTAATTTAAAATTCTGACTTCTTCTTTCATTTTCTTTGGTACATCATTAAATATGATTTCTAAAGGCAACCCAATAGACCAGACACATTAGACATGCCTTACTAATTTAATACTTTTTTTGAATATTTTTCATTTTCATCCATCTTCTTTTCTTTCCTAATACACTCACCAAAAGCCACTAACTTATACACAGAAAAAGAACATTTTGGTCATTATATTGTGATGTGCTTTTCCTGACAAGCTGACTGACTCCACCATGCTCTCCTTTCCCTCTTTTTCCGCTTTTCCAAACATTTCTAGTCATTCTTTTATCATGCCATGTTGGTAGATTTTCATCCCAGAATTAAGAGCTGAGCAAGGAATTTTCAATAACTAATACACTCAAGCAAAGATTTTTTTCCTCTTTCTTGGGTTGCCTGCAAGAAGATCTTGATCTGAATTTCTTAGATTGTAGAACACTTTTGATATCATTAAAATTTATTAATCTCCACTTGATCACAAATATTTGTGCTGCCTATTTTGTGACAAATTGAAAAAAGTCATGGAGCAGTGATTGTTTCTCATGATTTTATGTGGCAAAAATAGAGGTCTCAGATGCTGAAAAAGTGGGCTGAAGTATGAGTGAAAATATTAGTTTGCACATCTCAATAAATTCGCAGGTATATATGTGTATATATATATGTATATATATATTTCTCTCAGTCACTCTAATCCTTCCACACTCATCTTAATCAGAACTTTAGCGCACGGTAACTTTCATCACAATGCTTTCTTGTGATACCATGTCTCTCTCCACAGTCATGCATTTGAATCTTTTCACCAGTCCTCCTTGTTCAATCTACTTCTAGTTGATTTGGAAAGCAATAACATTGCAGGAGCACAGACAACATTTTTCACAGGCTACATATCAAGGCAATTTCCAAATGGACTGTTACAATGTGCTGTTACATTACCTCTGTTCTCCAGGAGTGAGACCAATGCACAAAGTCAAGAAAGAAATAACAATGACAGCAAAATTACCACTGTACAGTTATTTCACTCTTGATAAACTGAAAGATATTTGACTAATATCTTTTTGATTAAAACTCTGGCATTTTACCAGCTTTCCAAAATACTCAGAGCCTAAAGCCTTGGAAGTTTTAGTATGGCTATTGTGTTTCACAAATCTGAACTGACTCCATATTACAATAACAAACCTTCTTCATCTACAAAATTGTTATTTGTAAGCAAAAGAAATATTTGAAAGTGAAATAAAGTACCTGGAAAGACAGTAAGAATGCAAAGAAATCATTGAGGTCTACACATAGACTTCCTTACACAAGGAGAAACTTTGATGAAAGAAACACAGTCTTTCCATCTGGGAATTGTAGTTGATCAGCATTGCTCAATAGGTGTTTTTATCACTGGGACTTGAAACAGCATTCTGCCTGGAGTTTTTAAGATTTAATTGTACTTTAAAATCAGTTTTTCTAGTGCAGTCTGGTGACTAAATCTGGGCAGAGAAGAGAAGAAACAAAATGGAGCGATGATGATTCTGTGTCCTTGTCCCTGTTCCGCTACTGAGCAGCAGTGTGACCTTGGACACGACATTTAAAATCCATGACTTACTGCTTCTACTGCCAAATTAGGCAAGGCTGACCTGCCTTTGAGGGGGCTGTGAGCTTCAATTTTTAACATCTTGGTACAGAACCACTCAAAACTGCAAAACAGAGGCTTTCATTGTTGTAGCTTAAAAAAATGAGACTTCAGCTCAGTAGAAATTAAAAATCAGCGCTTTCTTCTTGTAACCCTGGGGATGATGACATAGATCCACTTGAGTAAGCACAGGAAGATTCTGAGAGAAGGGCAGAATAACAAATCACAGAATAAATGAATGAACAGAAACATCCAGCACAAGTTTTCCTAGCTGTCCTCACCTCTGCTGCTTTGATTAATAGGGAACAATGAAGTAAAGAGTGCTGGAGGACAAACTAAGCAGCAAAGAATTGTAACTGACAATTTGCTGCTAAAATACATAGTCCCTTGCAAAACCTATTGATTAATGAAGTCTCTCTACCAGCATAAAAAAAATACACGCATGAGAGAGGGAAGCAAACTCGAGTAAATACCCTCATTCAGAAAACTCAGCATCATGCAGCATTTAATCTGTCTGCTATTCAACAACAGCAGCACATACAAGTAACTTTTCTCTTTTGTTATTACTCACCTGGAGCTATTAATCATCAGACTACAAACAAAAGATCAAAAGGAGAGAGGAGAAGTGATGAGCCTATTTCTCCATTGTTGCAGCTCTGAGGAGGGCACTGAACCCCAGGAGGGCGGGGAGCAGCCTCCCAGCCCTGGCAGACAGGGACCACAGCAGGGGTGTGCACGCAACAGAGAATTCACTCTTCTTGCAGCAGAGATAGAGGGTGCTATCAGCAGGACCCTGAAGTCACCTTCCTTGCCAGCCAAAGTTTTTAGTCCAACACTGCCATCTATTGCCTTAAATTCCAGATTTGAAGGAGGCTGGATACTACAGAGTTGTCTGTTTTATGAGATGGCCCTAGATCTGAAAACACGTGGCACCCCACTAGCTAAACACTGCAGAAATTACAACCTCGACACATCCTTTGCCCTTCCAGCCCAGGCTTACTGTCATGACAGGTTGCCAGGTCGCCAGGGCGCCGGGTCAAGGCTGTGTAATGGAAGAGAACCTGAGCAGGCTGGACATTTGCAGACAAGGCAATACAAAAAAGGAGAGGTGATCAAAGTGTTCTGTTCTGACTAAACCCTTCTGAATCATCTTGCATTAACCTTCTGATTACCACACTGAACTGGAGACTTATCCAGAAGATGTACAGAGGAGGACCCAGAAGAGCTCACTTCAAATGGCTGTCTTGTCAGAGCAATACTAAATAATCCAAAGGTCAAAGGATGAAGAGGACTTCTAGTACAAATTACTGTCTGATTAACAGAATATTAAATCACACTAAAGAAATACTTTAGCTGAATGTAAATGCAGGCAAATGCTTTTGCCTCTTTTCAAAAAGCCTGTTTGCAAAGTTCATTCACTGCTTTCTGTTCAGGCTGGAACACACATTTCTGATTTCATTCTTGCATGCCATTATACAGCTAGATAAACATAGATATGCAGAAATAAAAGAGTGTTGCTTCCAGAGAGAGAAAAAGATTCTGGGGCTGGTCAAGAAACACAGGCTCAGATGCAGTTTGATGAATCCTTCAAGCTTCACTTTTGAAAAAAAAGAATAAGTTGTGTACTTCAGTCTCCTGGGGAAAGAGATTTAATTAGGCCCATATGAGAAGAGAGCAAAAATTAGACTTTTGTATTGGCAAGGAGTAGACCAGAACACAAAAATGTGTAGCATTAACAATATTAAATCTTTTATCCACTGGAAGGCCAGGTCCTGAAAGTCTAAAAAATTCAACTGAAATATACCCATTTTTTCCTTTCTGAGATTTCAGACAGTGCTGTCCTATCATTACATTATTAACATTATTAAAAGTTTTACATTAGATTTAAATACTTTATAAGTTTTGCCTTTTGAAATGGGATTGTTTAAATCTCTCTTCTGACCTGCACTAGCTACCCATATGAGCTCAGCCCTATGAGAAAACACATTAACTCTGGGGCAAAGGCCATAGGGAGGGAGGGTAGGGAGGATATTCTAGGCCACATGAAGTCATATTTCATCTCTCTGGGAATTCTGGAGATACACTAGAGAATTGTCACTAGGATAATTTGCAAAAAATGTCACCCAAATATTTTTATGGTGAAGGAGCTCTTTTCACAGAGGCAGTCAGCTCCACATCTCCTGTAGCTTCCTTCAGCTCACCTGCCTCTTGGTCATCCTGTTTCATATTTGAATTTTTCCTCTATATTTTCTACATGAGAATTCCTTTATGATCCATCTTCCTCACAAAAAATTATTTTGTTTCCTTGCTTTTAATTTTGCTACGAGGGCCTTTCCCAATTTAAGTTGCTTACCTACAATTGTTTTGATTTTATTATTTTAAAAAATTGAGGAGGAGTGTAGAGGATCAATGAAAGGGAAAAAAAAGAAATGAAAAAGTGAGAATAATAGAAACACACACTTGGTAGCGGCACTAAATAATTTTTTTAAATTTAGGATAAATTGATGAAATGTTAAAACAGCTGCAATGTTTATGACTCATAGACTCTTTTGTATCCTAGGCCAATAAAACTTAGTGCGAGTTTAAATTTCTTCCAGGCCAGGATATTAACAAAATTACTCTCTAAGGGCTCCATTACTATAGTGAGGATTTATCTGCTTTTTATGTGTGTTCATGAGTGAAACTTCTTTATTCTGTTATACATGGAGATTTACTTCATCAATGTTACTATAATGCCCTTATTTGGATTTATTAAGATTTGATCTTAAGTATTCATCCAGAACTCTTACAGCTCCAGCTGCTGTTGGGTGTGTAGGGCCGAGCTGACTACAAATCAGTTGCCTTTTTTAAGACATCCCTGCTCTCCCACACGATTTCCCCAAAGGAGTAATTCTAACAGAGCTTCCACTAACCACCCTTCATGTACTATGTCATCCCTAACACTGTTGTGAAAAATAAGAGCGCATTCAATTAAAGTAAGATTTGACAGACTAAGCCAACCAGTATTTTCCCAAATATAGATGTTTATATGTAAACATTTCAACCGTAAACTTACTCACTGACTTGCCTTGACAGAAAAGCCTTTTCAGTTTTGCCTGCGTGTGTCTGTTTCTAGGTACTCAATCCAACAGCTTCAACTACATGAAAGTGAAGGACAGAAAATGAAAAGGGAACAAAAATTTTAGACAATGCAAAGCACAAAGACCTCTTGGAGCAATTTTTAAGGTTAGAATGCTGACATGATTAATCCACATGGGGGGGAAAGGGGATGCTGCAGAGGCTTTTAGTGGCTGTTGATTTTGTGAGGGGGACACTTATCCAAATGCTGTTTTCTGGCATCTAAGAGGATAATTCCCTTCCTCTTTTCTTCCACTACCCAAAAGAGCTGGGGTTTTTTTCCTAATGTTTTGGAAGTTCAAACACAAATATACTTAAACATTTCAGTTTTCCATGAAATTCAGGTAAACGTGCTTAACATGTTGAGCAAAGGTATAATTTCCTAATTTTTAACAACCAAAGGGAGCAATTTAGTTACAGAGACTGAGCAACACTTCCTGTATTTCTGTAGGAACGCTGGAATCTGGTTAACTGCAGCTACAATCTTTGCAAGTGCAGAAGTTGTCCAAAAGCCACCCACGTCTTGGGCAATCTCTTATCATGAGGTGCAGTAAGCACTGGGATGAAGATGGATACTCCTTCCCTCTGGCATTGTAATGCCAGGCACTATTGGTTTCAGAGAGAGAGAAAACTGAGCTTTGCAGCCCAGGTGACAATAATATCCCTTGGCTCCAAGTGTTACCTGGACTCCAGGGAGGATGTCAAAGGCTTTTTACCTCACGAATATCCAGATTCTATCAAACCTCAGAGCAGTGCCTTTCAGAGCCTCTAGTCCTAGTCTGTTTGTCAGCACCTCAGTCAGTTTGTAAACAAAACATGATGAGAAAAAAGAAAGCTAAAGTGGTTAGACATGAATCAACATGACTAACTCTGTGACAGTTTCTGCCTCATGAGAAAAAAAAAATCAGATGGGGCATATTCATAGCCTCTATTTCTAATGTTTCTATGGCAATTTTGGCAGCTGGTCTTTAGAATTCATTTCTTCCAAGTCAGTTTGATCTCACACTCTGGCAGTTTTGATCTGTAGCCTCCTAGATTAATGCAGCATAAACAACTCCAATTATCACAGCTCACATCAAAAGCTTTTAGAGTAAGGATAATTGAGTCAAATAGTGCCACTGAGAGAGACATACACAGTGGCATCAGGGTGGTATTTGAAAGTCTCCCAAAAATCACAACATATGACTAGAAAACACAATATAATTTTAAAGGTATTCAGCCTGCTTCTGATTCTTTTCAAATACTCTAGCTGTCAGTCAATAGAAAAATTGTAGACATTTTGTGGTAGTTTCAAATGGAAAAGAAGACTTTGTGGTCTGAGTATTTTAAAAGTGCATGTGGAACAGAGTTCTATTCCAGTAAAAATACATTTTCTGTGAAATAAAAAAGCACATTTTGCAAAGATAAGAACTTCAAAGTTCATCCAAAGCAAGTCATGAGAAAAGATGTGAACCCAGAGGATAAATATCTGCGGAACAATATGTCTCCTTTTGTTACAGAATTTTAAAAATCTACTTGAAATGATAATATTTCTGGAAACCTTAAGAATATTTCTCATTACCAAAATTCTTCAGCACATAGAACAGCAAAACAACAAAACATGACATAGATAATCTTAGAGAATTCATCACATTCTGTGACAAATTTTGTTACTCTGATTTTTCTAGAGTGCTGTTTTTATAGTTGGTAGCAAAGGTTCTCATAGATTTTGTGTAAACAATGCATGTTTCTATAACTGTTTTGTACTTTGAATGTTGTTTTTCATTCTTCTTTCTGGAGTAGAGAATGTGATTGACTGTATTTCTCGCCTGTGGAATTTCAGAGGTGGTAACCTCCTTGTCCAATCCATAACTGTCTGTTAAAAAGTATAAATATAAGAATAAAGAGAGGCTGGGTCTCTTTTCACTCTCTACCCGGCCTTGGTGGCTGACCTCCTGAGTTGCCTAATTGTTTCATGTCTGACAAAGCAACAAAATTTGGTCTTCTCATTGACTAGCTCCACATAAGTTGTCAAATGTGTGATATAACCAACGTGATAAGGGCCAAAGCCAGAAACATAGCAAAAACAAATGACAAAGGAGTGGATCCCTGAATGTGAAATGTCAAAGGTAAAAAAAAGTTGTTTCTCTGTGATTCTGCAANCAAAATTTGGTCTTCTCATTGAATAGCTCCACATAAGTTGTCAAATGTGTGATATAACCAACGTGATAAGGGCCAAAGCCAGAAACATAGCAAAAACAAATGACAAAGGAGTGGATCCCTGAATGTGAAATGTCAAAGGTAAAAAAAAGTTGTTTCTCTGTGATTCTGCAATAATACTGATTTGCTTGAAGAACACTACTCTTTTTTACCAGACAAATGTTTCTTGTTGAGATCTCCACCTGAAATATGGCCTACACTGTCTTAACTGTTGCTGGCTTTCTTTTGGCTAATGAGCTTTTCCATTCCTGAAGGAAAAGAAACTAAGCTGTGATTCCCTTTAGGAAGCTGAAAGTCCAAAAAGGTAGAGAAGAGCAGTAGCCACTATGTGACAATGATGCAATATGTTATTGTAGTATATAGAAGGATATCCACCTCGTTTATCAGAATAATCTATACTGTTCCCAACAGGAGTAACATGGAATATAGTACGTTTATACAGTGAAATTTTATGAGCTAAGACACTAAGTAATTTAGAAGTTATTATTTTCTACTGCATCCATGAGAACAGCATCATGATGGGATAATCAAGAGGCATTTTTAATGCAGTTTACAAAAATAAAATCTCTAGTGTCACTTTTAAATAAAGTTGAAAGAAAAGGAAACTGCACTGTTCTGCCTTCAGTGGAAATGCTACAGAGAGAGGTCATCAGCAATGTAGCTTTTCTATTATATATAGCACATTTCAAAGGTCTGTACAATAGCCTGGATTGTAGTTTGTTTCACTTTACAGTAAAAGAGAACTAGAATTTCTTACTAAATACTCAGGGGCAAAATTATGTCCAAATAAAGGACCCCAGCACACCTGATTCTATGGCATTCTAGTTCCCCATACATGTGCATGTCCACCACTGGTACTACTGGCATACATGGTAAAGGCTGTACATTTTCAAACACTATTATAAAGTTCTTGGTAACATTTGGTGTACTACAGTAATTGCTATGCTAAGCCAGAAACTAAAAAGCATAATGATGAGTGTGTAACCAGAAATGCCAATGTGCCTCTGGGGGCTCATAGCAGATCTGAAATGTGTCCCTTCAGAAGCACCAGGCTTAAAGAGAAGCATCAGATCTCCTCTGTCTACCTGATCAACATGCAGCAGATGGGCATTTTTTTCTTTCTCATTCTATTTCTGTCTTTCTCAGATCTACAGCAAAAGGTCCACAGCCATCAATACATTAGGTCATCTCCTGCCACTCAGCAGCAAGACCCTTTCAGACAGGAGAAGCCTTGAGAGTTTTCTTACTTGTCCTGTGCTTTCCAGAATTTATCACTTGGTCACATTTCTTTATGTAAATTCTGGGGCTTGATAACGAATTATGTCTCTGCTCCTTTGACAAAACTCTAATCTCTTCAGCATTTGTTATGCTGTCTCCAATGTTCCTCTGCTGATCATGGTTTGCAGCAGAATTGGGAATTATAGGGTCTAATTCAATACTTCTCTGCAGTACAGCATTTATTATTTCTTCAGGCTTTTCCTTTATCCTCCATTAAGTGGAGGCAATCTTAAATCACAAGGTATATGACCATGAGACATTTTCAGATTCAAATTTCATATTATGTTCCTTTTCAGAAAAGAATCTTTATGTGGCGTTGCTGCTGGCGAGGGCCGGACAGCTGCCCACCAGGGTCTTGGGCAGCNACAAACTGTATAAGAAAGCTAGAAATATACTGAATAGCCTTTCTTCCATCACATCAGAAAAACTCTGGCATCCTTCATTTTGCCATTCATTTCAAGAAGTTTTTATCCTTGAAGAGAAGACAGCTCACAGTTCAGCTCCTAACTGGTGGAAGGGAGCTGGATGATTATTGAGATCAAGAATTGAAAGTGTAGCTTCTGCTTACAGAAATGCAACTGCCACATGCGTGTTAGGATGTGAACTTCTTTATTACCTCAGATTACCAGCTTGTCTTTCTGCTGGTTTAAGGATACAGGTACTTGGGAAAAGCAAGAACTGGAAGCCCTTTCAGGGGGCTTTACTTTGACCCCATTGCCCAGTTGTGATTTTGACCTTTGAAGAATATGTCAACAAATAGATTAGGGGGTTCTCTCCTGTCTACCTATGCTACATAGGAGCTTTTCTCTTTGTGTTACATATTTACCAAGAAATCAAATTCTTTTTCTTTTGTTCCTCTCAGTAATGGGGTTTGAACTGGGACATAGTCACACTACACCAGTGTCTTAGATCTTTCCTCAGTCAGCACTAAAACTATTAGTTTTCTTTTGGACTAAGTTCCCTTGGTCTAGCAACCAATGGCACTGGGACCATTCATTCATGTTGGATTTATTGTCTGTGGTTACCTGGTTGGATCATTTTTCTGCATGCTGAAATGGAGCATAATTGGGCTATTTCTCATAACAAATGGAGTGTGCCTGTACAGAAAGAGGTTGGTCTGCATCAGGTTTTGCCTCACTATTTTTGGTAGCTCCAGCAGAGAATGGGTTTCGCTTCTCTGTTGGGGGTCTTTCCAGACTAATGTTTTTCTGTTTGTTTAGTGTCACAGAAGTTGTCTCTGTCATATTTTTATGAGAGGCAAAGTATAAGTCTTGGTCATTTTTGCATTGCTTCACAAGGTAAACAAGAAATATTCTTGCAAGAATATCTGGGTTTATTTATTTTAACACAACGTTAGATCACAATTCCTGGTAGATATTCCAGCCCAACAGTTCTTTATTACTATTATAATAAATCATATCATATAATATCATATCATATATAAATAATATAAGAATAATATTATACAGTTGTGCAATATATTAATGTCTGATTTAAAATGGATATCTCCACAAAAACAAGAATTAATATGTCTTGATTGATGAATAAATTCAGCATAACAAGACTACAGTTTTAGTGGCCTGTGATGCCTGAGTTTTTTCTTTTCTTATTATGTGGTATAGGTCAGAGGCATGCTACAGCAGAAGAGAAACATTCAGAACTTTTCATTAAAATCAATCAAAATCTTCCTCTTTGAGCATGTGCTTTTGTTTGGGTTATGTTTTCCTGGTGATTCTTTGATTCACAGCTAAGGAAGGGTCAGACACACAGGGAGACAGGCACTGTCTTTATTCCTTTAAACCATTACTCTCAAATAAGCTGCTGGGTAGATTTGAGAGACAGAGCACCATAGTAGCAATCAAATCTGCTTTCCAGTATATTCCTGTGTTAGGCAAACACAGATGTTCACTTTACATACTCTCTGTGTTGGACCTTTGGCTGAGGTGTATGACTTCATGAAAAATGAGTGTTTATTATAAAAAAAATGAAACCTGCAGAAGTCCAAAATACAACCTCTTACCAGGCCCTATGAAGACAATTAATTCTACCCCAGACAAAAGCAGAACAAAGAGATACTAACATCTACTGTGTTTTCCTCCTGAGAGCATAGTGGGAGCCAAAAGCAGAAATGCTTCCGAAAAGGGATCACAGACCTGCACTGAGGGTAAGTCAAATAGCAAAATTCACAGAACCATCTATGTACGAATTCTGGCACTTGGAGTCTTTGAGAGAAGATTCTCCCCCTCCATTCCACCTCACCTGAAGTACTGCATCCACCTTTTGGGCCCTCAGCACAAGAAGGGTGTAGGCCTGTTGGAGTGAGACCAGAAGAGGGCCACAACAATGACCAGAGGGCTGGGACACCTCCCTGTCAAGACAGGCTGTGAAAGTTGAGGTTCAGCCTGGACAAGAAAAGGCTCTGGGAAGACCATAGAGCAGTCTTCCAGTATCTAAACAGATTCTACAAGAAAGTCAAACAGGGACCTTTTACATGTGCATGTAGGGATGGGACAAGGGGGAATGGCTTTAAACTGAAAGAGGAAAGGTTAAAAATAAATATAAGAAAGAAATTCTTCACTGTGAGGTTGGTGAGGCACTGGAACAGGTAGTCCAGGAAACTTGTTGGTGCTCCATACCTGAAGTGTTTAAGGTCAGGTTCAATGGAGCTTTGAGCAATGCAGTCTAATGGGTGGCATCCCTCCCTGCCCACGGCAAGGAGTTTGGAACTGCATGATCTTTAGCATCCCTTCCAACCCAAACCATTCTAAGATTATTTGAATTATTGACTGTCAAAAGCTGGGAGGATGTATCGCAGAAAGTGCATCAGACCAGTTCTTCCTTGGAGTAGTCCAACATGGATATCAAAGTTTATAAAGTCAGTCTGTAACAGTTTCCCTCTTGCTGTATCAGTTTTATAGTTTGAGGAGGCTGTATTTCATGGAAAAGATATTGGGGCAAAAGAGCATCGAGGTTCAGACAATGAATGATAACTCTAAGGATTGTCTGTGTATGTTCCCCTCTAGCTGTTTTTGTTGTAGCCAATCTAAAAGTAGAAATAACAGTGGTAGATGTTCACGTGTTTTGTTTTAGCTGCACAGATAAATGATGGAAGGAAAATAGAGGCACAAGGAAGGAAAGCGGCTTCTCCCCACATGTCAGTGGCAGAACTAGACAAACACTTTGACTTCCTACTCTGTTACCTCTTCTTAGCTTCTCCTTTTGCTATACCCTAGTGACATCTATTGTAAGGCAAAAAAGATGGCATGCAGTTTATCTTGAAGATTGATGGATTGGTAGTTGATAGTCAGGATGAATCCCTGAAGACTCATTGATGGAAGATCCTTTAAAGCCAGGGTACTTCGACATGGTCACTGATTGCACCTGTGACATTATTGCAAAGTCCTGCTGGTCTTCAGACTTGAAGTCACAAGAGTCTTTGTTGGTCAAAACTGATCATTTGTATTGCACTTGACAAACAGCACCCATGCTTCGGCTTAGGGCCTCCTGCATCAGCTCTCCTTCTAATAAGATTTATGCTTTATTTCCATGCAATAATCCAATTCCCAAGTAAGTCAGGCATGGGCGGTAGCAGCAGTATGCTCATATCTGCCAATACGCAAAAAAGTAATTTTGGCATTGGAAGGTATAAGCATGGCTAAAAGTCTTACTGCCCTTCATTTTCAGTCCTGCATCAGATAAAGAAAACATAGAGCACTACACTGATGATCTGGAGGATTGCTAAAAGCAAAGAAATGCACTACTACATTGTTCATTTTTTTCCCTAACAATACAACGAATCTAGGATTGAGAGATGATGCCCTTAAATTAGGTACAAAATTGCATATTGCAAGTGCTAAACCTGATTTTTAATTTTTTTCTCCCTTACTTATAAAAATTAAGGTTATAATTTTTTTGCATCGAGAACAAACTTATACACCTAACTTCCCAAAGATTTAGCCAAGCTATATTACCTCTTTGCATTAACGCTGTCTAATAAATAGGTTTCAGGAACACACATTAGTTAACTTTAGAAATACTTTCAAAAATTAATCTAGCTCCAAATTTTCTTGTTCCAGCTGATATGGTTTATAATACTTAAATATGCACAGCATGCTTATTTCTGTCCAGCATTTCTTTTAGTGTAAACAGTTCATAGAAATAATTTTAAAAAGTTATTCTACAAAAGAAACCCCACAACTTTGCATTCTTCAGGATGAGATCCATTCTTACTTTACATCAGCTTACATTTCATTGACTTAAGCAAAGCTTCTCTTTATTTTCACCATTCTAAGGGAGTTTTGAAACAGGCCTTGAATTTGTATTAATTTGTATATATGCATACCTAATTATGATGTAGACTAACAGAATATGGCATACCACTCATCATGTATTTCTCACAGACAGTTTTTGCTCTTGTATATTTATTACAAGCCCTGCAATTTTGGGTGGGATTTTTTCCCCTTGAAATCCCAGTTTACAGTTATATTATTTTACGAGAAATCCAGCTTTCAGTTTTCTTTTCAGAAAATAAGCTTCAAGTTCTCATGGCTGCTAGGAGACATTTGGAAAGGTTAATCTGAAAGGATCAAACACTAGAAGGCAAATAATATAAAGATCCCAAGGGATATTACTTTTAAAATCTCATGATTTTTAAATCAGTTTTATGGGATTAAAATTGCAGCTGGGGAGATTGAGGTTAAACATTAAGAAACCCTTCTGCTGTAAGGATAGTTAAGTAGTAGGACAATTTGTCCAGAGAGCTTGTGATTTTCCACCAGTGAAGGTTTTTAAGAGCAAACTGGAGAGGTTACTACCTAGGAATGTTTAAGCTCTCATTGATTCTGCTTTAAGAAGTGGAATAGTAATGAGGTCATGTAGCACGTTCATCTCTTGCCCCATTTTCCATAGCAATGATTTATGTAGCCTGATTTACCATTTTTAACATATTGGGTTAGCAATGATCAATGCAAAACTGCTTCATCTAAACCACCAGCAATCACTGCTTGTAATGCATTTCTTACCAATATTGCTAATAAAAATATTTTTAAAAAATCAACTTCAGTAGGAAAAAATGAATGGATCCATTTAAAAAAAGCTGGAGTTTTCCCACAAAGTCCCTTCTGTATACTCTAAGGGATCCCTACCCAAGATATTTTACCAGTCCCAATGGACAGGCTTGTTTTCTTTTTCATTGTTGCTATTTCAGCTAATTTTCTTACTTTGCTGTTTTACTTGTACAACTTTGTTCCTAGAACGTTAGTTTTTTTTAAAGAATTCATTCAATTGTGACCTTTACAAGTTCTGTTGGACAGTGGCTCAGCTGACACTGAAGGTGGCAGCTTCCTTATACGAAAATAAGTTTACCTTTTTAGTAAAACTGAAAAAACCCAGGTCAATAAATACTTTGGGGATGCCTTTTGAGGTGATTTGCTCTGTGTGGACTCTCAGCTGTTAGCCCAGAATGAATGCAGTGCTCAGCATGTATAATATGTTCCCTTGGTATAAGAAATCCTCAGAAATTTGACGGTTCTGTAAGAGAGAAGAGAAGGGTCTAGAGGATTCAAGATATTGTTTCTGGCCCCACAGTCTGAGGTCAGAGCACACAGCTGAAAGCCTTGGAGTGCAGGAGATAATCCTGTAGACATCCCAGTGACTGGATATGTATCACATATACCTAATATGAGATGCAGAAAAATTACATGAGGAGCATTTTTTTCCAGTAGATAAATCAAGAATTTTTACAGAAGAAAACCTCATAAGCATGTGTAATGCTGAATCTGTAACATTCTGCACTCATTCTGGATATTGAATGAGGCAAAGGTGCTATATAGAAAAAAATGTATACCAAAGCTTCTGACAAAATGCATACCTATAACACAAAGGAAAGTAGAAGTTACCTTTCCCCAAGCAAATCAAACATTGTTTTCCTTCATGTTATTAGCTTAAATAAATTACTCTGAAGATGTCCCTAGAAAAAAAAATATGCATAACTTTTAGCATTTCCCTCCCAACAGGATGCCAATAGGATTCTGCTATCAGTCTCCAAAATAGACATTTGTCCTTGGGGCTTATTTATGGTTTATTTGATTTGAAGGAGACTTTATTTTTGTGGTTACTGCTATCATTTCTCAATTGGCAGAAAGTTATTTGCACTTGGTCTGCCATACATGAGGGAGTGCAGTGAACCATGTTATGTTTCTGCATCTCAAAAGCTGAGGGATTCCTAATACATTGAGTGCTCTGTAGGCAGAGGAATCTGTCTGCCATGATCCAAGAAGTGGTTAGAACTCCTAGAGAGGACCTTCTGAGTCCTTCTGCTGACTCCCAGCAAGTCTGTTCTTTCTATGCCTGCTAATAAAATTGCCTCAGGAAATCCTATGCATTTCTAATACAGTGCTGTGCTGTTGGTGCTTTGGGCTGGGGACAAATTTTTGGTAGAAACAAATACACAAAAAAGGCAAAGCCTTAAACTGCAAATGCAACATATTTTGTCCCAGCCTTAATTATTAGAGAGGTCGAGTATCTCAGCTTTTAAATAAAAGGAATGCTGTATTTAATCTCTTGCACTTGTCCTATTCCTACCTTAGGAGACCCAAACCAGGGACTGAAGAATTTAAATATAATGGGGTCATACTATTAATTCAATTTATCAGTTCCTCGTACTCTATTCACTAAAGAGTGGTGCCAAGTAAAAGGACCCATTCATTACTAGTCATAATATATGGTTTTTGTTTTAGTTAGTTACAGGCGTTTTTTCCCCAGAGGGTAAAAAAGTTACTGAAAATCAATAGAACTACTTTTTCTTCTGCAACAACAAAGTTAATGCTATTCAATGGAAGAAGATGCAGTCTTTCAGAAATGTCTTTCTCAACATCTCTCATCTGAAACTTCTCACACTCTCCTGAGATTTGAAAAAAGTCAGCCTAAGCATAAATAAAGAAATATGTATTGTTCTTAGGAAGGGTTAGAAAAATGAATCAAAGCAATATGCCTCTTGTTCCTACAGCAAATAGACCAAAAATGCAATCTTCCTCGTAAAAGCTTAATTTGTTAGATATACAAAAGAAACAAAGATCCAAAACCTGCTGCCAGTTAAACCTGTCTAAATCTGAGTAGCCATTTTGTCATTCAAAACCCTCAGGCTCAGATAGTGGACTTGAGAGAAGATATTGAATGAAACTAAATCTGTAGTTTAAAATTCTGCATCTCTCTACAATATAAATCCCTATTGGTGCCATTAAGTTAATGGACTTCCTGTGAATAAAGTGTAACATGTAATTTCTCTTCCTTATCTCTGATTATATTTAACATAAGAATAAAGCCTAAATTCTTTTGGGGAAGAGAAGGTGAATCTATTTCTGAGCATTTTGGTTAGTTTTAAGGTAAAATAGCAGAATTGGTTCACTGTCACTAAATATTTGTAACATTCTAATTGTGAATAAAGTTTAATGGGGA
This sequence comes from Drymodes brunneopygia, assembly GCA_013400955.1. Classification (NCBI taxonomy): domain Eukaryota; kingdom Metazoa; phylum Chordata; class Aves; order Passeriformes; family Petroicidae; genus Drymodes; species Drymodes brunneopygia. The sequence continues at coordinate 92,372 of VZTZ01004664.1, forward strand.
TGGATTGGGAGTATGAAAATTACAAAAGCCGAGAGTTGATGCAGATCTTAAATAGGGCATCAAGGCAAAAGCAGGGTTTAAGTAGAGACTAGAGCAAGGAAGAAACTTCAAGAAAACAAATAGAAAGAAGCCTTGAGTAGGCATCCTGAGGCACCCAGGGCTGGAAGATATAAGCAAGATGCCCCATCTCAGAAAGGTGAAACAGGCCCCTTTCAGAGCCATCCCTCTGATGTGATGATTTTGTGGGAATGACAATGGCCATTGCTCATAGACTTTGCTAATCCTGGTAGCATTAAGTGTCCCCCATGTCTCACCATGAGTTCTGATGATGATGCCATTGGTCACCTCCAGGCAGAAAAGCATGCAATAGTGCCTTTTTCAAAAAATAGACCTTAATGTCATGTACGGTTGCTGGCCTGACTCCAGTCCATCTCTCTACAAAAATGCTGAATTATCAATAATCCGTGTTCTGTATTGCTGTTGGTGTGCATGTGCAGTGTCATGTTGGAATGCAAGCTCAAGTCCACAACCTGTTTCAGTTCTAGAATTGCCTGAAGGTGACAGAATAGCATTAACATCTTCTTTGCTAAAGTGATTAATAGATTAATAATGGTAGCTGAGTGCTCATGGTGATTTATTTGACAAGCCAGTTAATCATCCAGGTATAATAGTACAGAATTAGGAGCATGCACTTCAGAGTAGGGTCAAAATTAGAGATCAGGAAGTCATTTAGCAACTGTAGGAGAAGATGAAGAATACAAAAGGTGAAAGGAAAAGAACATCTTGAAATATATGAATACTGGGAAATAGCTTCTCATGTTTTTCTTCTAAATTCCAATTTAATTTTCAGAGCTTTGAGAGCTTTGAGGAGCATGATGACTCTGCATCACAAAAGTCTCTAATCCTTTATTTTTTTTTTAGAAGAACACCTTGTGTGCACTTCTCCCTCCCAGCACAACAGCATAATTTGTATAATATTGTGAATAATATGCATAAATTTTATAGCCCTAAATACCAATATTTGGAGAATGGCTGTAGGAAGCAAAGTACTGCTATGCAAAAACAGTTAAAGTTTGTATCTTTCAGGCTACTTTATGCTAAACACTGCATTGTGTCTGAAGCAAATAAATTGTAAAGAGAATTATACTGAGTAGAAACACAGAGCTGTTGGAATTTTTGAATTTTTGTTGGAAATTTTAGACCTGAATTTGTCTGTAGAATAGAATAGAATATTGTGAACCTGTATCAGCAAGCTTTGTAGACCTTTAGTAGATTGTATGATTCCTGTTACTAACAAGTTCACTTAGTGAAACTTTTGTGAGAAAGTGTGAAACTTTTTCCTGTTGCTCCAGAGAAGAAGCTCTTCTCATGATGATATTTAAGTAGTATTTATTTCAGTATAAAAGCAAGAAGTATTTATTACTTCTTTATTTAGAATGAAATAGAATAGAGTAGAATAGAATAGAATAGAATAGAATAGAATAGAATAGAATAGAATAGAACACCTTCAGCTGGAAGGGACCTACAAAGACTATTTAGTCCAAGTGCCTGGCCAAAAACTAAAGAATATTGTTAAAGATATTTTCCAAACAATAACAGGCTTGGGGTTCTGCTCACCTCTCTGGGAAGCCTGTTCTAGTGTTTGACCACCCTCTCAGTAAAAAAATGCTTGCTAATGCCTAAACCTTACATGGTGTAGCTTTGAGCCATTCACACACATCCTATCACTGGATACCAGGGAGAAATGTCACAAAAATTAAGTCTTTAGGAGGTTTTGACCCTAAGGACATGCACACTATATGGCCAGAAACAAGATGATGCTGAAAGAACCCAGCAGTAGGAAAACAAAACTAAAAGCTTCAGTCATACAGGGGCCAGCTTACCCCTGTTAAGCAATAAGCACGGTGTAGAGTTTAGCTGTGTACAATTGCAGATGAGCTGGAGATCGTCTTCCAGAGAATAGGGATGTTCTTAATGGAATAAAAGAGTAAAGACAGAAAAACACACCTAATATACCATTTCTCTCCTGAATTTTCTTTGACTGGAAGTTGAGGGTTGAGAGAAACTAAAGAGGCTTCTTGACTTGGAAACAGAGGAACCAGCAGAGAAATTATTAATGAAAAGGAAGAAACTAACAGAATGCTCTGATTGTACAGAGACCCAAAAGTACTGAATAAAGATGTAAAAAAGAAAACATTTCAATAACCAACCAAGGAATAAAATTTAGGCCATATAGCTGATGCCAAACAGCTATCTAAAAAGACACATCAGCCTGTGCCCTTAAACCACCAGCATACATGTTCAGAATAGTTAGTACTCCTTTAGAAGCTTATTGAAGACCGTTATTTTGATTGGCTTTGGGATGTGAGCTTTTTCTGTAGAATATAAAAATTTTTTTATGCTCTTGAGATTAATAAGATTTAGTGATATTTTTATCTGGGAGAAAGCCAGCAACTAGAGAATTCTGGTAAGCCTTGAGGGAGAGGAAGAGGTGCTGGGTTAAAGTTTAAAAAAACCCAAACTCCAAAACAGAGGAAAGTCTAGGAAAAAGTATACTGTGGAGTTAATGCAGAGAACTAAACAGACAAATCCTGATAATTTTGAGGTCATCATCAATACCATCCTTACAAACAAGAAAAAGAAACAGAGGTGAGAAATTCATACTTAACTGAAAATAGCCACGTGGAAAGATGCCAGTTTGCAATGTGACTCGAAAACAACAGTTTAGGTTGAAAACCTTCAGGACATAATGTAAGCTATTAGCACAGATTGGTTGGTCGTTTCTGGCATAAAAGTTCCAGCCCTATATGATATGTTACTTTTATCATGCTACACTACTTTCTGGAGCAAACTAATGAAAAAGGATCTTGTAGGTCATTGAGGTACTTAAAATATAAGACAAGATGGTAAAAACTTTTAATGACGAATAATAATATTACAGATACTGGCTTGGCATGTTACAAATGTCAAAAATACAGCAGAAAAGATACATTGATCTCACATGAGGAAAATGATTCCTGAAGAAAAGCAGGCATAGATTTTTTGTTTCAACTACAAAACTTGGTACTTATTCTAGATAATTTTTCTTGCTTCCCTGAGAAGTTGATATTGGGAGACCTTTAGAAGCATATATAATAAAAAAAGTTTTCAATTAAGTTTGGACAATGGACCAGGAATAAAATTAGAAAAAAAATTAGTGAAGTTCAGATTCCATTAGTTACACTGAAAGTAGAAATGTGAAATATGGTTTATCATTCATGGAACTGACAAGTTTGTAATCTTAGAAACTAGATACAAAGAAGGATTGTCCTTCATAAAAGGAGGAATTTTTTTACAATGAAGGTGGTGGAACACTGAAACAGGTTGCCCAGAGAGGTGGGAGATGCCCCATCCCTGGAAACATTTAAGGTTGGATGAGGCTCTGAGTGACCTGATCTACCAAGTTTTGACTAAGAGAGAATGTGGTTAGACTTCACCGCAGAAGTAAACTCCTGACTATCCACACTAAAAGAAGAATTAACTTAGAGGCATCCCCTTTTCAGCCCTTACAAATACTGCATTCCCAATGTCTTCTGAGTGGCCAGGTTAAATTACAGTCTTGAGTTTCCCTGACCATACCACTGCTCCTGGCTCAGCCTGTTGGTGTGTGCACTCCAGAAGGGCATTCTGAACTCACCCAGGCAAGATACGATCTCTGCAGGCTGGCTGATGTGACTGACAGTCACGCTTGACTGTCACTAAGCCAGTCTAAGACTGAAGTGGCTCTGGCTGCACCAGCCCGTGCAGAATAATGCAGGCTGGATTGTAGATCAAAGCTTTTCTTACCAACCCCTGTCATCAGCAGGACCTGGGAGCTTGTCCCCTGCCCATGTGGGGCAGAGGCAGAAGAGCACCCATTTCTGTTATTGTGACAGCTCTGAATGGTTGCTTGGGGGTTCTGAAATATACCTTGGCTTGAACTCCAGCTGTGATTAAATTTGTTTCCAGCAGACAGCAACTTAACATAAAACTAACAAGAATAAAGTGAGGATTTTGACAAGGTGTCATCTGAAAGATTTTTCCAGCACACAGGGAGGCTGTTGGAGATTTCGCGGTATAATTCCTAATATGACAGGGACTAAAGCTGAACCCTTGGTCATCCATTTTAAATTTAAACCTTCCTGGGTCACTATGCTAAAACCACTCAAGATAATTTTTAACACAAAAATCAAAGAAGGGATCAATGTAATTTAACTTGAAAAGCCAGGCTGCAAAATCAAGCATCAATTCTGAGAGCATGAAAATGTCCTCTGATGAACACTGAAGATAAGACCATAATAAAGAAGTCATAGCAAAGACTGATCAGTGGGATTTTCCTTTACAAAAAACAGAACATGTTATAAATTCTCACCCTACTTTTCCAAGTATTTGGAGGTGGATTCGTTGTGTTGAAATCCTAAAGTGATGCTATAAACATTGTTTTAAAAAACTAGTGCACACTTCACAGACTGAATTTTCAATTCATATGATATGGAACAATTTTCAGATGGAAATTATCTTTCACTTAGCAGAGATAGGGATAGAAAAAGAGTAGTAAGGGGGTAATTCTGCTGATAAGGGTGTTGACCTAAGTTAAATACTTCATAGTTATAGAGAAATCAAATGAAAGATAATAGTCTCAGTAGTCTTCCAGAATAGAATATTCTGTCTTCAGCTGTTGGAAAAATACAGGAGATTCCCAATTACAAACTCAGTCAACCCAAACTGAGCACCAAAATGACACAGAAATAATGTAGTATTTGAGAGCTAGTGTGCGATATTATACATAATGAAGCATCTAAGGTGAGAAAGGGAATAATGTTTTATAGCAAAGGAATTGAAAATTATATAAAATCAAAAAGACAATTATGAAAGTCATCAACAATTTAAATTCTATTATGAGTAATCTTTAGTGTGAAGGTCATTGTATCTTCAAGGTGCTAATTTTCTCTTTTGCTATCTTTCTCACAAGAAGAAGAAAAAGGAAGCAAAATAAGACTCAGTTCTTGCTCAAAAATAGATTTGGGAGCTTCCAAGACCAAACTGATTGCCCGGAAATAGGATTTTTATAGGACCATGAAACATTATGTTCATGTAATCTTATTTATGTCCAACTACACTTTTGTCCAAGTCAAATACCTTGATTTGAGTTGTTTTCTATGCATCCAGTCAGTGATGACACCATTGTAATGGGTAAAATGTTCCACTGCAGGTTCTTCAAACATCTGTTTTTTCTGGGAAAAAGGAAACATCATTTGGAATTTTAAAAATTACAATGTATTTGCCCATCCTGTGGGGTTTTTTGAAAATTTCTTTTTAGCTCCTGCTTTTCATAAAACATAGCAGAGTCTGAGTGTATCACACACATCAAAATGAATGTAGTTGAGAAATGCACAGCATTATGATGAATGAATGATGAATGAATGAATGAATGGGTGAATGGATGGATGCAGACTTTCAGGCACAATGACCACATATCTCATACTCTCAGGGAAGGTGGAAAAAAGTCCATGAAGAGAAGCTTGTTATATCAGGTGCAGAGATGAGCCTGATCTCCACATTTTCAAATGGAGTGGACTGGTAGATTTAATATGACATATTTAATTATTTGTCTTAATAATATGTGCACCCACACACGCTTCTTTCAGATCCAGTGTGGATTATTACCTGCCATTGAAATTGTTGGTTCATTAAAGCAATAAAATCCAAAATATGTAAGCATGAAATCATATGTATTTAATGCAATAAAATGACATCTGAACCAATTCAAGATGTCACTAATTTGCTCAAAGTATCTGTTGGTCATGGATCCAACTTTGGCAATGCCATTCAGTGGTGTCATTTTGACTCCAGTTTGAAACACTAACAGTCTGTATATAGTGATATCAAGAGTGTATTTGTGGACCTATCTCCGAACTGCATCACTGAATCTGCATTACAGCATCAGAGAGGTACATACAGTCTGTAACCTGCTGCTCAAGTAAATGGATGAATTGAAGCCAGTAGTAAAGAATATTTCCTGTTCTTTTCAAGGCTGGATTATTACCTGGGAATTACAGATTGGGATGCTGTGATGCAGCCTGTTTGGATTCAGTTTGTTGAGGGACAAAGCAAACCTGAGGGAAATATAAGTAGAGCATAAATATTACCTACACCAAAATTTTTCCTGTTGAATTCTCTTTAAGCTGGTGTGATTTTTAATCTGTTCTTATGTAATTGGACTCAGTTATATTTCTGAAAAAGCAAGACCCTTCAAAATCTGGAAATGTTCTGCTATTGCTTAAGATGTTCGTCTTGTTGAGCCATGACTGTCATAAGCCAAACTGTAAATGTACAACACAAGGCTGAGTATAGACCCAGTGCTAACTGATGAGTCTTTAGCCACTGAGCAGATGATGCCCCAGTGCTGGTTGCTTGCTGTGGACGCTTTCCCTTATGGCACCTCACTAGACTGGGCTGTGGTTACATGAGGCTTCCAGAGCTGGTCTGTAGGTCCTGATATTAATGAGCACAATGGCACAACCTCATCAGTCCTGTCACCTTTCACTGGTGTACCAAGGCATGCAGATGTACAAACAGTATAGCCAGGAAACAAACGAGAAATGCATCATTTTTGCAGCCACAGATAAGTATTTGGTACTGTCAGCAGAGACTAACTGAAGGTAAACAGCAGTTCTACTGAATATTCAATTTGTCCCATATCGTGTCAGTAAAAATAACAAAGATCTCTTTTGCTCTAAATAATACAGATTACTCTTTCAGAATTTTATCACTTCAGCAATGCTGTCAAAAGTATGTAAGGCAAAATGCCCTGCAATATCAGTATTTCATATGTCACATTGACACTCTCCACAGCTTTTTCTTTAGGCCTCAATGGTTAGAGTGAAGATGGGAGAGGTGGCATTTACTAACTCAAGTGCTTTACTGCCAGCTTTCATTTCAGATGAACTTACTCAGGCACAGCCTCTTCCTCTGACATAACATTGTATGTTGGCCAGCTCTTATCTCTCAGCTATTATGAGTACCAGAGGGAACAAAATAATTCCTACTTGATTTTGTAAAAGTTATTTTGGAGCAGTTTTTAATTAGCAACTACTCATAGGAGTCTGGAAAAAAAGGGCTTGTCTACTAAACAGATTTCAAATAGCCACATTAGAATGGGTGAGAAATGGGATTTTCATGTTCATACCTTTCTCATGTCTTCATTGCATGACAGGATGATGAAGGCACAATGCCTTTGTGCACTTCTATTCCTAATACTGTGTTATAACACATCTCCCTAGCAACACAGGCTACTGAAAGCACATCAAATTTTTCCTCTGCTCACTAAAATTTCTTATGATAAAATACTGAATTGAATTCAAAGTCACAGCTTCCCCTAGAAACATTCAATTGTCTGGACCTGGCATATCTGAAGTTTGAGCAGGAATGACAGCTTGGACCTTGAACCGTTTTCAGTGGTAGGAAAGTTCATATGTGCAGATGAAACTGCCTTAGAAATTAGTGTAAAGCTGTCATTGAACTCTCCCAGGAGCAAATGGCCATCACAAATCTCATTTTTTCCCAGCCAAAATGTGAGGTTTAATTCTTTGATTTGTCTTTTCCAATGTATTTATCTGCTCTAACAGATATTGAAGAAAAGTAATACACCATTCAAAATAAGACATTCCAGGTTTCATTTTACAGAAGAAGGGCACGACTACGAGATACATACTGTAGGGGGCAATGTATTGGCTGATCCTCCTAATTTATTAGCACAAGTGAGATCAAAGGCCACTTCTAGGTAAGCTCATCCACATGAACTTCCCCACTCTTCTCAGGCCCTTAGGAGTATTCCTGGATTGGATAGACAGAAGTAGAAGGCACAAGATAAAGCAAAAATGTGAAAAAATAGTTAAGAGAGAAACATAATGAATCAATGTACAGTTAATCAGGAGGACAGATTGTCAACACAACTCCTGCATGCTCTAACTGCATGCAGCAGCAGCTGTTTGCTCTGTGCTTAAAAGAACAGCTCTTCTGACAACATAAATTCCACTAAAGAATTTTAGCTATTTAAAAGGTGATTAGATTGTAGCAATTTATTCTAGTTTTATTACAATGTTTTTTTTTTCCTTAGGGAACCTAAAGGCTTGTTATCATTACTCATAAAGCACTTTTACTCCTAATAATCAATATCGATTTTAATATACTATATTATTGCTTAGATTTATATTCTTGTTTTGTGTGGGATTTAGGTATTAATATAATTAAAAAGAAATGAGATAGAGTGCTCTGCTTGAAAGTTTCACATTAAAAATAATTAGCTTTTCCTCTCATTTCCAGATGATACAGAAATGTTTACACTGAACTATTTATATTGAATACTTTTCTTCTGTTCTTCTGAGTTAAAGAGTTTTAATAAATAAGGGATAACAGGGCCTTTCTTTAGGGAACATCCAGGTAGCAATAAAGATTCCTCCCCTAGCTGAGGTGAGAATTAGGCCTTTGAGAATTTTGAGGAGAAACCCAATTCATTTCCAATGCACTGTCACATGTTAATTGAAACCAGTTAAATAATTCAAGCAATAAATCTTTGACCAAAGCCATTTTGTTTGTGACAACCTTTATGCTAACCCTTTGTGATAACCTCTCTCTCCAATATAATTAAGTAAGCTATTATTCTTTGTCAAACCTAAATGTTTGCTAATTCAGTTATGCCCCATAGCTCCCACTTAGATTTATCTGGCCAGACAGTTTTTACCACAGTCTGCACAAAAACCCCCAAACTCTTGGCACAGAATCTCCTACAAAGTACTTTGCAGGCTCTTCTGTTCTGTGCCCTGCAGGAATATATTTTACATATCAGAAATGTGACAGCAAAAAAAGAGAAGTATTTTTCAGAAGGAAATTCAGCCTTTTACTTTCCATGCATTTGAGGGTAAGTAATATTTTTGAAGAAGATTTCCTTTTAAAATAAGAATTAAAGGAAATGTAGTACCCTGTCCTCTGCAACTAGCTGATCTGATCTGTAATTACTACAGAGACAGTCAGAAGAAATCAGACTGAAAAAAGCAGAAATTTGTTTTTCTCTCTTGAAAGAATTGGTATGTGCTTCAATGTGGTGTGTATTTTGTTTGGTTTTTTGTTTAAATCTGCATACTAGATCAAAATTAAGTTATTTCCATCCTGTGAATGGGTAGGTGCATCAGCTAGAACCCAATGTTGCAATTAAACCCACTTGGTACCTTTATTTTGTAAATAATCTGGAAAATATCTCAAAAAGCAATAAATTGTATTGTCTTCATCCTTTGCCATTTATATAGTGCCACTTATACGATTAATTCATACAGCTTTCCAAAGCACTTCCAAATGATACACTGAGAAGTTACTCTAAAAAGTATTAGGAAACAGCCATTTCAAATATGGTATTTGGGGGAAATTAAATGGTGAACACAGTATTAGATGTCAAGACAAGGAGTGCAAAACAATACTCAGTCCTTTTACACTGCATAAAGCAATGGGATCTAGATCTGAGGTGAAGCATCTAAGATACTCTGACAGTCACAATAAATAGCAATAAAGTTATAACATTCTGTCATGGTTTAACCTCAACTGGCAATTAAATACCACACAGTTGCTGTCTCACTCTCCCATGCCGGTGGGATGGTAAGGAAAACCAGAAAAAGGTAAAACACTTGGGCTGAGATAAGAACAGTCTAAGAACTGAAGTAAACTAAAATTTAATGATAATAATAATAGTAAAGAAACAGAAAAAGAGAGAGAGGGATAAAATCCAACTACGATAAGTGAAGCACAAGACAGCTGCTCACCAGCCATTGACCAATGCCCAGCCCAACCCCAAACAGTGGTTGGTACCTCATGGGCAACTGTCTCTTGTTTACAGGCTGAAAATTGCAGTTCCCGCCCAAATCAGGACATATCCTCTTTCAGAACTGTAAGAAAAGTGAAAAAATATATAGCATCTTTCCTCTTCATTAAATTATATGCTATGTTTCGCAAGAGTTCCATTTTAATCACATATCGTTATATAATAAAGGCACCACGTAAGACAAGCAGGCTGATGCTCCTGAAAATCTCCTGACTATAAGCCAAAATGTTAATGGAACACCAAAGTACTTGGAAACATGATCTTCCAGGTCATTTCCAGTCTAAGTACTAAGAGGCCTGATCCTCCTTCACAGAGAACTCAAGTACAGAATTCATGCCTTCCTCATTTCTCTGTCAAGGGAGAGAAGGATGGGTTATCAAAAGGACTTCACTAATTAAGGAGAAATTAAATCAGAGTCCTGTCAGTCTGTTCATATACTGAAATTTACAGGAACAGGAGGACCTCATCCAATTTATTTTTTTAATATAGTGTAAATATATCCAATCACTTCACTGAGGCTTAGATAATGCCTTCAGTAGGTGGGAGTAGGTTCTACGTAACTCAACTGCACACTCTGCCTTATGACAGCAAATCACCTTCCCAGAATATATTTCTGAACTGTGAATGAACATTGAATGGCAAATTGCCATGGATTTATCACATAAATTCCCATATATTCTACAGGAAAGCATGACAGAGGAATATCATAAGGGAATCATAACTTAGCGTGTATTACTCTTGGTAGCTTTGCAGCCAAGCTTTGCTCTGGTGTTTGCATCTCTGGGTGTTCTTTCCAAGGGAGACAATAGTACAGAGGTTGCACTTGCAGTTCTGGGTAAATGACCCTTAATAAAAAAAGTCTCTGGGCGGTCCAAATCACCACTTCACTGTATTCTCACTCGGGTTTATGGGCCGAAATGTATTATCTTTCCCCTGTAAGTCATTACAAAGTATATAGAAAGTTACCAAAGCAAAACTCCAGTGTATTAGCAAACAGGACGTTTTTTCAGTTGATCCAAAGCCAGGCAGTGAACTCACTGCTTGGAACTATGGCTTAAAATAACCTTATTTGTTTCCAAGTGGAAATCTACAGCCCTGATATCCCTGTCTATAACTTGATTTTGGTATCTATTAATAATTTAATAATTGTTAAGTAATTATTAAAAGATGTGCCTTTAATATAGAATTTGAACTCCTATTTAAAATACTACTATGTACAGTTCCCTTAACAGCCAAATAATTAAGTTCTACAATCTAGCTAATCTAGCCAGCTAATTACAAATGTGACAGTATCTCAAGAAAATGAATGGTACCAATCTGTACTGTTTCTCTTCTGGTTACCCCCAACACTGTGGTTCTGCAGCATAATCAGTTGTCTTTTCAGTTCTAACCTCATTGCAGCAAGTGCTATCGCTTCATCTAGGTTCTGTCATGTTCCAACCATATTATTGTTTTGCAGTGAATAATAGTTGCATGAGCACAACTCATGGGACTGCTATAGGCCCTAATTCACAGTACTCTCTCTACCTGGCCCCTATGGTGCCATTTTCTATGTCTTGTGTGGGTCACTAGGGCCTTTCATAGATCGTACTCCAAAATTATCTGTCGGTCACATAGAAGTTAATGAAGATAGTCCAGCACAAGAAAAAAAAAGAAATTTAAAAACAATGAAATAATAAACCTTTATTCATCCATCCAAGGAGAACTGTTCTCATTTACAGACGACCCAGGACATTCAGCAACAGCACCTTTCTAAAATGTTAGTCTTTCTTAGTTTAGAATACAGTAGTGGCAAAACTAGAAGGGACTGTGATAATGGAAGTTGATTGTAAACATGAAGTCCCNGTAGTACAGAGGTTACACTTGCAGTTCTTGGTAAATGACCCTTAATAAAAAAAGTCTCTGAACAGTTCAAATCACCATTTCACTCTATTCTCGCTCGGGTTTATGGTCCAAAATGTATTATCTTTCCCCTGTAAGTCATTACAAAGTATATAGAAAGTTACCAAAGCAAAACTCCAGTGCGTTAGCAAACAGGATGTTTATTCAGTTGATCCAAAGTCAGGCAGTGAACTCACTGCTTGGAACTATGGCTTAAAATAACCTGGTTTGTTTCCAAGTGGAAATCTACAGCCCTGATATCCCTGTGGATTTTGGTATCTATTAATAATTTAATAACTGTTAAGTAATTACTAAAATATGTGCCTTTAATACAGAACTTGAACTCCTATTTAAAATACTAGAAAGTACAGTTCCCTTAACAGCCAAATAATTAAGTTGTACCAATCTAGCTATTCTAGCCAGCTATTACGAATGTGACAGTATCTCAAGGAAATGAATGGTACCAATCTGTACTGTTTCTCTTCTGGTTACCCCCAACACTGTGGTTCTGCAGCATAATCAGTTGTCTTTTCAGTTCTAACCTCATTGCAGCAAGTGCTATCGCTTCATCTAGGTTCTGTCATGTTCCAACCATATTATTGTTTTGCAGTGAATAATAGTTGCATGAGCACAACTCATGGGACTGCTATAGGCCCTAATTCACAGTACTCTCTCTACCCGGCCCCTTTTCTATGCCATTTTCTATGTCTTGTGTGGGTCACCAGGGCATTTCATAGATCGTACTCCAAAATTATCTGTCGGTCACATAGAAGTTAATGAAGATAGTCCAGCACCAGAAAACAAAACAAAACAAAACAAAATTAAAAACAATGAAATAATAAACCTTTATTCATCCATCCAAGGAGAACTGTTCTCATTTACAGATGACCCAGGACATTCAGCAACAGCACCTTTCTAAAATGTTAGTCTTTCTTAGTTTAGAATACAGTAGTGGCAAAACTAGAAGGGACTGTGATACTGGAAGTTGATTGCAAACATGAAGTCCCTCATGGGTCTCATGGTGTACTCCATCTGCTACGCTCTACAGCTCTACAAGTTAGCAGAGGAACAGAACTCAACACCTATTCCTAATCTAACACGGGAGGATTGTTTTTCTAAGGCTGTATATCCTCAGTGTTTCTAAATGTAGAAACTCTTTATTTGGATCCAGTACCCAGAATAGACAAGATTTTTTTTTCCTTTCAAAGGCCACCATAGCATACATCAACACAAAGGGAGATTTATTTTATAGAAAATGAGCCCTTCCTTAAGATGTTTGTATTTGAAGTTAGAAACCTCACTGTACATGGTGTTTCCAGTCTATTAATTGAATAGATCTAATTTTATTTTGTGCCAAATTAGCTATTGAATCAGAAACTATTTTTTCTTGGTGATCATGGAAATTCTATTTATAATTCAATAAAGATTTCTGTTGCTGCTTTCACTATATCCAAGCATTCACCAAAATACTCACCCATGTGAATTGCACATCAGATCAAAAACACCTTCTGAATATTCACTTTTTGTAGTGAATACAATGATGAATGACATGCAATGACATGCAACTCATGATGAATGACATGCAATGACACAACACCTGGGAGAAATTGCTTATAAAATCATAATTCTTTTGGGATGCATGAAATTTTTTGCCAGTGAAATGCAATTTGAATGGTGATGGGTTTAAGATATAATCTAATCCAATAGAGAGCAGCTGAGTTATCTCACATTTATCTTGGACTGTGATTCATGTTACCTGTTTAGGCACCATGAAGACACTGCTAACTAGCCATACAGCTGTGCCTATGTGACTTAGATGTCTAACTTGCTTCTACTGATATGTTTTGGCCTGATTTTCTTGTTGTGACCAATGTGGTGTGCTCTTCTCCCAAAGCTTAAAAAATGGTCTACACTTATGTAAAGTAGTGTCCGCTGCTCACTAGAACTGGTGGTTGGAGATTCCAGGCCTTAAAATGCAATGTGAATGGCACAAAGAAGCCACAAGTGCTACTCCCATCAAGCCCCTCCCTCTGTAGTAATTTGTAACATGATTCCTTATTTTCTTGTCTTCAAGTGCAATTATAAATTTGAAAGTAATCGCATAGCAGACCCAGAAACTGAATACCCAGAAACTGAATAAACAGAAAGGAACTTAGATTCAGTTTTCACAGTTAATTTGAGAGACCATTATGCTCTACCAACTATTCTCTAATAGGCAGGGAAAAGCACAGTTTTTATTGCACAAATGCATTAGTATGAATAAAACAAATGATATCTCAGATGCATTAGCTGGTTGGTTATTCTTTAGGACTTCTCATCATAGCCTGAAGTCTGATAGAATAAAATTACCATATTTTCCTTTTACTCTTTAAAAAAGGAGACCAAAAGAAGAAAGAATGACCTTCAGAGAATTAGATTATAAAAAGCAATGATAAGGCCATACATCTTTGTTTCAATCTAAACCATATATAGATGGGTTTTTATGTAATTTTTTTTCTACATAGGTTGAGTTAAGCCTCACTGAAGGAAGGGCAATGGAAAATAAAATGAAAAATACAGCAGAGTAGGGTCTTTGTTAGCCTGGCAAAAGAGACATGCTCGCTTTTAATGTGTTAGCAATTGCTATTGTTCCCACAGACTGAAACACTTGTGGGTTAACCGATATATTGAGCAGTGGAATTGACTTTAAAAATGTAACAAGAGCCTTTTGCTCAGTAGATGGATTTTTCAAAAATCAGGCCTATGCTGTCTGTAGCCAGAGTGGTCACAATCTGACAGCTTTATATAAGAACACCAGCAAACAGGCTGGCGATATGACCATTCCACAAATTTAGTATGATGCATCTGTCATTCACTGGCTTCTTATATGAGGATTATAACTAAGACTCTTTGCCTAAATTATGATTGGAAATGAAATGCTCTCTTATATTAGTTGCAATTCTCCTTCAGATTGGCAGAGGGAAGTATGAGGAAAAGTGTTTGGTCTTGATTTAATAGAATAAATCCAGGTTGATGGAAGGGTGTTTTTTAAAAAGCTTCCATGTTGTACCAAGAGGAGTTAATTGCTGCCTGGTAGCAGATGAGAAATTCTATGCAGCAGTGACCTGGTGCTGGCTTTGCTTTCCATTAAGGACATGACTGATGAGTAGAGTGTTCATCTCAGTATAGGTGTATTTATATTGGAACAAAATAACCCCATCTGCCTCCATTTTACCTATTTCCCCCATCTATTCAAAAAGAACTTCATATTTTTATTTTCTATATAGAAAGAAAGAATTTTATATTTTTATTAGGCTTCTTATGGACAACCAGGTAAATTGAAGGTTAAATAAAATTTACACCAAAACACAAAGCAAGTATACTTTTAAATTTTTTTTACTAAATTTTTTATTTACTGAGAAACAATCTACTATCAGATTGCACTCTCCTTTTATTTAATCCTCTAATAAAATTAATTTGGGGAAAAAGTACTGTTCATAGTTTAGAAGAACTCAGATGAAGTTGCTTGCTACTGTAATGTCTACATCTTTGTTCCATTAGAACTCACTTCTGTTGCCTGGGAAGCAGAAGTGGATGAAAAGATGCAAATTACAGCAGAGATTACAAACTATTTCCAGTATAGTCTTGGAAGAATTTCTCTGCTTCTTTGCTTGATGGATAGTCCAGCCTTTGTGAGAGCTCTAGATGTATGTAGAAGGCACACATTTAAAATGATGCACATGTGGCAGCTTTATAAATATCTATGATATCAGAACTGGTACAATATCTGAGGAATAGGCAAAATTCATTTGGTTTAAGACAGAGTCCAAACAATATGACGTGGGTAACTACAGAGACTACTCTTACCATAAGATCATGGACAGCTATACAGCAAATAGTGAAGGAAAACTAATTCAAACTATTAAAAGAAGATGGAAAAAATGCAACATTGATTTACTAAAGTCAGCTCACTTCCAACTATTTCTAAATTTCTTTTTGGTGAAACCTCTGATTTTGATCAATGCAATCTTGTAGTAAGCTTGCACTTTGTGCATTCACCACAGTTCACTCCTCACAAAAAAAAAAATACCAGATTTCTGTGTTACAAAGAGACACTCACATTCATTCCCCATTCAGATAAAACTTCCCCCACATATTCTTGCATTTCTTATATAGTCATCACGTTTTTTCCTCACTCTCCTTTTAAATCTGAGTGTGCAGGATTTTGTCTGAGTTTAAAACACCGTTTTCTCTGGTAACAGAGGTAGCAATGGTTGGTAAATGTTGAAATGTAAAGAATTCTTCTCCAGGTTTTAGGATATTTAAAGAAAAGGCTGCTTATACTGTGAATGCAATATATATTAAATAGATCATCTGAATAGTGTAAGCAATGCAGTCAAAAGAGATAGTATTGAAGTAAATGTGCAAATCTCTTGCCTAAAGTAGTGAGGAACATGGAATGGCTGACTGAGTAGTTTACAAGAATCTGCTCCCATGAGTATCTTTTGATGGAAAGAAAGATACAGTGGTGGTTATTTTCAGGTTCTGTATAAGCTCACTAAAAGCCTGTGGTGGCTGACAGCAAGCCAAACCAGTTGAAACAAATCTTTTTGTATCAATAACCAATTACATCCTTGTTCCGCCTCAGTAACACAGATTGATAGTTCCATTATAGTGTTTAATTAGAATTGTTTTTAATTTATCCCTTAGAAGTGGTCTAATTGGTGAAGGAACAGATGTTACAGGTCACGTGGCACCAGCACGACAGTGCTGGTACAGAATGGCCAACTGGGCTGTGAATGCCTTCCAGAATCTCTTTCAAACACAGGCATGGAGGAGAGTTTGCAGCATGTCTGGTTTCATTTGCAGATATAACCTGCAAAACCTGTGAGGTTCAATCTCCTGCTGGGATGAACTCTAAACTTTCTGACTGGGAGGAACAGTCAGTGACTATTTTTCATTATCATTTCTTTGGCAGCTGGTAAACATAACAGATTCAGGACAGCAGGCAAACAGGACTCTA
>VZTZ01004665.1:1797-36625 GCA_013400955.1 Drymodes brunneopygia
AAAAAAAAAAAAAAAAGAAAAAAAAAGTGAAAAAAGGACTTTTGTTATGCCTGATTGTTCCAGCTCAAATAATAGAATTATTTAGGTTGGAAAAGACCTCTAAGATGATCAGGTCCGACCATTAACCCAACACCACCAAGTCCACCCCTAAACTATGTCCCCAAGTGCTATATCTACACTTCTTTTAAACACCTCCAGTGATGGTGGCTCCACCACTTCACTGGGCAGCCTCTTCCAGTGCTTGATAACCCTTTCAGTGAAGAAGTTTTTCTTAATATCCAATCTAAACCTCCCCTGGTGCAATTTGAGGCCATTTTCTCCATTCAGGCAGCTGTTGAGAGCAATAAGGTCTCCCCTGAGCCTTCTTTTCTCCCTCAGCCCCTCCTCATAACAGTTGTATTCCAGACCCTTCATCACTAATGCAGCTTTATAGCTAAACATTTATACTTATATACAAATGTGATGATAAACTTTATTATTGTCCTTAATTCTTCTGAGGTGCTGTGTTCACAGAGACAGTATGAGAGCTATAACAGCAGCTCCTGCATGGAAGCAAGTTGCAGATCTGCAGAGGGAGGGCTCAGCCAAACAAAGTTTTTTTGAAGACATCTTTCACACATTGACAACATCCTACCTATATGCATCCAGCTGATTCAGAGCTAAGGATGAAAGAATGCTGATAGTGAGATGGTGGCTCCAGGTCATACAGGAACGATTTAGTCTGAACATTTCATGAACTTCAGCTGATTCCCTTGTTACCTCCTAGGCAGATTTGGAGTCTCGTTCTGAGGACTCATGTTCAGTGAGGCCTAAGAGGATCCCACCTCTTAGTACCAGCCCTAAGCTATATATTTTCCACATTCTGAGGAGAAGTCTGAATGAGATAGTGGAAGGAAGCCTTTTGTGAGCCACATGTGTTACTGCACTCACTTTCAACCCAGACCCATCCTCTGGCTCTCAGGGAGAAGTGGGCAACTGGGACTTCTGTTCTGGTCACACAGGTCTTTGCATTTGCTCCCTGTCCTAGGAATGAGGGCATCAGCCACAGGCTGCACTTCACCAGCTATGAGAAAGTCACCTCCCATCCATCTTCCAGAGATGAGGTCAGTGGATAGGTCCTCCTTAGGCATGGGTGGGATTTTGTAGCACTTTGATTGACTCAGGCCAAGATGGTGCACGCTGATTACTGTTTACAATAGTCATGGGATATTTACAAAACATTTCCATGTAACTGTGTTTCTCCTAGTGTGTCTCTGATGAGGCAGTGTAGTAAAGGACATTGCTCAGGTTTCCCTTGGTAGGTGTTGTAGTGTGGCATAGTAGATTCTAAGGTGTCTTAAGGCTGTTCAACCAGAGGGCAGAAGACATTTTGTGCCTCAAGAATTTCGAGCCATTTCCTCTTTCCTCTTGATTCAAAGAAAGAGAAGGCTTTAAATTATGAAGGGATGAAAAAAGTCTCTGAGCAGCCTGAGAATGCAAAGGAAAAGAGAAGGTGGCTTAAGCTATCTCTGATTCAGTCCCTCTCAGCCGCGTTAGGGGTACCTTGGTGGCAGGTAAGTTTGTGACTATTAGTAATTATCTTGGCCACTGTCACATGATATGGGCTGATAATAACAGCGGTGCCATGAGAACAAATTATCTTGTGACAGATGCTGATTTTAAGGATGTATATTCTCTGCAGTATTAGATAGGAACACTAGATACCAAAGTCAGCATTACCTGACGTGCTATTGGATTAGATTTTTGTACTGTACCAGATGCTAAATCAACTGAGAGATTTTGCTTACCAAAGCAAGCTAACAAAACAATGTTTTACAAAACACTTAGAATTGTATACCCTGCCAAAATTTTCTGTAATGGAAGACGACCAAGTCTGACTTCCTTTTTTCATAGATTGCCAGGTGGCACCTCCCACACATTCAGTCTGGTCACGTTATTTGAAAATATTTTTGAACAAAAGAAAGATATTTTTTCTTTCTTTTAATATCTTTATTAAATATTATTAAACAGTCCTACTTTTGACACAATACAATGAAGGTTATTTTTTAAAATGAATTATACAAAGGGATTAATTTCAGAATTTCATGAAATCCTGGCTAAGCAAGATAATTTATACTGCCCAGAAAAGACTCCGGTAGTGTAAGACTACATTTTTTCCTTGCATTGAATGAGCTGCTGGGGGTAATTAGATAAATCAAACAAAACCAAGCCAATCCACAGGTATCTGCCCACCCCTGGAAAGACCTACTGTGTGTAGCAACCTGCAATGGGGAAGGAGACGAGGCTGGCAGTCTGTACAGAGTCACTGTCTGCCTGTGGCTGGAGTACCATCCACCACAGCAGTCCCGAGCCCTTCCCTTCACCCAGAGCCAGCTCAGGGACAGAGCTGTCCTCGCCCGCTCTGCTTGCTGGGCATGCAGACATCAGCCCAGCCCTGGCACTTCTCTGGGTTCCTTTGGCATAACTGAGGTCAGGACCTTGTGGCAGGAGGGCTGACTGGGAGGTGGATGTATGAAGGGCCCAGGGAAGTTGCAGCTGGCCAAAGTGCACATTGCTGACTGCTGGGGTGATGCTATTACATGGCAACCCAGGAAATTTCTGCAGTGACAATTTTTGTGTACAATCACCAGTGCACTGGTAACAGTAACCCATGTTTTTATTTCTTCAGGATAAATCTTCCTCAGGATTCCTTCTTTCCAGAGTGTAGGGGGGAGCAGGGAGAGTTGATGGAACTCTGCATTTACCAAGTCACTATGGAAATGGGAAATGCATAAACCTAATGTTATCCTTTTGGATGGGAAGATCTAGGGGTGCAGTTATTGCCTGTGCAGGTGGTGAAACTAAATCAAGTATGGGCAATGGGATGAGCCAAAAGCACTTTCCAGGGATGACTGGATGGAAAGTCTAACTCCACTTGTGGGGCAACTGTTTCATATATCCCATATGACTCATCAGGGTCAAATCACTGCCCTTTGAGGCAAATGCAAAGCAAATATACCATGGCCTGGGAAAACTAGGTTTCAGTCCTAAATACAGAGTGAAGATAAAAATCAAATCAAAATAGTTTGTGCTTTCCAATACCTAAGTCAAATGGAAAAGCAGGTGCAACTCCAGCCAAGGACAGAGTACCTGTCACTTCCTACGGCTGTGCTGCCAGGAAGTCCCTGGATGGCCAGGAATGATATGCTTGGCACTTCCCTCTCTGTCAGCCATCTCTCCCCTGTCCTCTGCTTTGTTGTGGCTCCTTGCAGCTTCTTAACAGTTTCCCACTTGAGATAAATTCCTGGGAAATGTGAGGGTGTAATACTACAAGAGTTTTCCAGCTTGGTGTGCACCACAGAGCATGTAAATTCTCATCAATCAGGGACAGAGGAGGAGGAAGCAACATTGAAGGACCTGCACACCCTCCCCCACTGGCAAAGCTGGGATTATTGTAAGGTCTTTATAACACCGTTCTTAAAGAGCCCCTTTTTATCAGTCTGGTCAAAGGGTCTGGATCTGGGAACATCCATAGAGAGTTTTTGTCTATACTTCATAAGCAATTTCCAATAGTTTCTTCCTAGAGTGATTTTTCCATGACCTTTCCCTTTGTGCCTGCCCTCAGCCACGGGTTTGGACACTGTGCTATGACCATCTTTTCTATGTCTCCTTGGCATCCCATTTGGCATCTCCTGTCAGCAACACTATCTGTTCCTCTTCTCTCACCTGCTTGTGCCTGAGGTTCTCCATCCACTTGCTGTGCTTTAGCCACAGACATGAACACAAAGAAGGAAGCTGGGATATTCTTTCTTTAAGCTGCATTAAAGCAACTGCTTACTATAACTTACTGTCTTTTACTATCATTTCATGCCAATACAAATATGGTACATGGGAAAGGGTTTTACCCACTTAAAAATAAGCACATGAGGTGTGGAACAAGGAGGAATGTGGCCAAAGAATTTAATCCCTGCGTGCTTTCTGCTTAGGAGGGACGAGTGAGGTGACTTTTTACAGGTGACAATTACAAGCCAGAAACTAGGTAGGTTTTCTTACTGAACACACTGCTCTTGCTTTGCATACCCAGCCTTAGGACAGTTCCTTAGTCTGCTGATACTCTATAGGCAAACTTAATATTCAAAAACATTCATGTTTTTGGTACTTGACTATTGTTTAAATAAAGCACTTATAATAAAAGGAAGTAAAGGTTGATGTGTATAGAATATTCATCATGGTTTCTCATTCTTCCCTGCATTCTTCCTCTTTCCTACCATTGTTTATTGTGGTCCTTCTCTATGCTAAACCTGGGTTAAGCTGTAAGATCTTTTAGTTACTTAAGATGTTGTGCATGCTTCGGGTGGTATATAAATATCTGGAGAAGACTTACACTGGTCAATAGTGGGTGCTGTCCCAGTGTGATGGAAAAGAGTAATTTGATGTGGAACAACACAAATTCAGAGGACTGGACCCAGTAATCTTATTTTCCCAGGAATTAAAACACTTCTGATAGAGATACCCACAGAACTGTGGCATTCAACAAGCAAGATATCCCTGCAGCAAATGAGAGCACAGCAGAGTTGGGGAGAGTTGGGAGAGTCCCCTGTATTCAGCACTGGTGAGGCTGTACCTCAAATTGCACCAGGGGGGTTTTAAATTCGATATTAGGAAATATTTTTTCATGGAAAGAGTGGTCAGTCATTGGAACAGGCTGCCCAGTCAAGAGGTTGAGTTATCATCGATGGAGATATTTAAAAGATGTGCAGGAGGGGCACTTATGGACATGGTTTAGTGGTGAACTCATCAGTGCTGGGTTAATAGTTGGACTCAATGATCTCAGAGGCCTTTTCCAACCTTAATGATTCTCTGTATTTCTTTCTCCAGTTAATATTTATCTTGCAGAGATGGTGGAAGATCTGGTAATCCAACTGATTATAGCACTACAGGTCCAGGATGCTATTCTTCATTGCCCTGGACCAAATTTGGCTGGGTTCAGTGTGTTACTCTTATTTGCACAGTGCCAAAGCAGTACCACTCTGTCTCTTCTTCTCAGCAGTTCAGCACCCTCTGGATTATTATGGATTCATGCCTCCCATCAAAGTCTAGCAAGAGCCCAGGGGTTTTTTTAAAGCATGTCCCATCAACTTAGCGGAGATTCCCAATCCTTTCATACAACTAATTTGGAAGAGCCAAACTCAAAAGGCTTCTGTGCTGTTATAAACCAATATTTTTAGAAACAGTTGTAACTTAATGTACCCACTTGGCTGCCTGTCACTGTTTCCCATGTTGAGACCATCTTGAGATCCACAAACCTACTTCAGTGCTAGAGATGCTGGTGGATGGGGATAAAAGGAGTTTTGTTTTCTTTCTCTTTTCTCAGGTGTGGTAGCTAAAAGACTTTAGATTCCTCTTATTGACAGGATAAATTATACTTTAATAGGGTTTAGTTGGCTCACTCCTAGGACTCATGTACATTTCATAAGACATATTAAAACATTACTTGCTAAGCCTGCACAGGAATATATAATATAGTAGTTAAAATGAGTTAGCTAACACATTTTTGAGAAAAATGCCACTTCTACTCAAGCCAAGACATTCTGTTAATGAGTTGAATATTCCTTCTAGCTCTTTCTGCAGCAAAGGGAAAATAGTTTTTACATTGTCCAGACCTCTGGCATAAACTCACACAGTAGGACAGGCAAGAAGGCTGGCCCATGGGACTGAGTGAGGAGGTGGAGTGCACCCCTGCCCTGCAGGGCTGTGTGCTGGGCCATGACTGAGTGCTCAACAGCAGGTGCCTTTGGCTGGAGCCCTGCCACACATGGGACCATGCTGGCTGCAAGGCAACCATCTCTGCCACTGATCAGGCCGACCCTTTTACTGGAACACCGAGAGAAGCTGAGGCACAGCCCTGGAAAAGCACCTCAAGAGGCGAGTGATGGCCAGGCAATGTCAGGATAGTGGGTCCTCCATAAAATGAGTGAAACACGAAAGGTCTAGTTGTCAAACCTGATGAGAGTGCCTGATATGATGTATGCTGAAAGTACTGGAAAGATTCCATGACCTGCCTTGGTGAAGGTGGCAGTGATTGTAAGGAACCCAGTTTGGATGCCTTCTGTCAGACCTGTTCCCCCAACAGCCCCCAACCATGAAAGCTTGATTTCTGGAAACCTTGAATTATGAAACTAGGCCTCATTATCTTCTGCCATTTCTGCTGCTCGCCAACATCTTGAGACCACCCCCCAACCCCATAAGTCCAAGTGACCTCTGGGTTGCTTGAGCTCCCCTCAATGAAATGTGTTTGTTTGCAAGTTTTTATATCTGGTGAAAGGGCGCTTAGTATTTTCATCACTTTGTGCTATTTTACTTCAGGGTTGGTCTGTTGTTTTTTTGGCTATATTTACAAATTCCAGCAAGCTATCCTTAAGAGAAAGGTGCTTTTTACAAGTCTCCCATTCAGCATTCATGGCACAAATCATGGAAATTCCTTTAGGCTATGCTGGTGCCAGACTCTGTGCCTCCCACTTTTATGTACGCTTTATAAAATGGATCTATTTTCTTATGGCCAAACTATCTTAGTTTCAGTCATATCAGGGATGAAATACAATTGCATTAGTAATCCCATATGTGCAGTGCTTGATCTGTTTCTCTCTGTTTCTTTAGGATCTTTTCCCGCCTTGATGAGGAACTTTTTTCTTTTCTCTTCAGCTGCTCTTTTCTCCCTTTTTATACTTTTCCCTGCTGCTTCTCCCTCCTTCTTTTCCCCTCCCCCGTTTACGCTTAACCTTCTGTTTCTCCTAGTGTCCTGGCAGGAAGGATATAATGCAATCGCTGCTATACAGTGACAAAAGTAAATATGTAGCTCTGAGTAAGTGCAACAGGGTCGAACAGCTCTTTTGCAATATGATACTGCATAATCTGCTTCCCTTCTAGAGATAGTTGCTTGAATGCTAAAGAGTTGTAGCTCCACTGCTTTTACAACTCAATAGTTTTTAACTGTACTTTTCTTTTGCTTTGCATAAAGCAGTTCTTTTACTGGGGCTGGTTCTGAAGCTATCTTCTAGACTAAATCTGAAGTGGGAATAAAAGGCATGGGTTTGTGTTTCAGATGATTTGCTCGTCTTTTGAATATTCGTATGTTTTTCCACACGTAGGAGGAAAAAGGAAAGCTGTATAATTTATGTGTGGTAAAGCCACACGCAGACACAGAGACACAGGAAGGCTTCTAATGCTAAATCCTTATGACTAAGCACACAACACAGTAAGCATTCTCTTTAAACAACTGCTGGTGGCATGTGGGCTTTTTAGCTTTCCCAAAGAAAATAATAAAGGGTAACAATTTTTGAAAAAGTCTGCATGACTTGGGGGTCTACATTCCATTGAAAATAAATGGGAATTCTGCATCTCAAATTCTCTGTTGCTTGTGAAAAATTAGCAAATTAGCAAAAATTAGCAATATTGAGTGGTGCCACTGAAATGTATTTTATGTGTCTCCTACAGAGGAGTGCCTTTAATGTGCAACCAGAAGTTTAAATGATGGGTTAGCTATTTTACATAACCAGTTAAATAGTTTAATTAACTGCTTTACAGAAACAGATGCTTTTTAATACCAGTGAATTTCATGCTTTAAAGGTAAATGATGACTGGTTTAAATTCACCTGGGCCAGTACACAGGATGCAGGTCTGGGTACATTTTCTTTGGCTGTAAACTGCCTTCCAAGATCATCGGTACACTCGTGCATCCCCCAGGCCACAGTTCACTGTCACCCTGAATTGTGCTGATACAACTGTCTGGGAGGCTGCACTGTAAACTCATCATTAAAAATTAGCCTCTAAAAACCTCATGTTCTCTCATTTCTTTGACCATTTTATAGCACAGTCTCACAGTTTTATTGGCACATATCAGAAAGAGATAAACAGCAATTCAAGAGCAGGAGCTCATGGGAAAACTGGGACTGGCAACGTCTCAGGACTCCTTCCCAGTCAAATAAAATGTAAACCATGGAACCACATGCTGAAGTCACAACTGCATCATTGCTCTTCCAGCACCAGTACTAAAGATGCTCTCCTCCCAGGTTTTAATTACTGTCTCTTTGCTGCTCTTTCAGTTTGCCATGCTGCATGGTCACATAGATCAACCAGCTAATCCAGGTTTCAAATGTAAAAATAAAGAAATTATATATTATATGTATAAATAAACAAAGCAAAACAAACAAAAATGGATGAATGAAATACAAGTAAATGATAGCAAGTAAAATATAAATAAGTATAGAGATTTTACCTACTTCCACTGGGGTTTTTTTCCCCCAGGATGTAGCAAATGATGGGGAAGGAGAAACAGGAGTGGCTAAACCAGCATTACTAGTAAAACGTAAGTCTTCATAAAAGTCACTGGTGACAATTCATATTGATTTTAATGGTACAGGTTGAATTCCTGCATTTTGCAACCTTTGCAATATATTCCTGAGAAGAGTGGCAGAAAAAAGAGTTGTGGGGTAGGGGAGCTAGAATAGCTGAAGGGGAGGGAAGCAGAACCCTGAGATTTCCTAAGAGATTGTTTTGGGTTTTATCTTTAAAGGGAATATCCTTTCTGAAATACAAGCATCTAAACTACTTCTACTATTCAGGAAGCATCTGAATTTACATGACAAGGAGTGAGGTAATGTCTTAAAGCAAAATAAATGTAAAGCAGCTAGGAGTTTCAGCAATTTCTTTCTCTGAAGATGACATTACACACTGTATCAAGTGCTGAGGAAGACAAACTTTTAGTCCATGTTGATTTGCACAGCTTTAACAACTGCAACTATGTCCCACATCTACAGGGGGTCACACATACCAGAGAATAAAGCAAAATATTATAATCCCACCAGGAAGCAGAATAGATCCAAATTCTACACTAATGAAAGTGATGCCAAATAACTCTCGCCTAGTAAGCTAAAGGTGAAACCTTATAGCCAAGAACCTAATTTATGGGCTAAGAGTGTCTCCTGAAGCTCATATTTCTGTGATACTGCTTTTGTGAAACACAAGACCTGTGTTGTGTAGGTAGGATTAGAACTAGAGCCTTATTTCAGCAGATTCGTAGTTCTAAGTAATACGGAGTTATTTCAAAGTTCAGTCTCATAAGAAGTCCTACGAAGATGTAATCAGATGCAGATGCTAAAATTTTCAAAGTTAAATCCTTTGTTACCAGTTCTGGGAGGAGCCTTAAGTATTACAAACAATCATGATAAAATAATAAAAGCCATAGTTCTTGAATTCACACAGCACTGTGAAGCTCTCATTTGGCAGTAAAGGCATTTGCTATCCCTCCTGGTTGTGAAAAAAAAATCTTGAAACTGGAAATTTAAAGAATGCAACATCAGCAAACAAAAAATATTATGGAAAACAGAACTAGCTCTTGTTTAAGTTGGTTTTAATCTCAAAATTCCTAAGCCAATCTCTGCATTTTGATAATTCATGGATTTTGGACAGATGGAGTTGGAAAAGCCAAGTCTGGCACCAAAATCTTGTAAAAAAAAAAAGCAGTACTAAGTTTTGATCTGAGGATCTTCAAGATATCCACAAAACTGTAGACATTGAGCTTTCTCTTTGGTACACTGCTGATTTAGATGCTTAAATATACATTCCAAGAATCAATGGAAGGCAACTAAACTGAAAATATTGTCTATAGGTAGCATACCACAACAGGATGGGAAAGAATGGAAATTTTATACAGTTTTTTATTATATATATGCTTTATTAATCTGACAGCTATTTGATTTATTTTAGATATATCCTCTTTCAAATACAGCCACAGAAGCCACAAGGTGTGTTATGCAGTGAAGAGAGGTTGGAAAGAGAGAGGTGAATACAAAAATTATCTGCTGTGATAAAATAACGACTGGAATAGGAATAATGTGATATGGCAGGTTCTCTGAGGCTGGGACTTTTTCTGTGTCCCAAACCTAGCATGTTGTGGCTGCTACCTAGGAACAAATGAGGGAAAAGCAGAAACAATCAAGTTGGGAGGAAAGGCACTTCAAGATTGCAAAGACTGTCACTCTACAAAACAAAGTGACAGTGGTTAGTGCAGAACTGGAGGAGTGGATCAGAGCCAGGGCTGGGGCCAGCCCCAGGGAGCAACAGCAGTGCTTGTGGCAATGGCACAGGAGATCTGGGAATTGGGATGTGTCCCAGCAGCAGGTGAAGAGCCTCCTAAGTGCAGAGGAAACTTAGACAAAGTGAAAAATGGATGAGTGAAGATGGTGTTGGCACTTACAACAACAGAGACTTTCAAGGGTATAAAAGTCATGTAAAGTACACAGAGAAAAAAATATGTAAGAGGGCTCTTATCTCTGCTTCTGGAACAACCAGAGCTGTCTGGGTGTCATGTTTCTAAAGTCTTCAAGTTTAGAAAAAATACCCTGGAAAACAGAGAAAAAAGAACTTTATCATGGATGAGAAGAGACTTTTATTTATTATTCTTATTTATTTTTTTAGTGTTTGATTCCACTGCAGGGATTGGAGCTGTGGGTTTATGACCTGAATTATTTTAGAAAAGAAGTGACCAGCGAGTAGCTTCATTGTATAATCATATCCTGTTCTAAAACATTGAAATCCTCAGCAGTAAGAAAGAAACAAGTAATTTTATAGGTAAGGTACCTTTTCAGAGGCAGAACAACTTGTGTGCATGTGGGTGTGTAAAGGTGCTCATCATCTAATCTCACAGCAGTGTTTTGCAAATGTACCACACCTCTGGGATATGCAAACTTGAAAAGGGCCACCTTCTTTTTTCACCATATGCTCAAGCACTGAGCAAGAGAAACACATATAAACAAGGTGGAAGAAGTGTCACTTAAAAATATCACCTGCCAGCACACTACAGAAGGAAAGAGGAGGGGAAAGAAAGATAAGAACTGAGAGACAGCATAAGCAAATAAAAAGGCTTACTTGCAAAATAAAGAGATGAAGAAAGGTACTAAATAAATTTATGTACTACAAGGCAAGTTAATGCTACTCTTGAGGAGCTTTATTTACATGGTTGGCCTTTACATGCCAACTAATCCTTCTAGACACTGACCTTGTCAGCAGTGTTTGTGTACTTTGAATAAGAATACAAACTGTTCTTTTAAATAATATCTCCAGCATGGCTAGATGAGAGTTTTGCATGAGCATTACACATGAAAATGGCCCAGGGCAGACTCCCCTTCCCACAGTGGGGGTCCCAGCCCCCTGTGTTGGTGCTGCAATACAAACAAGCCCCCTCTGACTCCAGAGGGCTGCAGCACTGCAGCACAGCTTTTGGCTCTCGGGTCATTGTGCCAGAGAGTATGGACACCAAAACAGGCTGTACAGCAGAGAACTTCTGTCTCAGGCAGCTGGAATAAAATGACACCTGGGAGTGTGCCGCAGACATGTTTTCACAAAGCAGACTACAACTCAAATATTTCTGCGTTTTGGAGACAGCCAGGACAACTTGTGGCAGCACAAGCTCAAATCTGAGCTCCCATGTGATAGAAGCCAAGGAAGGCCCCATAATACCCTTTTCCTCCAACCTGATCAGGAGTTGGTAAATCAATGTCAAAGCCCAAGCTATATTGAAACAAAAAAGGAAACTAAACAAAAACAAAACCCCAACAAACCAGAAGAGCTATTTATTACCAATTAAATGCTTTTCAAACTAATTCTGGACCAGAGGTCCAGGCAGAAGAAAGATGTCTGGAAAATTAAAGGTGCTCCAGTGGCTAAGGAAGCAGTACAAAAAAAGCCTTTTAGAGATATTAATAATTGTTAGTCAAAAATTCCAATAAATTGACTTTCAGGGCTCTTAAAAAATCTCTCTGACAGAACAATATCAACCAACATGGCACTGTTTTAATAAAAGGTAATAAGCCACAACACGTGGAATATTTTAGGTATGAGGCTACTTCAACTGTTCATGGAATAATATACAAAAATCCATGTTGTGTGAGTGCCTATCCACACACAGTCAGTGCTGCTATTTGACCATAGTTTAATTTTATGTTTAAACCAGCTGAGACCAGTACAAGTTTACCATATCCCAGGCAAAAGTGCAAAGACACAGTTATGATCTGCAACACGTTTTCTCCAAATATCAAAATGTGCAAGGGATAGCTTCAGATCAATTATTGCTTTTCCAGCAAATTATTTCCTCTGTGATAACTACTAGAAGTAGAAAGACTAATTTTAGCTGGAAAGTTCACAGAATCTTACAGAGTCACAGCCACAGTCAGAGCTAATTTGAGGCAGAGAAAGTTAAAACACTGTCAAAATATAAATGCTTCCTTCAGCTGATTCATTAGTTTGCATATCATAACAAGGACTTTGTGTTCTTGGGTAAGGTTAGTGCCTCGAGGACATCCTGCAGATGTGTGCATTCCCAGTCTGAGTTTCTTTAATTTGTTATGCAAACATCGATTCTTTCTAAATACTGCAAAAAGAAGGACTTTTTATTTCAACTAAAAACCATCAGAATTAAAAATAGCTGTTCCTGTGATGCTGGAGAAAGGAGGACACCATATTCTAAACAGATGTTTACCCATTAATGAATGGTTTATTTCTCATTAGAAGAGGTTTAATTGGCAGACAAACCCTGACACAGCTAGCAAGTGAACTCGGTAAGTCCTGCTCCATGCCAGGAGGCCTGGCATTTTTTGACACATTAACTATTTTTCCCCTCAAGGAAACTGTGAACTTTGAAAACCCTAAAGAGCCTAAGAGCAGGAAAGTCTGAGGCTGGCTTATATTTTTACTTCTCCCCTTTTCCTTGTGCGCATGTATTTTAAAGGTACTGAACAAGGACAGAACTAGCAGCAGAGGGCTGTTATTTGGCAGAGCTCAGAAAGGATGAAATTTGGGATTTTTTGCCTTAGAATGGCAGCTGTGGCAGCTCCCCTGCAAGCAAGGCAGTGCCCAGCTGTGCTTTGGATTAAGCAAAACAATTCTGGTGGTCAGCTTGTGTCCGTGTTATTTTACCCAGGCTGTCCTGCTGTCAGTTTTTCGCTTCCCTGAGCCAGGCAGGAGGACAAGGGTGAGCAGACAGGCACCCAGGGGGATGGAAGAGGTGCCTCAGGAGGCTCCCATCCCAGCCACCCGATTCCCCAGCCTCTCCCCCCTAAAACCCAGCCACTTGTTTGCTGGGGGTCACCCACAGCTCCCCACCATCCCTTCACAGCCCCCAATAGGTGAGAGAGGGGTGAAAAAGAGGGGCAAGGTTTTCTTTGGTGGCCTCTGGGGGGTTGCTTCAAGCCAAATGCTCCTACTTCTGATTTGGGTGATGATGGCAGGGGCTTCTTTTGGCTTTTTGTTGAGGCACGTGAGATGTGGTCCCCACCTGGTATTTAATTTCAGCAGGATTTCAGGTATTTAGATCAGCAGGATGGACCAGGAGACAGAGCCTAGTAAGGTTCCTGGGGCTTCCAGATGGTTTTGGGAGTGCTAAGAGCCACTGGTCTGTGGGGTCCTGATCCCTTTTCCCAGCCCGTGTGATGAGGAGAACAAAGACAGTCATTTGATGCTGAGCACTTCAGCCTGACTGAGGGACCCTGACTGAGTGCCCTGAGGGCAGGGCCTTGTCCCCTGAGCTCTGACTTCAGTGCAGCTCTGCCACTTGCCCATGCACCAGTGGAAACCAGAAAGGATCTTCCTCCCACCTGTGTGCTGTGAGCCATACTGATCTCGTAGGCCTCATCCAGAGGGCTTCCAGGCCTCCAGATAATTTGCCAGGAAAATAAAAAGAACCCACAGGGACTGCCAGGCTTTCTGCTTCCAAGATTGCCAAGCCTGACACACCAGGTGCTGGCTGTCCTGCTCTATCAGCCCTGCCAGGTAGGAGCACAATCAGCTGATGAGGGAGCAGAGAAGAAGGCAAACACTCCACAAACCCAGTCCTGACCTGTGTCATCGCTTTCTTTCTCCTTTTATTCTGTGGCCTTATGGACAATGGTGCAACATTTCCTTCCAGGGGCAAGTGAAACAGTGGTGCTGCAATAAGCAGATGCTGGAAGGGTCCTGACAGGGGTTTGACAGGAGGAGCCTGTGGCGTTAATGGCAGATCTGGAGAAGGAGGGTGGATGCAACAACACTATGGTGGTGCTTCAAGAGGTCATAGCATGTTGCTGAACTGGGCATATTCCTGCCCTAAGACACACAAGTGAAATAATCCTATTATAGTACAACCCAACTTCCCACATGAAAATGAAAGATTTAATTTCACAGATTCATTTTGTATACTTCATGATATTTTAAGGATCAATCTGTTAAATTTTGTGTAATACTCCTATTTTGTAACAGGGGTCTTCTATGTTTCAGAAGTGTCAAGCTGATTCCATGGACAGATAGCATCCTGCCACATTTATGGCACCTTATAATGACTCTCTGATCAGTGAACACTGTCCCAGTGAGGAGATCTATTTCGTTTTGGAGTCAGTGAACAGTGACAGGCATAAGCATGCACTGAGCCAAACATACACCAACGAGCCCAGCTAAATCCAATATAAGTAACCTGCAGAGGACATTTTTATTTAAAGAATGATGAAGTATTCACTGTCATCTTTTTATCTTCCCTCCTGTTTCCTGGAAATGCGATTGCAGAAATACAGTGTTTTGCCCAAATTCCGTGGTTCTGTGAGTGATGGAACTAGATGATCTTCAAGGTCCCCTTCCAACCCAAACCATTCTGTGATTCAGTGTCTGTGCTGTACTCTGGGCTCTGGGTGTGATGTGGCACCAGGCTGGTCATCTGTACATGCAGCTCACACTGGCTGCAGTTGTTCTTCCAAAGCAGCTTCTGCAATTGTGCATAGCTGGAACATAAAAGCCATCTGGAAAGAGTCTTATCATCTCAGATTAGTCCTTTAAGTGGATATAGTGATAGGTGTACATATATACATACATATACATATATATAGACAGATAGATAGATAGATAGATATAGTGGTGCTACTGCCACTGAACCTTGCTGTGTTTAGGAATTGATTTTCACTTCCCTTCTCATGAAAACTTTGCATAATTGCACTTCTTCTTATTAATTTTTTAGACAATTTTGGTTAACACAGGAGACGAATTTTTCATGGAGTCAAATTTAAATCTCATTCACATGAAGGATTTGAAAGTTGGAACGAAAAAATAAGGGTAGAAGGCAGGCTTAGTATCACTAAATCTGGCGAGTAAAGAAACTTCTATGTGAAGCTGGTTAGCTGGCTATGTCAAAAAAGTCTGAATTAGTTAGGACAGGCAGACAAAATTATATCCTTACCATAACAATTGATCAAAATGCTGGTCTACTAAAATTGCGTACCTAAATGCAAGAGAAGTAGAGGATCCTAATAAACATTTAAAAAGGAACTTTTTCTAACTCAAGCATGTGTTCAAACAACATTCTTTCTCATTGTGAGTAATTAGCAATTAATATTCTTCCAGTGCTGTAAGAATCAAAAAATCAAAGGATTCCCTGGACACAGCAGAGCAGATAGAGTGCAGCCTTGCAGTTTGTAAGACTGATCCTAATCTGGTAAGGCACAAATAGGAATTCAGCCCTTACCAATGTCACCCAGCGGTACCCTTCCTCTGCCACCACAAGGCTGGCATGGCACAGAGATCCCAGCTCTGGGATGCTTGCTCCTTTCTTCAGTGGTGGATCAATGGTGTTCCAAAGCACTGACCAGCTGCTCTCTCTGTCTGAAAAGTTTTTCTTTAGGGGCACAGGCTCCTGAGGCACTGGCCTAATCAGAATGACTCCAACTGCATCTTGCAAGACACCTTATCCTTCATATTTGTCTTCCGACAGTTGATAATTTGTCTTTTAAAATGCAGAGTCATTCTGCAGTCTGTGCCTTAGAGCACCAACATTCTCCTGGGCTGGGAGCTCCCATTGCTCCACTGCTTCTCTTGGATGTGTCTCTGGGGATCAGCATGCCAGGCTCTCTCAAACTTGAGCTCCCATACACATTTTCTGGAGAGAAGGGGAAATTCGGTGGCTGTCTTCCTGTGAAGATTAAGTGCTTTGAGGAGGAGCATGTCATAAAAGCTGTAGACATTTTAGATATTTCACAGCAGACGGAGCTGGTTGGTTTTTTGTGGGAAGCGTGCACAGACGGATCAGGCAACCTGGAATTTTGGGATGTCGCAGTTTGTAGACCATATATCAAAAAGAGGTAAGAGTTGCTTCTCTCTGATCATTCCTTTTGTTTTCACTCATTCTCTTGCATTTCCTTCCCCCAAGATACAAAGATCCAAGGAACATATCATATGCTACTGGAAATGACTTTAATATACCAGGCCAAGACAGCTACGAGTCAAAGGATTCAGTAGCTGTTCTACAGTGCCGCACAGCTGATTTAGAAATAAAACACAATGTACAAGTTTGCTAGCCACATACTGATATAGAAGCAGGGCTTTAAGATAAATACAGCTCAATACTTTAAGGCTCAGGATGGAAAAAACCCTTCTTTCTTTCCATAAAAACTATGTTCCCAATTTTTTTTCTTCCCATGGGAAGGGAGTTACAATGCCATATTGTAACAGGTTAGTGTTAAAGCCAGGTAATGACAGTGCAAAGGCAATTTTCCTCTAAGAAATACCATCCCCTGCATCTCTGTGAAACTACATTATCCAAGGGACACAAACTCTGATATTAATATACTGTCATTTAATTCAAGAAGGGTCTGATGGGCCTGACAAAACCCCCACCATAATCTTTGCTATTAATGCAAGATATTGCCTTGAGAAAAACACTTACTGCAGCATTTTGAACCTTGTCTCTATTATTTTAAGGCAAGACAGAGTATGATTGTCTTTCAGTTAATGATGTGGCAGGGGGTGGCTTTTTGCCAGGGTTAGGTTAGACTCCTTTTAAGTTGGAGCCTTTAAGATCCACCTGGACAAGCAATAATTAAAGGGAATACCAAATTAAGTGTATTAGGAAGGGGAAATGATTTACTAACCAAGGGGAGAAATAATTTATTAGAAAAGAAAACTTTTCCTTTAAGCTGAGAGTGTCAAATTACCTCTTTCACAAATCATTTGCTCTATTGTTGGTAGCTCAAGTTTTAGCTTTTCCTGCTCCACAAAAAGACTCCTGACCCACAAGTCTGTGGCTATTTCTTTCTCTGGGGCAGTGTTCCCTGGCATACAGGGCCCATCCTGACACGTGCTTTCTGTTTTGACTCAGGAAGACTTTCATTTTCCCTGCAAAATTATTTTGGAACAGGGCGGAGAGATGGAGAAGAGAGATGGGGAAAGCATTTTTAGACAGACCCTACATGCTCTACAATGACAGAAGTAGTGACAGAAACCTAGATAGAGCAGCCTGATGGGGAGTACTCCCCTGAGGCTCCTGTTCATGTACCAAGCCAAAAATAAAGAGTCTAAGTCAACTGACTGAAATTGGAAAGCAAGAAGTCAGAAATCAAATGGGGCCAGGCTGTCGTAGTTTTCCAGCAGATGAGCAAGCAAGAGCAGTATTTGAGTCATCCCAATCACTGTTTATTTCTTTAAAAACATTTTTTCTGTAATGTATTATTGGATCTTTGCACCATAGTTACAAGTGAGACCCCAAGATCCATAACAATTAATAACACCCGTGTTTATTAAAATTCAGCCACAGTGGCACAATGTAGCATGCAATTATAAACACAAAACAGATGCAACAACATCTTCTCTATAGTCAGCGAAGATTGTAATCTGCAAAACCATGGAAATTTGTGTCCTTGATTTAATGGTTTAAAATGCAGGAAAGCTGTTTACATTCACTGTCAAAATGTTTGCATTACATATGCTCACTGCCCCTGTAGTGGAAATGTTTTTCCACTAACATTGCAGAATAAGCACAAAATGAAGATGCACTGCTCTTACTAACAAAATGCTGGCATAATGCAGTTTCACCTCTGCTGAAACATTTGTTAGTGACTCATCACACTGCGTTATTTGTTCCCTTTACCTTGGATAGACTTCCTGAGAAATTTAGTGTTATGCACATATTTTCAACACTCCACTGATCAGATAGCCTGCTGTACAATACTACAGACTCTGTTTTCATGTTCTAAAAGCATTAGCAATACAGATAATTTTTAAGCCCTTGATTGCAAGCTTTAAATTACTCAACTAAATATGGAAAAGGTGTAGACACCTTCCCTGACACACATTTAGGAGCAAGTAGGTAAGCTGGAAATTTAAATTTATATCTTCAATTAAAAGATGATGATGATGATGATTTTCAAGTCTGTACTCTAAAATCAGTCTGTACGCTGAAATTTAGGAATGTAAATCCCAAGGAGAGTCAGTGACAATTTTTTATATCTCCAGCTAAGATATCAGTATCTTATTGAATACATATTGAAGACATATAATATTCTGCTACCAGAAAGTCTTTTAAATGCATATTTGGACACATAGACATAGTGTTGGTAATGCTTAAGTTAATTGCTATGAAACCCAGAGTTTCTCATAAGTCTGCAATAATTCATTTAATTTACATTGGTACTGTGTAGACTTGCCTATCTTTTCTCACGCTTCCCTCAGTTTCTGTGGGACTATTCCCAAGATAAAGCCCATGCCCAAAATCAAGGTCATAGTGTTTTATACTAGCTATACTAGAGCATTATTCAGACACTGTTATTATGTACCTGAGGGCAAATAATTTCTCTCTCCAGATAAGCAGTACAACACAAAAGGCAGGTATTTTCCATTCAAATCATACCAGGTTCATTTATTTTTGTTTACTATCCTATAGCAGGATTTCCTGAAATGTTTGATTCATCTTAGGCAACTAAATAAATAAATAACTAAATAAAATGTATGAAATACATAGCAATTATGAAATATTATGCAGCAGTTTTCCACTGTGGAACCTTATGGAGAAAACTACATTATTTAGTCAAATGCACACTGAAGGATTTTTTTGCAGGTTTTTTTGCTTAGGTTTTATTACTGTGTGGTTTCTTTGCTTGTATAGAAACAGAAGATGACTTACATCTGAGCATGTTGAGTGAATTCTGCAGATATTTTGGCTGCACTAAAGGTTTCTCTTGACTATGTTAAAAAAGTTTGTTGTCAAGATTATTTACTAACATGCTCTCAAGCCCCAATCCTGCAGCCAACCAGCATCTGTTAACAACAATTTGCCTTTGGTTAAATGCAAAAAAATTAAGCAAACTAATTTTTTCTAGTTCAGGCAAATACTGCTTGACTGGAAGAATCTTTCCCTACCTGGTTCAACCTTGTAAAAACAGGGTCTTCTGCCTTCAGCTTCAAAAATTTGCATATAATTTTAAGGACTTGATTATGCCAGAGCAATCTGGCATTAAAACGTGCTTAAAATGTATTATCTCCATCAGTCAAAGTACAAGATGGCTGAGATAAGGGAATGGTTGTTATCCACACATGGACAGCAACGTGGATTTCTTCCACAACTCTGTTTAACAGGAATGAATCAGGCTTTCTGTCTTTACAACTGGGCATCCACAGTGTGTGTTTTCACTGTGAACAGATTCAGTTAACAACTCTAATCTGTTCCTTGTGGGGTGGAACAGAATATTTTGGAGACTTTTATACGCCATTTCTGAGGATGTCTAAACAATATTCAAACACATACATATGCAAAAATGCAATTTTTTCCCTGTTTGCTGCTGCTCACATTACATGAAGATGGCATACATGTATTGAAACAAATGTGACTCATATTTGAATTGCACGTACACTCAGAATAACGAATTCTAACATGCTAAAAATGCAGTCCCCAGAGACAAACACACTGAAATCGATCTTCAGCTGCTCAAAATACAAGTCAGTTCTTCTACATCCAAGTGAGCTATTCTCTGACCTGACTGCCTTGTGACATTGCTGGTGCAACAGACTGGGGTGTTTCCAGAGTGTTTCTATTTCTCCTGTATTCAATCATTCAAGACACTCTGTGAAAGGGAAAATACTTTTTTAAAAAAAAATTATTCACTCATTTCTCATACTGAGGTGTCCTAAATTATAGTACAAGCCTGGGATTACTAATTTAAGTCTAGGTTAATCACCTTCTGACAGATCACAAACAGCCCTTTTCATACAGTGTATGCCTATTTTCTATTTGTGGCATTTGTTTACTCAAAGCTTTTTCTCTTAAATATTGGAAGATGCAGGGATACAGTTAAAGAAAGTGGGTAACGTCTAAAGAGACCTGCAAAAAAAGTTTAAGATGAAAGCTAATTGGTTTGCAGTTTTGCTGTGAATTCAAAACTTAGAGTAGGGTCACTAATTCTGTGGCCTTTCAACTACTCTCAAGGTGATTTATGGGTTTGTGCTGAAACACTATAGCAGACTTAATGGTTTTGCATGGTTGAAGCATGAAATAAGGTGTAACCTGAGTGTTTCCACTGGATGTAAGTTCGTGTTTGGGAAAGTTTTTGAGTCCAAAATTTCAGCCAAATTGCTACATTGTAAAATCTGTACTCACATGAGAACTTGAAAAAAAAATCTAATTAATGTTTTTCTGCAAATGCTACAAACTCATCAACATCGAAATACTTAGATTCATACTTCTTTTATTGAATTGGCCGTTCTAAAAGGAATCCAAAAACATCCAAATCAAAGTCCTTGCATTATAGTGACATGGAAACTAGTTCCATTGTTTTCTACAGCTTGACGGTTCAGAACATTCCTTATGGGGAGTGTTGTCAGCTCAAGCACTTTCTGGTCTAAAACCCCGTTTCCTTTTTCCTAAGTCCTCTGGCACACTGAAGGCTGCCATGGTCACCTTCTGGAGTTTAGGTATGTAAACCTTGGAGAGCTTTAAGTTTTGACTGCAACTCATTCAGCAGCATGAAGCTGCAGGCTGCAGACTGCGTCCTAAATCCAAGGGGACAGCATTTGAGATTCCCGTTGGCTTTAGAATATAAAAAACCTTTCCACTCCCTAGCTGGAGTTCATTCACAGCTGTGAACCCTAGGAATATCCCAGGAAGGTGGGATATTCCTACGGTTCACCTCCCACTGTGAGGTGCTCCAACACTTACCACAATAAGACCAAGACCCTTTGTTAGTTTTGTTGGCCTGTCAGGTTGTTCTCAGCTTTTACCTAAGCAAAAAAATCTCTAAAAGCCCCCACCTGGTGATTAGTAAGTCTCGTGCAGCCCTATTCTCACCCATTTCACATCCTTCCCTCCTTTCCATGATTCTCATGGAGTACAAGACTTTGCAAGAAAAATAAAAAAAATAGCAAACTCAAATTCAGTTGAGTTCTGGGGCTACAGAACCCAACTGAATTTCCTTGGTAACTTCATATAAAGCCATTTTTGTAGTTGCAAAATTCTATGATATTTAACTACTTGCATATCCCTGAGGGCTTTATGTACAGACACCAAAGTCATGCAGGCAGCATTTGAGAGCAATATTTTTCACTCTTTCATTGCAAATACAGATGAAGAAGGTTGCTTTCAGATCTCTACCCCAGCAGTCTCCTCAAAACTACAACTGAAAAACTTTTCCAACTGATTTTTCCTTCTCTGTCAGTCTAGTTTATATGTGGCCAATATCACATTTCTTAGTAAACCAAAATGTGCAATCCCTCTGTAAGCTAATGAGGAAGAGAAATTTATGAATTTCATATGCTTAAGTACATTCATAAATAATAATCCATGCCCAGACAGAGTTGTTGCTGAGAGGGTTTTATGCTGTAATGCAATTTTTAGTTATCCTTGGAAGTTAGAGCTTGTTAAAACCCTTAAAGTTTACTGAATCCAGACTGTAATCAAACTCTAGCAATAATGGTGCTTCATTGGTTCAATAAATGAAGAATTAAGTCCTCAAAATAAAAATTCCCTTCCTTTTCTCTCATAAAAAAATGTTTAACTTGACATAAGCACCACAGCACTTTATAGAACAGAATCTGGGGATCATACAAATAGCACATGGAGAGCCAGTAAAGACAGAGGCTATGTGTGTTTTAAAAAGTGAGAGACAAAAAAGAAATAAACATATATTTAAAGATGCAACTGTATTTATTTACTTGATGGTTCTGCTGTAAATGTTTTCCTTTGTACTCTACATAGCAACAACCTGAGCATTCTCCCTTCTGTCAAGATGGTATCCAAGTGACAAGCAGAAGTATAGAATTAAAAAATTTAAATAGGGACCTGATTTAACAGTCTCATTTTTTCTACCTAAAATAATTTTCTTCCAGAGCACACAGTGGTAGTGATGGATTAACTTTTCTCTAATGAAGGTGGAAACCGTATCAAAAAGGAAATAAAGAAAAATTTACTACTCTGATGCTTGTGCATGAAATTAAAAACAGTGATGTGAATTATTGATCTGACCTGTTAATAGCAAATGTAAATTTCTTTCAAAAGAGCATTTCTGGGAAAAAAGCCCCAAAACATCCCTTCTTTACTGTTATCTTTAGAAATGTTCATTTTAAGGATAAATTGATCCCAACCCAAAGCAACTTCATGGGTGCAGGGGATTTGGGAAACACAAAGTAGCTGGCAGGATAGGGCCCTTTGTCTGAGCTGCAGAAGTTTGTCTGGTGAGGTTTGTCCATCAGTTTGATTTTCAGGCTTGATGTCAATAAACTGTCACTTAATGCTGCTTCATTTCTTTCCCCACTTACTAACAGGATTTGGGATGACCTTCAAGCACTTGGTGGGACACATAAACATACACACACACACACACAAAAATTAGTATATTGGTGTGTTTTTTTGAGAAGTGTAGGTAGAGATATGCCAGTTTCTATGGTAACAACAAGACTTTTTCATTAGTAACAGAAAAATAGGTGTTGAGATAACCTCTTTGAAATCCTCAATGCTTAAGTTATTTCTAGTGTCAGACCCTGCTTTCAATTAGTACACATTTAATTTGTAAATAATGGCACAATCTTCTTTAGGAGTTATACACTTCTCAGGTGTGTAACAGGTATGTATTAGGAAAAAGTGCTGCAATGCATCAGAGGAAAAATATTCTGCAAGGAAAGATTTCTGCTTGCTGTGGGATTCTCATGGTATTATTTTTGTAACATGGTGATTAATTTGTCATTCATCAAAAGAACTCACTGCTGAATTGAAACATTTAGGAAAGTTCAAGCAAACATAATGAAAATGCATCTTGATTCCTGGTTATTTTTTTAAATTTTAATTTAACATTAAGAAATCCTACTTTTGGCAGGTTAATAGCTATCATGGCATGCTACTGTCATTATTTATAGCTAAGCCTGACATTTTCTAGGCAAAATAATAGGACCAGGCAAGACTTCTGTGTGCTGCCTGAAATGGGTACAGGAGTTCTCCACAGAGGAAAATCCCAGCTAGGATGATTCTCCCAGTTAGAGGAAAAAACAAGAAATTGTTCCTGTGCACATATTTTTTCACAGAAGCTCACATTTTCAACCAGCTTCACAACTGGTGTAGAAGCTCCTGTTTCCACAGCCCACAGAATCAGTAGGAAAATGGGCATGTTGAGACAGTGGAGGGAGTGGTTGCAGTACTCTGTATTCTCTATATTGTGGGTTGCATGTCCCTCATAAATCGGGTCAGTCCTTTCTATCAACTCTAATTCATGTAAGCAGGGCACGCTTGGGTTCAAAGCAGCCCAGGAATGACAGATAGGATGATGACTTAGTGGTTTTCCTGAGCTTTGAGGCTGTAATGTACCATTTAATCAAATGTACATTACAGCTCTCTTAATCAACAGAGTCCAAAATGTAACCAGACTTGCTTTTTCAAGCCCATTGATTTGAGCAAGGCTTTGTGCCTTATAAATGGTAAGAGTGAGGTCTGTACCATCTCAAGGCTGGTAACCTGCCCTTTCTCACAATATTGCAAATAATAACAATTATATCTTACCCATCTTCTTTTTCTTTATAGAAAAATATGACAGCTCTTTTGCCTAATGAGAGAAGGGAGTCCTGCTCACTATAATTGAAGCAATGCCAGCTGTTTGGAGCTGCTGGAAACAGTAAACTGAGCAGCCGTTACTTCTCAGTAAAAAAAAAAAATGTTTTTAAAAGTAAGTCTCTGTTTATGATGGTACCTACCCAGCCCCATTATAGTGTTTTCTGAAGAAATCATACCTTTCAATGTGATAATCTTCAAGACAGGTAAACATTGTTATTTTATAGAAATGCGATCTTGCAGACACAGAACTGAGAATTTTTTTTATTTATACTACAAAATTTTATAAGTCATGCCTGCATCCACACTTAATTTTGAAGCCAGAAAAAGTCCTGAACTTCTTTTAGTCAAGTTAGACCAGCTCTTCCAATAATACAAAGCCACTGCTATCATACTTGTGTAGACACTCCTGTGTAGACATAACCTGCCCCTCTACAAGCAGTTTCTCATTAAAAACACCACAATTACACTGTTGCTTTTGCAGCATTTCACTGGTTTACTTTCCAGCTTGAAGGTTTGGGATAGTCATGATCAGTTTGACTCTGAAAGCCCCAGTGTGGTTTCCAACTTTGTGAGTTCAGAGGAATCATTCATGCACAGCAATTTGAACTTGAGTATTTGCTGAAATCAGTAAAATTAAAAAAAAACCCCACAAGTAATCATCTAGACCCTTAAAAATACATTGAAAAATGTCAAATCAAACATGGAAGGAAGAAGAGGAACTACTGCTACAAATGTATTTGATGATGCTTTTCAAGCCCCCACGGTAATCAGCGTTTGAAATTAATGAGATTTTAAAGGAAGAAATGGAAATAAAGTGAATTCTACCATCAGTAAATGAACTAAGATGTTATCCAGCTTCTCCAAAGCAAGTTGAACTCCTTCAAAATACTATGAATAAAAGTTTGCAAAGGATGATGTACATCAGTCATGATACTTTGTAGACAGTTTCTTCTTACTAGCATCTTCCAGGCTTCAGCATCTTACACTTTCTGCTAAGAATGATGGCATAAACTGTAAAACTGTCCCTTTCATGCATCACAATGATAAGGAGTACTAGCAGTAAATGCAATAGTCTTTGATGCAGGTCAGAACAATCAGAATGTTGCCATTTTTTAAAAATTAGTTTGTTGAAAAATGGAGTTTCACTTTGGTATGTAGACAAGGTGGGGTTTTTTCCCCTTAAAATTGAGAAATAAGAAGTAAGAGATAAAATGAACAGCAAGAAGAAAATAAAGAACAGTTCTATGAATATGCAGCACCTCAGTAAGATTTAGAAAAGTTCTTAACAGTTATTATGGGTCACATTCTACACATGAGCAAAGCATCTCCTGCTGTCCAGCTCTTCTCATTGCCACCATCCTACGCAGGACTTGGGGATGTTTGGGCAAATGCCTTTGTGCTTGTATTTCCTAAATCCTTCTTCTTCCGCCCGATGGAATTTGTCTGCTTTATAAACACTCATAACCATTTTGTTAAACAACAATCAGCAATCATAAGCTTAAATCTTTAGAGCCCACTTAACATGTAACCTAATCGTGTAATTTCCATGATCTTTTTTGTCTGGCAACCACACTTGCTTCTACTGCCTCTCATCAGCACAGAGAATCATTCTTCATTACAGTTCAGGTCCTTATGAGTCAGAAGTGAGAGTCTTTTATACAGAGGCTGAGACCTTAAGAGCAACAGTTAGCATTGCAACAGCATCTAAACATCTGCATGCACTGGCAAAGATAAAATGTCTTTTTTTGACTTTCGAATAAGTCATGCAGCTTCCCAGATTAACGAGCGAAATACCCTAATGATTCATCAGTGCCATTTCTGTCTAGCTGCTCAAAAGGTGAAATGAAAAAAATAAAAAAAATCAAAGTATCTCCTAAATTCTTACCTCAGGACAGTTCACTGAATCAGTCAGTGACTTTCAGTCCTTTCAGTTCCCTGAAGCAAAGCTGTCTTAAAGGTCCTGTGTGTCTTGGTGATGTCAACTTTTTCTGAACCTTTTCCTCACACCAAACAGATTGACAATGACTGAGGAGTCGCAACCTTCCTCCCTTCCCCATCTCAATGCCTCTGCACTGGCACCTGAGCCTTGTTGAGCTGCTTTTAGCCAAGGAAGCTGGGCTGGATCCAATACCCAGTCCTGGGAATGCTTCTTTCTACAGCTCAAAATCCCACCCTTAGGTGATGATCCCATACTTACATCATAGATTGTATGGGGCGCTTCTCAGCACCTCAGAAGGGCCCCTCACTCCTGTGCAGCTGGACACTGGATACCTGGAGCAGCTGCCAAATGCCAGCTCCTGCCTGGACCACCCTCTTTTTGTCAGTGCCACATGAGCTAGGGGACCTGCGTCTCTGTCTCCAAAACTGAAAATGTTCCACCAATCCTTTCCTGAGTAATGGTACAGTTTATGCTATGTAGGATTTCAGAATTGGTTGAATTAGGAATCTGAATGAAAGGATTTGTGGGATCTGACCCAAAGGCCCTGCAGTTCTTGAGAGGAGCAAGGTTTGCTCATGGTGCCAAAGAATACTTGCCAGAGCTAACCCCACGGGAGCTCCATGCAGAGATGGTGGGAGGGGAAGGCTGCAGCACCCACCTGACATGACAGAAGGACCACATGCACCCCAAAAAGGCAAAAGCCAAGCAAACCAACTGCAAAGTTAAAAACTGAATAAAATTGTGAGAAGAGACACAATCAGCAAGGCTATATGCAAATTCCAGTAGAAATCCAAGCCAACATTTTCAGGCTCTATACACATCCTTGAACTACTCTAGCAATAGTGCTGAAACTCCTAGGGCTGTTGAGTATAAAGACCTGTAAAGGGTGAAAAAATTAACAAAAAAATAGTCATGAGGTTCACATTGCTGCATTCATCATGAAAAACAAGTGATAGTGAATAAAGGCAATACATTTTTACACTGCAAAAGAATCT
Source organism: Drymodes brunneopygia (assembly GCA_013400955.1). Classification (NCBI taxonomy): domain Eukaryota; kingdom Metazoa; phylum Chordata; class Aves; order Passeriformes; family Petroicidae; genus Drymodes; species Drymodes brunneopygia. Next base: position 28,583 of record VZTZ01004665.1, read on the forward strand.
CAAAAATTTCTCCTGCAAGAATTTTTGTGGTGATTTGAAGACATAACTGCCTTTCTTTCATGTTTACCTTTTTTTTTATCCAAAACCACTTACATCCCAGAGTTACTTGGGAGAGAATTCATATTATTTCCAGTTTAGGAGCTAGGACAGACTTTAGATTCTGACCCTAAAGATCCTTCTACACATGGCTAGCTTTATAATCATGAGTGGAAGTTCTGTTCGCTTACAAGAGGTTTGAACAGAGGTTGCATAAGTATATAGATAATTTTATCCCTCTGTGAACTGAAAAAACCTGCTACATCTTTTGAGGTTAGCCCACCCACAATAAAACTGAATCATAGTCATCTCTTGGTCAGCTGTGCTGTTTAACGTGCTGCATAGGGTCTCATGATAGAACATGAAAACCCTTTATTTCTCTAACAGTCATTTAAACACTATATTCATTAAAAGGGGGTTGGTATGTCATTTTGTTCTCTAGTTTTCCCTGGGTCTTTTACCAGACTGAAACCTACACCTTATTTTCCTCCATTGTCTGGATACCAAGCTGAGTGAGGTTAATGCTGGTGTTGCTTTGAATTACACACCTACTAATCATTACCATCAAAACTGGTAGCATTGTGGAAGCACACAATGTGGTGCACTGCAGGTAAAGGTATCACCAAGCTGTCAATCATTTCTTAAATGCACTTGCTGTGGTGGCATTTCTCTAAGATGGCCACAATTCCTCTTTGTGACACAAGTAATTTCATATAGAGTAGGAAATCCCTTGCTTTCTTTGCCCTTGCATTTCATTTGCTCAAAACCCACCCATGACATCATGTAGAAACAGCAGTTAAGGAGGAGGGCTTTTTTTTGGTTGGTGTTCCAGACAGGATTTTTGGTTGTATTTATTAAAAAATAAAATCTAAATGTTTTTAAGGTTTTCTCATAATTTCCAAACCCATGATGATCTTCCTCTATTGTTGCTTTTCAAAACTGTGCTTTCATAACTATTAAGTATCAGGAAATTTTGGTGTTCTGAACTTTGCTAATATCTGCTTTTAAAATTTAAGTGTGAACAGGAAGTGAACTACAACGGTTGCACTCTCAAGGAACACAGTTTTGACGTGCTTCATTTTCAAATCCCACTTGTGCTTCTCTTGACTCCTCACCCCTGCCTGCAAGAACCATCTCCTCAAAAAGCTTTGGGTTTGAATTAATTTTCCTCCTTCTCTGAGAAGCTGCCCTGGGCCATGGCTGCCTTCAGGAGATGTCCCCAGGGTGGCTGCCCCTCCCTGGTTAGCAGATGCAGGGGCAGGGGGGCTGGGCTTGCTCTCTTGCAGGCATTAAGCAGCAACCAACAGCAGAGATTTATCTGCATTATGCTGACCCAATAAATAAAACTGATCTTGACTCTGTCATGTGGAGTGGGGAAAAAGAAAGTAAAAAAATGTACTGGTAAGGAAAGAAACCAAACACCAAGCAGAGAGAGGTAGGAGAACATTTTTCTTGTGCGATTTGTTGAAACAAGAGGTACACCAAGTAAGTGGTAAATGCAGTGATGATGAAAACTTCCTCAAGGACCACAGGGCATTTCTGCAGCTCTTATTCAAGCAGTTAAAATTTGTCTCAATATGGAATCTCAGGAGAAGGAGAACTCCATTTTTATTTCTGAATCAGTTTTCCAAATTATTCCGACAGTTTCAAAGAAATATTTTTTCTGTCAGAATACTAGAATGGTTTAGGGCAGATTGAGAATAAACTGTCAGAGATGCACTGGTTTCTCTCTAAAATTAAAGCAAACAAAGAAATAAAAGGGCAAGACTCTCTGGGTGCATGGAGTTTGACAAAAAAGCAATTGAAAGTATGTCCCAGACCCCAGCATTAGCTCTTGGCTTCTCTGCACTGAAGAAGAAAATTAACTGGTTTAAGAAACGCATATGAAATTTCCCATCTGGCTGACAACATGGATGTTTCTGCTCACTGTGACAATCTGAAAATGCTGCTGAGATGTTTTAAAGTCAGTGTTTATATCTAAAAAGCCAAATCTTCCACAGCTAAGGTGGCTCTCCTTGCTTCCCTAAGATATAAATTAAGACAATAAAGCCCATCTGAAACTCATTTTTAAAGGTGCACAGCCATGATAAGTGTGCTTTGATTAGTGCTCTTTAAAATTCATCTTCTTATGCTTTTACTTTCAAAGTTGTTTTTGTCCTTCATCAAGGAACACTTAATAATTGGGTTTAAAGCACATAAAATTGTAGTTTGTATTTACTTGCTAATCAGATTAGCATTGCTAAATACATGTGTCATGTGAAGGCATACTGCTACACTCCCTAACTTTCAAAGGCTTCAGGTACTTTGGAAAAACTGATGATGTTATGACAGACAGGTAAAGAGCACCATAAAGCTGTCTGCTAGATACAGCGTATGCAGAAGCAATTTGCCTTCTAAAACTCTGAACATGATATTCTCTAATATTTCCTGGCAGATCTTCAGTAGCTAGAAAATAAGCATTTCCATATGTAAGAAAATATTCCTTTGAAATGTAGATTTTTCTTTACAAGAAAAGAACACAGAGAGAATTGCATTTTTAAGCTAAGGGTTCATTATTATTTATTTTTCTGCTTTGAAAAATGTTGTGTATTTCCCATACAGCACTTAGGTGGTAATTGCAATTCTAGGATGAGCTAAATTACTGTTAACAAACCTCCTAGCTGTTTTTGTCCACTAAGAAAAATCTCTCAATAAACAAATTTTGGCTAATGCAAAGGTTCTCACTGAATACTTGGGTTATGTTAAATTTAATGCACTGCAGTAAACATAACTGCATTTATCTAAAATTTAAAGTGTGCTCACAACACTACTTCTCTGTTCTGCTGCTTTAGTAGGGTGTTTTCCCCTTTAAGGAAAGCATTTTAAAATGGTTGCTAGTCATCTCAGTTGCTGCAACCACATGATGCAATCTATTGTCAAATTAGTGGGTGGCAGCAAGTGGAAACAGATTTCACCAGCAATAAAGCCCGTCACATGATTTCATCTGTTCGCAGTCATACAATCTCTTAGCCCGTTCCTCCTGTTTGATCTGAAGGCTCTGTCCACATGGAAGCTGATCTTAGTTATCTTAAATGCTGCTGCTAAATAAAAGACTTTGTCTTTGTGGATGGTTTTCACTAAGTGATATTTTGGGAGCGTACAGGGAATTAAACCATTTAGCACAGAAAAATTTGCACGTTTTTAAAAAAGTGGGCCAAATGCACAGATGTTTTGCCAAGTCAGAACTAAACTTAAAGAAAATAGTAACAAAATATTTGCAAAAGAAACCAAATGTAATTAAAGTTGTATAAAAAGTTATACTTTTAAAAGGCTGAGCATACTATACATATATTTAAATGAGATGAAAACTATATCTGAAGTACAAATAAATTAATCTATCCAGTATTAAGTTAACGGTAATCACACATGAATCAACAAAAATATGGAGGGTAGGGCAAAGGAGAAAACTTTGTATAAAAACAGGTACAAACTTGTCATGTAACTGGAAAATTAGAATATTTCTAACTAGAAGTATTGTGTTTTTCTTATGGAACAGTATCACGATACTTACTTCTAATTTTAAGTGCCATTACAATCACCATCACAAATTATAAAACCAGTCAGGTGTTCTTGGTTCTTTCTAACTTTGTGAAATATCTTCAGCCCTGCCTGATCCATCACAGCCAACAAATTGCAGGTTCCAGGGCCAAGATCTTGACTTTCCACATTCATGTTGTAATGACAATATGAAGAAGAGTGGGGGATGGGAAGCACAGACACAAAAACAAAAAGCAAGGAAGAGAACCATAGTGTGGATAACAGAAGACAGAGGTTTGTCCTACCGTTTTTACACCGTACCTGAAAGCCAGTTGAAGCAGTCACAGGACTCAGGGACTATCCCTCCCTCATACTGCACACTTCCCCTATTTCCCAAAGACTTCTAGAAGAGAGCAATTGTCTTGTGCACTACTAACCTATGGAAAAGATCATTTTTCAAGGAGTGCAAGTTCCCTTCTGACACCTCAATACCAGGGAAATGTGGTTTCTCTACCCCCTGCTCAGGGCTAGGCTTTGGCCAAAACAACTTTCCATAATTAATTGTCTGCAATATTGCTCTACAATAGCTATCTATCCCAGTTTGAAATGAGGACAAATGCAATGTTCTTCAGACCCTGGACCACCAGCTGAACATTGATTATTCGTGAATAATGTGATTTCCACTTAATGGGCTGGTCACTTAAATTAAACATAAGTATTTGTGCTGTCAAATAACATGCAAAGGCCAATGCACAAATTCTTTTGGAGAAGTAAATGTCACAGACTTCATTTTTTTGAGAACTGCAAGCTAATGTGCAGATCAATAGGATAGCCATTTCCTTAATAACTATGGAAATGCTAGATACAGTGCATGGCATGTGTTTGAATTTCTCAGCCCTGATTTAGATCAACGTTGACTACATAAGGAATCTGGCTATAAAATATATCTGATAATACCTAATGCTGCATCCTTTATAAACTATTTCCGTTGAAATTTGGTTCTCCTGTAGTGTAGGAAATCAGGAAGCATGGAAAAACACGAAGCTCTGGATCTAAATGCTGGTCCAATTCAGAAGAACACTGACTCATGTGCTTAACCTTGCTTAAGCTTCATTAACGTTAAACATATGCATAGATGTTTTATCAGTATATTTGCTGGGCTCACTGCTAAAACTACTTTATCAGTGAGTTAGTTTCACAGACAAAAAGAAATACAGTGGTATGAGACAGAAGTCCCCAACCTCAGAGTTAAAGGCCCTCTTTTTTTTTGTATATGTAGTTATTCATGTAAATAGATCTGTACTTAATTGTATTTCATTTAATTTCAAACATATCTGTATTTTATATAGTCATTCTTGTAAACAGATCTGCTTACAAAAAATATTTATGCAAGAAGATCAAGTATTTGCACATCTAAGGACCCATTTTGCATGGGCAAATAGTTGTTTACACATATGGATGAAAAATAGGGAAACACAGATATGCAAGTGACTCTGAAATCTTGACACACATTGCCTTACAGGATGAAGCTGGAAGAAAGTCAACAGGCAAGAATTATCCAATTAAAAGTCCGCAGTCGTTTATGCATTTGGAATTAGTTCTAAAGGCTTTGCCGAAGGAATGTACTGCAGTAAACATTTCATCGTCACTAATTCTGACCAGATTCATTCAAAGCACATCCCCTTCTGAAGATCCATTAATACATTTTTGATTTAGAGAAAAATCAGCAAACCATTTGTTTCAGAAAGCTGCCAAAATAGGATTGAGACACGTATAGTGGAAAAGTATCAGGACTAAATTCACTCTCAGGAAAAAAGAAAATCAGAAAAAAACCAAAACTGCTGAGGATCTGAGAGCAAAATCTGGCTCTTGGTATTTTAAAACAAAAAACTGAACATGCACTGGTTGCTATAGAGAGAATCTCTTACTTTCAACCACAATTGCAGATGTGGCAGTGTTGAAGTGAGTATGTATGTCCTATAATATTTAACAGCTATGTAAAAGATGCATAAAAGTGATCTGAGATAATTTTTTCCCAAAAAGATATTAGATAATTGTGAGTCATGCACTGGCTGCCCAAAGGAATATAGGAACATTCCACAAATAACTGAGACTTAAGTAACCCTAGACAAAACATAACAGTTGGCCAAACAGTAGTGCTTGTTTACCAATAACACATTAAAAACAGTAAAATAAAAATGCATTAAACAATAGTCAAATGTAAAGAATTTACATAGTTTTTTTTATCTTTCTGTGTGGAAAATGATGAAAGAAAGTCTGGAGTCACTAATGAGAGGTAAAGAGGAGTACATCTTATCACTTGATGTAGCAGAGAAAGTTCACTGCCAGAGTATCCTCATCTCATTCCCCACACAGATCAGTGCCTTTTCGATCATGTTAAGTCCCTCCTGACATAAATAAAGCTTACTGCCTTTCTTAGTACAACAGATAGTGTAGCGTGGTTGAAAACTCCCTGCTGTTTGAAGCTATTAATACTTAACTCTTAGATCACAGTAGCACCAAAAGGCCACTGATCAAGGCCACATGATTCTACATTTAAGGCAAAAACAGAGGAAGTAACAGTCTGCTTCAGAGAGCTTAAACTCTTTTATATGGCCTCATCAGGCAATTTCTGTACCATTTTCTAGATTTATCTTCTAGAAAATACAGGCACAAGTTCGTTGTCAAAGTGCTACTTTTGAAAGCTATTTTTATGAGGGCTTGGGTTTAGAATCATAGAATGACTCCTGTGCACCTTGTGCCAATGTTTGACCCTTTCAGTGAAGAAAGTTTTCCTAATATCCAATCTAAACCTTCCCTTGTGCAACTTGAGGCCATTTCATCTCATCCTATTGCTCATTACCTGGGAGGAGAGACTGACCCCCACCTGGGCACACCCTCCTTTCAGGTACTTGTAAGGAGGGATGAAGTCTCCTCTGAGCCTGCTTTTCTCCAGGCTGAGCAACCCCAGCTCCCTCAGCCACTCCTCACAGGAGTTATTCTCCAGACTCTTCAGCAGCTCTGACCCCTTCTCTGGACTCACTCCAACACCTCAATGTCTTTGCTGTCCTGAGGGACCCAAAACTATACACAGGATTTAAGGTGTAGCCTTGCCAGCACTAAGTACAGAGGGACAGTCACTGCCCTGCTCCTGCTGGCCACACTGTGACACAGGCCAGGATGCCACTGGCCTCCTTGGCCACCTGGGCACACACTGGCTCACGTTCAGCTGCTGTCAAACAGCACCTCCAGGTCCTTTTCCACCAGCAGCTTTCCAGCCCCTCTGCCCCCAGCCTGTAGCACTGCCTGGGGTTGCTGTGACCCAAGGAAAGGACCCAGCACTTGGCCTGGTAGAACCTCACACAACTGGCCTTGGCCCATGATCCAGCCTGCCCAGATCCCTCTGCAGAGCCTTCCTACCCTCCAGCAGATCAACACTCCATCCAACTTGGTGTACTCTGTAAACTTACTGAGAATACATTCAATCCCCTTGTCCAAATCATTGATAGAGGTTAAACAGGACTGGTCCCTATACTGAGCCTTGAGAACACCACTTTTGACTGACAGCCATTTGAATGTAATTCCATTCACCACCACTCTCTGGCCAAGCCATCCAGAAAGTTTTCTATTCACCAAAGAGTACACCTGTCCAAGCCAAAAGCAGGCAGTTTCTCGAGGAGAATGCTGTGGGAGACATGGTCAAAGGCTTTACTAGAGCCCAACATCCACAGCTTCTTCTTCCTTCACTGAGTGGGTCAATTCTTCATAGAGGGAGATCAGATTGGTCAAGCAGGACCTGCCTTTCATAAAGCCAGGTTGGCTAGGCCTGATCCCCTGATAGTCCTGCACATATCATATGATGACACTGAAGATGAGCTGATCCATAATCTTCCCAGGCACCAAGGTCAGGCTGACAGGCCTGTGGTTCCCCAAATCCTTCTTTCAGCCGTTCTTGTAGGTGGGCATTGCATTTGCTAACCTTTAGTCAACTGGTACCTCCTCAGTTAGCCAGGAGTGCTGGTAAGTGATGGAAAGTGTCTCAGCAAGCACTTCTGCCAAATCCTTCAGTACCCTAGGGCGGATCCCAGCTGGCCCCATAGGGCTGTGTGTGTCTCAGTGGTGTATCAAATCACTGACTATTTCCCCTTGGATTCTGGGGGCTTCATTCCCCTCCATGTCTCTGTTTTCCAGAGATCTCAGGAAGCTGGGTACTTTGTGACAACTGGTCCTACTATGGAAGACTGAGGCAAAGAAGGCATGAAGTACATCAGACTTTACCTCATCTTTTGTTACTGTGTTTACACCTGCATCCAATAAAAGATGGACATTCTCCTTAGCCCTCCATTTCTTGATAATGTAATTATAGAAACATTTCTTGTCTTTTGGAGTAGTAGCCAGATCAAGTTCCTGTTGGGCTTTGGCCTTTCTAAATTTCTCTCTGCTGCCTGCCCCTTCTTCTAAAGGTCATAGACTCGCTCTTTTTTTTTCCTT